>JBBPCX010000141.1:5465868-5481671 GCA_037974365.1 Hydrocynus forskahlii
TATATATATATAAAATAATAATAAAAATAAAAACAAAAATATATATATATATATACTATCCAGACTATATATCATAGTGTATATATCTCCAGACTAATGTAACCTGGTTAAAGACAGACCTACATTATTCTGACCAAAAGAATGTAGTGTTGCATGAATACTTTGATTCGTTGCAACACTGATTTGGAACTGTGATTGGTCAAGATTGCTGAATACTTTAGATGGAGAAATGTCACTCCATCCCACTTGGATACTCTGGCTTTTATCAAACATTGCTCTTTAATGACTTGTTTGGCTGGTTTATTCTCATGATTTAGTGCCTTTGTTCGGCTCCCAGTATAAACATGTGTAGTGTCTCTACATTCTGCTGAAGCCATTTTTGAATTCTTCAGTATGTGTGACCATGCCTCTTACCCTGTACTCCTGCTGAGGCAGCCAACAAGAGCCATGGTCATTAGCGTATATCAAATTAACAAGTTATATTCATGGAGAGGTAAATGGCAGGATAAAATAAATAAAGACGGAATTAAGGTGTCAGTCATCTAACACTACGCAGCTGTCTTTCAGCAAGCATATTGAATATAGAGAAAAATGTGTCCTATAAAACTCAGGCTTTATTGAATAAGAGGTAACACCATTATATTGTGGCGATGATTCAGAACAGTATTGTGGAGCTCAGTTGCATATCTATAATGTAATATAATTTATTTATCAAGCATGTTGTGTTGCTTTTTAGTAAACACAACACCTGGGAGCCAGAGAAGAACCTGGATTGCCCAGACCTCATTGCAGAATTCATGAAGACGTACAAAAAGGGCAGCAGCGGTACCAGCACTCCCAGCAGCGGGGCCAAATCGTCCAGCACAGCCACTTCCGGGGCCCGCTCCAAAGACAGCAGCAGCAAAAGGAGAAACTCGGATGAAGAGGAGGAGGGCGGCAGCAAGCCAAAGCGGAAAAAAGAGGTGAGGCGGCTACTAGTCCTGCCCTGTTTCTTCAAAAACACCACAGCACGGAGGTCACAGTGAGGTGGCGGAGCAAGTATCCCTGTGAATCATCTCTCTAATGATTAATTGGAGGTCAGTACTAACCCAGATGGTTGTGGGATACCTAGATTAGAGCTGTTAAATGTCTTAACCTACATAAAACTGTTTGGGATTGTGCTTATTGGAATATGTGGCAGTATTAGACCATTTGTTTCAAAGCATAACATCTGAAGAATTGACAGCAAGAGCATGTAATAATTTCAGTGGTAAAATACAATGTTGAGGCTATGTGAGGCACACAAGACTAATTTCTTCAATTACTAATTTCTTCAAATACTACTATTAGTATTATTAATGGTCTTTCTCAATGGAACTGTTCAGGAAGATATCCTTGTTGCAAGAGGCTTTGAAAGAGGCCTGGAACCAGAGAAGATCATTGGCGCAACAGACTCTTGTGGAGACCTCATGTTCTTAATGAAGTGGTAAGTGCTACACCGGCCAGCGTCATGAACAGTTGACATCTTTGGAACACAGTACATTTAATTCTGGTTATTTCTACAGACTCTTTTAGAGTAGTATTCAATGTTTAGTGTTTCCCCCATTCAGAGAAGTAATCTGTGGGTGAGAATACCTTTTGGGTGGAAGTGTAAAGTGCATATTATTGCAGCATTATGGCGGATCATTATAAAATGATTTAAATGAATTGTTCTTGCCTCTTGCTTCCACGGGTCTTCTTACCAGATGTTGTCTATTTATTTAAGACCTGTAAAACAGTGCGTTTCTTATACTTGGATTTCTTAAGAATTAGATTTCTTCTGTAAATGGATTTACAATAATGTAAAATAAAACTCAGGGGGGTAAAACTAGAGGTGTGATGCATTGTTCTGAAAATGGCAAGTCAATTCCATTGATCTTGGATTTTTATTATTTATTATTATCAGTATGTGCTATTTTATTGGCTTGAATAAATGAGCCACTACTTTTGTACAACTTTAACTGTATAACTTCACTGCTATGTAAATAGTTTCTTGCGTCACATTTGTAGTGTATTTGTATTGTTATTTAACAAATCCTAACAAAAATGACCAAATGAAATAGTGAATTGACTAAAGAATCAACTAATTTATTTTGAGATCTGTCACATGCCTAAATTGAACATGTTCGCTCTTTTCTCTAAATGTTACGTTTTTTTTAAAATACAACTTTATGATAAAAGCCACATTGTCTTACAGTAGTGCTTGAAAGTTTGTGAATCCCTTAGGTCATATTATTTCTGCAATAATATGACCTGAAACGTAATCAGATTTTTCCCCAAGTCCTCAAAGTAGGTAAAGAGAACCCAGTTAAATAAATGAGACAAAAATATTTCACGTGATTCACGTCATTTATTTATTGGGGAAAATGATCCAATATTACATATGTCAGTGGCAAAGGTGTGTACACCTTTCATTTCAGTATCTGGTGTGACTCCCTTTTCCAGCAATAACTGCAACTAAACATTTCTGGTAACTGTTGCTCAGTCCTGCACATCAGCTTGGAGGAATTTTAGTCCATTCCTCCTTACAGAACAGCTTCAGCTCTGGGATGTAGGTGGGCTTTCTTGCTTGAACTACTCACTTAAGGTCCTTCAACAACATCTCAAATGGATTAAGGTCAGGACGTTTGACTAGGCCATTCCGAAACATTACCTTTGTTCATTGATAACCATTCTTTGGTAGAAGGACTTACGTGACTCTTACGTGATTTTCTCTTGAGATTCAGTTCATGGACAGATGTCCTGACATTTTCCTATAGTATTTGCAGGTATAATTCAGAATTCATTGTTCCATCCATGATGGCAAGCTGTCCTGGCCCAGATGCAGCAAAATGGGCCCATTTTTCACAGATGGGATAAGGTTCTTATGCTGGAATTCAGTGTTTTCCTTTGTCCAAACATAACACTTCTTATTCAAACCAAAAAGTTCTATTTTGGTCTCATCTGTCCACATGACGGTTTGTCCATGTGACCTTCAGCAAACTGCAGACGAGCAGCAATGTTCTTTCTGAAGAGCAGTGGCTTTCTCCTTGCAGCCCTGCCATGAACACCATTGTTGTTCAGTGTTCTCCTGATGGTGGACACATGAACATTAACATTAGCCAGTGCATGAGAGCCCTTCAGTTGCTTAGCAGTTACCCTGGGGTCCTTTGTGACCTGGCTGCCTATTACACACCTGTTTCTTAAAGTGATCTTAGTTGGTCGACCACTCCTGGGGATGGTAACACTGGTCTTAAATTTCCTCCATTTGTACACGATCTGACTTAATGTGGATTGATGGAGTCTGTACTATTTAGAGATGATTTTGTAGCCTTTTCCAGCCTAATGAGCATTAACAACCCTTTTTCTGAGGACCTCAGTAATCTCCATTGTTAGTGCAATCATACATTTCCGCAAACATGTGTAAACACTTTGATAGATCTGTGTTCTTTAAATAACACAGGGTGCCCACTCACACCTGATTGTCATCTCATTGATTGAAAAGAACTTGCTAATCGTAGAGGTTCATACTTTTGCCATTGACAGATATGTATGTAATATTGGATAATTTTCTATAAATAATCCTCTATAAATAAATGTTCAAGTGAAATATTTTTGTGTCATTTATTTAAGTTGGCTTTCTTTATCTTCTTTGAAAATCTGATGATGTTTCAGGTCATATTTACACAGAAATGTAGACAATTCTAAGGGCTTTCAACACCACCGTAAATCTGGGGATTACCACTCAGGGTGTCAGTGGGGTTTAAAAAAATATTAAAAGGTGATCAATCAAATTTGCCAAATTTAAGGCTATTAAAAGTGTTAAATTTGGCTTTAGACTTGCCTTTAACGACTTGAGACTTGACTCGGATTTGGGTGTTGTGACTCGTGAGTCATAACTCGTAAACAATGTTCATTTCATGGAATTAATTATTTATTTATATTTCACACTCTTTCTAACGACCCCTCATTTGCCATAATCCGGAGTTATTAGCCAAAAAAACGTTCACCTCGCCCCGGTGTCCCATTACTTTTGTCTGAGGCGAATGGGTTTTGGCTAATAACTCCGGATTATTATGTTAAACGAGAGGTCGTTGGAAAGATGTCACTGAGCCCTATCTAACTGAAGTTTTACATTGAGTGTGAGATATATTTTTCATATTTAACATTTAGATTTAAGATCATTTAAGGCAAATCCTCCATGTTGGTGAGGGGATATCACAGCACGCAGTCCAGCCCTGTGCTAAGTAACAGCCAATTGTGATCAAGGGGCGTGGCCAATTAGCATATCTTCTAACCATTTAGAGCTCAACATTTAGAGTTGCCATTTGTAAAAGTGCAACATTTAGATTTAGAGCGCAACATTTAGTTTTTTAACACATTTAGCTCTAAATGTGTGAAAATTGTGTGAAAATTACGCAAAATTATGAAAAAATATGCCTCTAAATTTTTACAAACGGCACCCCACAGACTTGGACCTATAGTACATGTTATGTTAAAATCAAATAATAGCAGTTCACTAGTTCATATAGCAGAAGTCAGTTTGTAATGCATCAACAGTTCATGCAGTGAATGCCAGCCAGAGTGTTGCAACTATGTCTTCGTTGCACATTTTATGTTGTTTGTTTTATTTTTATTCACTTATTCAACATCAGTGAGTCTGTAAATCTATTCTGTTGTATAGTGTTATATATGTGAAATTCTATGTAAACGTTAGAAAGGTCGCTGATTAACACTTGCAACTCAATGTCGTGATGGTTTAAAAAAAAATTCTGAAGGTAGTAAAAAAGGTATTAAAAGGTATTAAATTTAACTTGCAGATTGCTGTATATACCCTGATTGTGCATCTCTGTGTGCTGTCATTGTAATGAATCTGTAATAATTGAGGGGAATCTTTTTTTGTGTGTGTCCACAGGAAGGACTCTGATGAGGCAGATCTTGTGCTTGCGAAGGAGGCCAATCACAAGTGCCCACAAATCGTCATTGCCTTCTATGAGGAGCGTCTCACTTGGCACGAGGATGGCGAGAAGAAGGAGAAGGGCGCTGCAGCTGTGTAAGAGGGCCAGTGGGGTGGGGGGCGACTAGGTATCCCACCCTCGCCTTCCAACACCCCCCCTCTCCCTTGGAGACAGACACGAGTGCACTCACAATCCGCCCTTTGTTATGGACCATTTTAAAACCACCACCACCACCACCACCAGCCTCCTAGTAATGGGGGGTCACTACCCAGTTTGTCTTCTTTCATCCCTCATGTTAAAAAGGCAATTTGTACCACCTCTCACCATCAAGAATTGAGGGACTGGCAAGTGATTGAGAATTGTACAAGAGCTTTTTTTGGGGGGATTGGATGTGTTAGACTGGTTTTTATGTTTCAAGTATTTGTGCCCCTATGGTTCTGTTCTTACGATGTGTGACTGTGTGATAGCGTAGATCTTGAATACAGCATATGCTGACGTTCTTCAAACAGCTACCATTTCGTTGTCCTACTTTATACAGCAGGTGTTTTCTGTTGGTATTGTTCTCCATTTGCAGTGCTGGATTAGTCAAGAGAACAGGTTCTCCTCTCTTATCTTAGTGCACACGCCAAATTACGGTTCCCCTTCGTACGTGTTCCTCGCACATGATTAAATAGGACTGTAATTCTCTCCATCTCGAAGAATGTTTTGAATATGTGGCACCCTGGTGGGACTTTTTAAACTTTTACGATTCTTCTTAAGCTGCAAAATGACCCATGTTGATCTTTACACATTACACATTTTAGTCATATCTGCTTTGGGCTTTTAAAATATGAATGTCAGTTTTTTCCAACTCCTTAGTGTTTTAAAGGCAAGCGTTTAATTTAATTTCATAGACGTTTCAACACCTTTGGCTCACGGGAAATTCCTCCAGTCATTCAGAAGCCGTGTTCCTAATAGTCGAACCCAAATGCTCCACCTTGTGGCCAGTTTGATGATATAAACTAGACTGTGACCACATCACTGTTCTTTTTTTTATTATTTCCTTGACCATTTTAAAAACGGTTTAGCAGATTTGTCCTGTCCTCATTTTCGATTCTGGTTTAAACCTAGTCCAATTAAATGGTCTTTTAACGGGGTTATGAACTCAGGTGTGCAATTCTGTGTTTGTAGAGCCACTGGACAAATGATACCCAATAAAAAAGAAAGTCCTTTTTGTTGCCATGACAGAGCTACTGATTCTGATTGAAACGTGGTCAGATGAAAAGCAGCTGATGTTTGTATTAGATGGATGACAAGCCACTCTGTCCTAGCATGCTTGTTTTCCTCATGAACAGTTTTCTTTTTCTGTATTTTCTGTCCCCATGTTTTCTGTCCTCACATTGGTGGTAAGTTCCCTTTGTTGAAAAGGGGGTTGTCCCCTGTAAAGGCTACATCTAGACAGTGGAGCAAAATGGTGAAAATGAACAAGCATGATTTCTTAACCATGTTGGCTTTGCCACCAGTTGTAATGACCCAGTCTGTATGTGTGTAGTTCAAAATGAGAGAAGGCATCCTTTGAATGAGTTTTAAGGCCAAGGTGCGTGCGTGCGTGTTTGAGCACACGTGTGTATGTGAGGGGCTTCCTGTCTAAGTTGTAACAGGGTCATGCATGTATCTCACCTGCAGCTGTATTGCTTAACTCTTTACTCCGTTCTTTTTGTATGTTCCTTCGTGTCCTGTTATTTTCATATTACGAGAGTACCCATTGCATCGCCCATCATTTTTCTAAAAGATGTCCATTCAATCAAGTGTTTTTCGAAAACATGCTTTTGATGTCTTTTTACCTCTTGATTCTTTTTTTTTAAGTGTCTTGTATCAAATTGTAGTAAACATAGTTTAACACCTTTGATCTTTTTTTCCTTCTTTTTTTATATCGTCTCATTCAGCTAAGCTGACATTGTAATCAGATTGTTTTGAGAATAGACTTAAGCTGTATCTTTTGCATACACACGAGTAGGTGAACTTCAGATCGTTCTGCATCTTCAAAGTCCTAGATACGCAAAGGCAGTGCTTCACTTTTTCCAGCAGATGGTGCTATTCTACTATGCTCTGTTATTTATAGTCATGTCTTATCTCAGCACAGCTCATAATCTTACAAAGATAGGATCTGGTTCTTTGGAGGGGGTTTGTGGAAACAATCTTTTGTGTTTGTGGAAAACTATAGATTTTTAAACTGGAGCGGTGGGAGGTATGAGCGCCCCTGAAACATGTACTTACGGACCAAAAAAAGAAAGTCTACGGACCGGCTTTGTTTCTTCTTGTATGAGTATCTCCATGAATGTTGTCCATCCTTCATTTTTACTAGTTCTACACTGCCTAACAGTAATTTAAAAAAGTGTTTCATGAAGTGATCCATAACCTGCTCATCTGTAAAATATCATCTGTGAACTCTGTTTTCTTAGGTTGTACATGCCAACATGTAGTTGAGACTGTCAAATCACCTAAATAAATAGATCAATAAAACGTTATGATTCCTGTGGGGCTGGATTTGAGGTTCAGAAAGATAGAATAATACTGTAAAGGGGACCCTAAGTCTGCCGGGTTTGAATAACTGGACTACAGGCTTCTATCTCGAATCTCAAAGGTGAAAAAATGAAAATATCTGATCTTTATATCCTATATGAAATGTTGGAGCTCACTGAGAGGCGGAAGTCTAGTTTCGCAGGTCCAGGTTAAACTTAATATTAAAATTAGTGGTAATTTTAGTGGTGAAACCCCATTGACATTGATTGCAGTCATTGCAGTTTGGGGAAAAATGCAGGAAGATCTACCTTAGGCAGTTTCCACCATTTGACCTTTTGTATGACCTTTTGGTGATTTTTTTCCCCCTCTCTAGCCCCTTTTCATGGAGCACCTTCTCTGAGAAGAACCCTCTGAAACCCACAGAAATCAATGAAAAATAATTTTGAAAATTACTTCGGCCCTTTGACGTATGAACGTTTCATGATGAGTGGACCAGTAGAAGCAATCCAAAATGACCTGGAATAAAAGTCTTATTTTAACAGATGTGGAGAACTTTTTTTTTCCCTTCATCTATACAGTTGCTAAGAGCATTTATTATTTTTATGACTCAGTTTTATGTTACTATGTTTGCTTTAATTTTGTATTTTTTATGTTGTATAGTGTTAGTACTGAGAAAAACACATTCATGGCCTGGATGAATATTCTTGGCTGCCTAAGATGTTTGCACAGTAATGTGTATAGTTTTGAGCAAAACTCTTGGGACCCCTGGTCAAATGACACTGTGGTTATCTGAAGAAAACATCTGGATATTTTTGTATTACTTAATACTTTAATATGGTTTTAATAACTACTGTTTATTTGTTGAATTTTAACATTTTGGAGATAAAAATACGTGCGGCCTATGCAAAGGTTTTGGCACTTTATATATTTATTATTTTTTTCCCATGTTATGCTGTCTTAATACAGAGAGCTCTATGTGGTGGACTGTGGTTGAGGCCTAAAGCTTTGGTCCTGTTGCTCCTGAGCAGCCTCTCACCTCTGTGGAGCTCAGCACTAAAGACAGAAGCAATCTTTCACCCCCTCATCTCTTACTCATACATGGCTGCTTTCCTGACTACCTCAGTGGCAGTGGAATTTTCCAAAGTGAAGGGGGGAAGGAGCGAGGGAGAGAGAAGCTGCACCGCTCCAAATGGAATGCAAAGGTCACCAGTAAATTTGCAGCCGTGGGGAGCGGAGGGAGTGTGAGACGGCGTGTTTTATGGAGCGCTGGGGCTTTACCAGCCGAAACGCCATCCCTACCTGGAGGAGGAAAGCTCCACACGCACTGGATCTGCAGAGAGGGTTGGAAAAAGAAAAACAACTATTTAGACATTCTGGACAGTATGAGACTTCATGTATGTGTGTTCTGTATTTTTTTCTATAGATACCAAAGGTTCCCGTACTGGTAGAAAACATTCTGACACACAGGGTCCATGACCATTAGAAAGAATGATGGGAGTCGTAAGTGTTGGACCGTCTGTTCGATCAGTGATGTCACAGCCATCTGAGGACAGGAGTCAAAGTGAGCACAATTGGACTTGTGTGTGTACTAGAGATGAGTGTTCCCCTCCAAGTGTGTTAAACCGTCCAATTGCTTTGTGTTAGTCGGCATATGAAAAGATGTGATGACAAATCATGTAACTCAGAGGAAGTCTGTGATAACCCTCAGGCTACCAGTGTTGGTTTTATTGTGTGATTGAAGCAGTTCTAGGTAGTGGTTCGAATTGAAGACAACTAAAGTGCTTAGAAAAACTTAAATTCCCAATCCAAAAGAAGAAAGAATGATGTGAAGCTGTCTGATCTGGTTAGGACGAGGTGAGCCCTGCCATTGCAGTATGTACCTCCAGCACTATTTGTTTTTCTTCCCTGCCAAAACACCCCTGAGGAGTTACCAAGGTTTGGTAGTTGTGTTACAGCATGGCAAACCCACAGTTCCCAACCCCTTCTTCACTAAAAAGCTTATTCATTGGAAAAAAAATGGCATGGTGTTAATGAAACAAAAAAACGTCTCAGCCAGGGTATGTGTTCAACAGAAGATTTATATATGATATTAGTTTGTGTGTTTATTATAGCTATTCTAAAATACTCCACACAGATTGATTTGAGGAATCAAAGTTCTCCAACAGTACATTTTTGACGTGTGCCAAGGTGCCCTCAGTCCAATTGAACCTCTGAAATCACGAGCCATACAAGAGGCGTGGAGGGCCGGTGTTCAGCACAGTTCAGTGATTTCCCTGCTTAACCACACCTGCTTCAACTCTTCTGTTCATTGCCAGGTGCTCTAGGTGTGTTCCAGCAAGGAAATCACAAAACTGTTCTAATCAGTTCTGGAATTTATAAGCAAAAAACCATTCCCACGGCGTGGGTGTTTATATAGTATAATCCTGGGACCTTCTCCCAAAATTTACTCTGACAGGATGCATCCAGACAATTAGTTTGAGAGTGGTTTCCACAAAAGACAGCATAACGAATGTCCTCTGGAAGAGACTGAGGAGTAGGGGGACACAATTTTAATTCATATTTTTCTGCATTGAGTCTATTTATTAATTATTTTGTTAAAACAGAAACCAGATTTAGTGTAGCATAACCTCCAAGTGATATGGAAATATTGTTTACGCAATGATTTTTTTCCATGTGTAGTGTACTGCTTTCTGAGTCATTTAGTTGTGGTGTCTAAAAACATTGGGCAATATAGTGCACTTTCATAGAAGATGTACAAACCATGAAAGCTCTGTCCCAAATGGCACATTTGTGGTCCTGCAGTCCATAAGAGTGCGTGCCACAGGGTGTGTAGTGCGGCCTTTGTCAAGGACCGCAATGATGGTTGGTCTCAAATGACAGCCTAAGCCCTGCAGTCCACACTTGGGTGATGGCAGCATTGTGCAATAAACCAGGGTACTTGGTTTAAATGTGTGCATTTAGGACAGACTTGTGTCCTCTTATAATTCCTATTATCTCAGGTGACTTTGGTTAATAGGCTGCTACTGAGTCAAAGGCCACAGTAACGGCACGTGAAGAGTGCTAGAGTGCTCTGTTAGCTCTACTAGGCAGAACATAATTCTGTTTAACCGCAGACATTTTCTGTGTGTCTGCACACAAACATTACAGCATATCATTCATGTCTGTACAATCTCATATGAGCTGCTAAGTATTGAGCGGGAAAGCTAGGTGGCTACTTAATCAGCGTAGCTGCCTTAGGGCTGTATATTAATAAAAAAAGACAGCTGATTACAATTGATCAATTAATCTTTGATTATGATAAGCCTACTTTTCAGCCTGCTTGTCACAGGGGTCTGTCCCAAATGTCAAGTCTCACTCTCTATGTCTGCACAATTATGATATCGTCTTGGTGGAAGACCTATGTTGCATTTCTTTCGACAGGGTCAATTACTATTCCTTCAGATTCCCTGTGTGCTGATCAGGTAGGTGGGTTTAGGAAACTGCAGTTAATTGTGCACTGGAATGTCCTGCAATCAGCATCAAACAAAGCACCTCACACTTTTCAAGGGTCTTGCAATGACCAATAGGTTAACTTTTTCACAACTTCACGAAACTATGTAAGTGGTGCAACACTCGAAATATTGACCCCATCATTGGGAGGCTGTGAGTTGGATTCCTGATGATGCCACAGCCCTCCGTGGCCTGTAGTCTTAATAGAGTGGGAGGGTAGGATAGTGACTGTTTGTTGACTTAATGAAAGATGGAAGAAGAACGTGCAAGGCCTCACTCTCTGAGTGTTGGTGGTATTTGTCAGTAGGGAAGTCCTAGCTAGTGGGTGGAATTGCGCATGACTAAATAGGATAGACGACAGGGAAAATAAGAAAGTCTAAATACCAGGACAAATCGTAAATCGCTTCTTGTGTCTTTTGGGACAGGGCTGTACTAAACACACATTGTTGAATAAAAAGGAATGTGCATACTGTCGCAGAGTGATGAGACCCGTGTAACTTTACACTGCAAAATAATTTGCTCAGATCACAAATTCTGTTCCCAGTGAAAGTGCTTGATGGAGTCCTCCTGATTTTACAGTGAATCCGTGGAACAGTGGAATCCGTGCTAGTGAACCATTTTAAACATTCTTTTTTTCTAGACATGATTCGTAATTTTCATTTTGGCATATGAATTAGTAGTATAATCTATACTGTATTTTATGTTGGAGTAGCTTAGCAGCCAGTAGGCTGCTCAGCTTGCCAACCAATGTGCTGGAAATGTGTGGTTATGTTTTTATTTAATTTATATGTTACACCTTTTTCTATCCTCCAAGATGCTTAAAAAAAGGAAGAATGAATAAAAAAATACCACCAGTGGAAAAAGTTTAAATATACACACCAAATCGAGCAAACACTCAATACAAATATTAAAATAAGTGTAAGAATAACAGTAAGAATTTCAACAGCTTTCTTATTAGAGTGATGTTACGTAATAAGTAAACAAATGTTCTAAAATTGCTAAAGGCTTCATGAATTTACATTTACGGATAATGACATCACTAAAATCCACAGTCATGTAATTAAGTAGCCTAGTGTGAGTTCAGCTAGGGTTCCCTAGAACCACGATTGTTTTCCTAAGGCCTTCACTATTCTCCTTCACCTCATAACATTGAGGACAGGGAAAAGTGGACAGGAAAGGACATAGTGTGTAATGTTTTTGACTATTTGACTACACCCTCACTCTGGTGAAGGTCAATGCTCCATAGCAGAGTTCTCAACTCCACTCCTAACTGCAAACCTCACAGTAATTTTAACAGTAAAACGCATTATAGAAATTTTTTTTTGGGATGCATTATTGGGATAATATTGTAATTTTATAAACCATGATTTTTGGGATGACATGTTTTTGTATGGGTTCATGCCTGATGTTTTCACACCCCTCTGTAATATGACAGACTCCTGAAATATTGGGCTGCGTACCGGACAGGGCATCGTTTCGGACACAGCCCCGTGTTTGTTGGGGAGTTAGCAAAGAGACAGTTTGTCTCTGTAACCTTCCGGACAAATGAGCTCCGGTGGGGTTTGCTGGTGGCGGGGTTTCGGCACTGCTGCACATTAGCCCGAATGGATGAGTGTCGAGGGGGCTGCCGGGCAGCTGCGGTGTGGGGCGAGTCAGGGGAAGGGCTTCTGCAGTGGGCTGCATTGACGCTGCAGCTTTTTTTTTCTCTCTCTCTCTCTCTCTCTCTCTCTCTCTCTCTCTCTCGCTCTCTCACACGCGCGCGCGCGCGCGCACACACACACACACAAACACACAGAAATGTTTTTGTTGCTTTCCCACCTGAAAATAGAATTACATCCTTTACAGAGAACACACTAGTCATAGTTTATTTGCTGAATTTAACATTTAATTTTATATTTTAGGTTTTATCTTCAATGTACGTTAATGTCATTTTGGATCCTTTTTATTGGCCCGTTCATCATATTTGGACCCAGCTGAAGAACCAAAAAAAAATGGAGCTAGAAGAACTGTTTTCCCCCCTAAATTCTCGCTGCACTCCAGCCATTGCATGGATTTGCTCTGCTACATTAGCAGCTCCTGACTGAATTTAATGAAGGGCTGATAAACTGAAAAAGGCTGGAAGTTAACTGTTAATACTGGACTTCCCCGAGGAGAGGTATGGGAATGGTTAAGCAAACAAACGACCACAGTGTGTTTTGTCTATTTGTGTTTTGTTTGTGCTTTAATTAAAGAAATAAGTGATTGTTGACAAGTAAACATGATTTTCTCAGATGCCTCAGACCTTTGCAGCACTGTATATGTATTTACAAGTAATAATTATAATAAGCTACCTAGGTATTGTGTATTTAAATGCCTATATATTACAGCCTAACCTTGGTAGCCAAAAAAGAAATGGTTTTGTCCCGTCAGCTGAAACAATTTTTCTAAAAAGAACAAAGATCTGACCACTTTGTCGCTCCAAACATTTGAGATTAGCCCTGGTATCAGAATTTGTCATCTTTGTCCTGAAACTGTATGAACTTCTAGTCCAAATCCCCCATTTCTCTTTCTCTCTCTCTCTCACTCACACACACACAGTCTTCTCTGTGCAGCAGAGCAGAGAGCAGCTCTGTGTCCTACCCCCCAGGCCCCTGAGCCTCATTTGGAAGCTGCATATCATTACCTTTTTCTTCAGACCTTTACTAACCTGGACTATGAGCGTGGGTTGTGTATGAGGAGAATACAGTACGTATGTCCTGTTGTGTTACCAGACTGAGCACTGCGCTACAGGACACATCCTGCATCTCCTCTTGTCTTGGCACCCTGCCAGCCACGCGCTCTGACGTCCCCAGGGGGTGACTCCGTACTGCAGTCCTGCAAAGAGCATTTAGAGCAAAAGTCTGACCAAAACATCCAATTTATACAAATGTCACCAACCTTTGCAGACTGAGAGTAACTTTAAGACCATTAGGATGCAGATCTTTGTTGACTGAGCTTAACCAACGTCACTGTGTTTAAACCTGTCTGTGAACCAGTTCAAGCCTCCATTATATATATTATATATATTTATGTTTTTTATCCTTGTAAAAATGAATTAGTAATTGTACTTTGTCTAGTTTATGTACAATTTATGGTAGGAGGGTGCACTCTCAGCCCCCATTCCTCTCTCTCACCTTCTCTGTAATTTGCCTCTCAGCTTTTACTGTCTTATTGTCTTTGCATGTAAGGTCATATTCGAACATGTTGACCTGTTGAGATGTTTTTTGTTTGCCATTTTTATCCATGCTTTTAATCATGTTTTACTTTTATGTTTCTGTAAATATGTTTTCATCTGAACTTTCCAATTTATGGTCATGTCCATGTACTTTTTGGGAGCTTATGTCACGTCAAAGGTGGCATTTTTTGTACATTATCCAATTTTTGTCTTCTTCAAGTCATCAACAATGACAGAATGTTACATGGTGTTCAGAACCACAAGAGCATGCCAGTTCAAAATTACTTAACAACTCAGCACATTTTGAGGCAAGATGTTAATTTTTGCCACATTAGCCTTGCAGCTCTGGTGCAAAGCTGCAGATGCAAATTTTGAAGCCCAAACACGCCTCGGCTGATGGACTGTATATGGGGTAAGAGGAAAATTGTGTAAATGGCATTTTTCACAGAACTATCTCTTTCACGCTCAGCTACGTGCCAAGAGACCAAAGCAACCCCCAACGCACACCCACCAACCGAGCTCCCAGCGGCCCCTCCCTTCAACCCCCCCATCTCCTCCTCAGGCCGAGGGAGCAGGAGAGTTATGGTGGCCATAAAAGGCAGATAATGCATTGTTAACTAATTCTGTCTGCTCGGAGCTGATGTATCCAGCACTCTAAATCTCCAGGCCTCCAATAAAATGCAAATGCTAACTTGGGCTGATAGCGTGGCGAGCAGGCCGGAGGTAAATGCTGGAAGAAGTGGGCCATGTGTGGCCCGAGAGCAGATAGCATGAGGTTTGTTTGGTAGAACACTCTGAGATGCTGGACCTAAATCAGAGCTGCTTTAGGAGTAACCTGCCAGCCATGCTCTGGCCACTCTGTTGCTGCCTCCCTGGACAGAGGATGGAATGATGTGTGAATAAATGTCAGGGCGTAAATGCCCCGCTCGCTGATTCATGGGGTCCTTTAAATGAGCTCAGAGCAAATCATTGTACTACTTCATATGTATTATTTACAGCACGCTGCATGAGGGGTTTCAATGGAAAAATATTAATAGTGTTTGCCTCCAGGTCAATGTAATTATCAAAATGTTCAGCGATAAATTGTAATTCTTCATGCCGAGGGTTTAGATGAGATTTACATAAAACGATGGTCTGTTAGGAAGGTTACATTTCCAAATATATGAACTTATTCTCGCTATCATTTTTCTTTGCCAAAGACACCTTCATGGCTTTTTCTTCAGACCGGTCTGGTCTGCATTCTCCTGCCTTTAATGCACTGGCGTAAATAATGGGTCCAGTTCAAAGACCAAAGTAAGGCAGAGATGTTCCTGCATCTTGAAGTTCGGCTCACTGTGTTGTTTGTGTTTGGTGGGCTTTCTTTGAATAAAGTTTAGGATAAAGAGGATAAAACTCAATTTACTCACTCTGTAAACTGCTGGGATTCTAAATATCGATTCTGATCTATCTTTCAATTAGCAAATGGCAATTCTGCAGCATCAGTTAATGACGACTGATATGTGCTTCTTCATAGCTCTAGGCTTATACTATAATTAAACCATAAATTAATTTGTGGCTAAGAGGTGAGTGTGTGTGTGTGTGTGTGTGTGTGTGTGTGTGTGTGTGTATGCGAGCAAGAGAGAGAAAGAGAGAGAGAGAGAGAGAGAGAGAAAAAGAGAGAAAGA
>JBBPCX010000141.1:5496395-5540039 GCA_037974365.1 Hydrocynus forskahlii
TTCTCAGATTTCTGTTTTTTTGTGTGTGTGTGTGTGTGTGTGTGTGTGTGTGTGTGTGTGTGTGTGTGTGTGTGTGTGTGGACGAGGATGTAAATAACAGCCCTTCTCCCTCTCTCACTCTTTCTTTTTTTTAAGTTCCTGAGGCACTGCACACCAGACTCAACAAAGACAGAGCCCGGGAGAGAAAAGAGAGGGAATGGGGGAAAGACACAGAAAGCTAGTGCCAATGAGAGAGAGAGAAAGAAAGGGGCTATCTAGGGGAAAATCTAGGCCTTTGACTGTTAAAGATACTCTTGTGTAGTGGGGGCAAAAGATATGTTCAAGTATCATTTTGTTCATGGGGAACTAATGCACAAATCTGAATCAAGCAAATTTAATGCATTTTTACACTGATGCTCTTGCGAAGGCCCATCAGTAAAAAATGGATGCATTTTTTCCATTCATGAAATTAACTTGATTTAAAGGCCTTCATCACTTCTGCATGAATATATTACACAAGGACACTTTTGTGTTTTACTTTACTTACTTACGTTGACCCCCACCGTATACAGTATAAGTTAATAATGAGGAATTGATCACTATGTGTGAGAGCCTCTTTCTGTGTATTTGTCTGTGTGTGTGTGTGTCTGTGTGTGTGTGTGTGTGTGTTTGTGTGTGTGTGTGTGTCTGTGTGTGTGTGTACCTTCCTTCCTTCACTGTTTGGGTCCAAAATGACCCCCGCCCTCCTTCCTCTACTAAGTAGCTGTCCAGACGTGCTTGCTCACCCCCCTTTTGCTCTCTGTATCTCTCTCTCTGTATCTCTTTCTTTCTCTCTCTCTCTCTCTTTTCCCCCCTCCTTTTCCTGACGCCTGCTTTATTGCACTTGATTCTAAGCACGCTCATTCCTGAGATGGCTCACAGAGCAGCTGCAGCTGAATTGCCCGCCATAAAGCATGTGCGGTCCAGCCGAGAACCAGGAGCGGGAGGGGTCGGCTGGGGGGAAACTGACCCGCTGTCACATGATGTCCTCCACTGCAAACCCCACCCATGCCTGAACTTCAACTTATGGCTTAAGTTACACCTTTAACAGACATGCACCCAAAAATGACTCAATTGTCAGGAGGTGTGTGGGTGCTGCGTTTCTAATAAACACAGTTAAAACATACGTCAGAATCTGCTTACATGCAGAAATTTTTTTTTGCAGTAGAGTAAAAGTCAAAACTAAATAGGTAAAATGAATCCCCTGTGATTATTACTGTTCTGATTTGAGCAATGATCTGAGAAATGACTCATGATTTGAGAAATGAGATTCCGGAAAGGTTCCTTCTCCATGCTGTTTCTACTGATCCAGAAACTTACATTTCTGTTGTAGATCTGTTAACAGTGTTTTGTAAACTACGATTCTGCAACCTTCAGTTATATTGTAGAGATGTAACCTTCCATTCAGCCTTGCAGTCAGACTTTGCTCAGAGTAATCAATGATCTAGGAGTTGGTGGTACAGCTTACTGACTGCAGGGGGCAGTGTTTTGTCAGAGGAGATGCTCTGTGTGTGTGTGTGTGTGTGTGTGTGTGTGTGTGTGTGTGTGTATGTGTGTGTGTTTTGGTGTGCTTCTCTCTTCCTTTCTCAGTACATTTAAAGGGCCCACATCCCACATTTTCTATTCCCTAAGGTCCTCTTACAAAGTTACTATGGGTTTTATGTACCCAAAACAGCAGTAATTCATTTTTACATTACCCTTTTCAAACCTCTCCTTATCCCTTAGATTGAAACAGACTGTTTTACTTACTGTGCATTTAAGACTGATATGTAAATGACCTCAGCTCTGAATGGCTGTTTATTGTGCATCGTTCAAAAAAATGCAGTCTGGATAAAACAGTCTTTATAACTTCAGATTAAATGGGCGAGGCTGAACTGCTGAGGCTTGAATTGGATATTTGAAAACGTGTTAATTTACATCAGGAAAGTAAAGCAAGTTTTCTGATTCTGATTTATAGACTTCATGAACTAGTATGGTTTGAAACTTTTAATGTCATATTAAATTGTTTCATTTAAAAAAGCAAATTCGAACAGTTCAGGTTTCAATGACATGGACCTGTTAAAGGGATAGTTTGGTTGCAGGTGAGCTTGCCTGAGAATGTAAACAATTATCATCTGCAGAATTATTATAATAAACTATATTATGGCGATCCAGACTTACTTTCTTGTAGCTTTAATTTTCCCTGATGATACTGTATAATTGCCACCTGAGCTACTTTATAATGTTACTTAATTCATAATGACTCTACTCTGCTTTAATTGGTTGTTAAACTGTTGGCAATCTTCTTCTGGACAAGCTTGTCCATTTTGCCCTAGGTCTCATGTTCCCAAGTTTCGTTAGTTTTATTTGTATATTTCTCATTAGTCTTTGCCAGACTGACAGTTCTTTGTTGTAATTTTCCAAATTGCCATCAAAGTATTTTGTATGTGTTTAATTAGCTGTCTGTGTTTGTATAGTCTGTAATACAGTGTATTTTTTTCTGTCGTGCATGTGAGGCTGCATTAAATTACATATTACATTTAGAAAAGAAATGAATGACATTTTGCGTAGTGGTACCAATATTCTATCATGATAATTGCTATGTTATTAGTCTGAAGCTTGTAGAACGTTCAAATTTATATGGTTTCTCCATAACCCCAGATTTGGCCACCCAACCAAGACATTTTTTAACTTTTCTTCTGCAGACCGAAAACGAATTATGGCCGTCTTTGCTATGCAAATGTCAGAAAGTGGGCCTCAGGGAAGGCAATAAAATCCAGGTAAATGAAGAATAGGCCCTTTAAGGTGTGGCAGTAGAAATGCTGTTGTAGAAATGCGTTCAGCAGCAGTGTGTGTGGCAACTCGCTCATGCATGCATCAACATGGTTAGCAGTCAACCAAGATGCACCAACAAAGGAAGGTAGGCGAAGTACAACAGTATGCAAAGAACATATGCAGATGACTGTAGGATGCCAACAGATAAAGTTTTACTTAAGATTTATTTGAACAGACTTAACACTTAAGTAAATATGACAAGTCCCTGTATTTAATTAAAAAAAAACAATTGACTCAGTTTGTTGCCATTAGTTAAGTAACATCAATGAGAAATCGGGTTAAAATAACAGGAATTTGGCAGTGCATATAAGCAACTTTGGTAAGTTGATATATGCGCAAAAACGGCATGTTTGATTCTTTGTCAAACTATTCTTTGTTACTGCTGACACATCTCCCTGACATCTGTTGAAACACACAGCTATGAAACACACACAGCTCATCAGTATATACAGACACCTTTGGCTGGCATTATTCGTAACAGTCACCGTGGGATTCTCTGGAGCAATGCCATGGAAGAACCAGTTTTGGTTGCCTAAGAACTTTTCAGTGCAAGGTTCATCAGTTAATGGCTTTTTGTAAATAAGATGTGTGAAGAATTTCTCTACATTTGAACAAACCTTTGCAAAATGTAAACGTTATGTTCCTGTGTGTCCAGGCCAGGCACCGTTTAAGCATTTTTTTAAAGAGTGTAATGGGGCTGTGCAGAAGCAGCTGAAGAATGCAGTGATGCGGTGGAGCAGGACTAGGCGTGGACTGGGGCTGTCATCAGAGGGCGGGGAGCACGCTGCCTTGCAGGGACACACACCCTGGAGACAAATGAACACGGTGACAGTGGGATGCAACACCCTGCAATTCCGCAAGCTCCTGATCCATCATCATCCCCATCTGCAATTGCCTGCACATGCAGAATATATTCACCTGTGGCAGCATGCACACACAGACCTTTTTATATGAACATTCACGGTATGACATGCTCTAACACACACAAGTTCATTTTCATACAGTGTCCGACATGGTGTTATACACTGGGGCCATATGAACAAAAACATGTAGATCTGGGTACATTTCAGCATAGGAGAACAAAAGCTCTAAAGTTAAAGCGCTGTGTGTGTGTGTGTATGTATATATATACTGCTCAAAAAATTAAAGGGAACACTTAAACAGTCATGCTGTTGTTTAAGTGTTTCCTTTTAATTTTTTGAGCAGTATATATATATATATATATATATATATATATATATAGATATAGATAGATAGATAGATAGATATGTGTGTGTGTGTGTGTGTTTTGTAAAAATTTAATTAAACAAATACTGACTTTCATTTACACAGTTCTGGGAATTAACTTTACATTGGCACACAGCCTTTTGCCACAGGTATGAAAAAAAAAAGGAAATGAAAGTGACTTGGATATTTCCTTTTCGCGCAGTCAAGAATGTGACAAAACTGATGGATGATTTGTACCTCAGATATCAGAAGCCAGTATTATGTTTAGTAAATATTTACTGTAATAAATATCAAACACTGGCGTTTTGTCTTTAATTTCAGATATCATTCTGGTATTAGTCCAATATTGACTACCGGTGGCCAGTGTAACACATGGACTGCTAAAAAAAAGTCCATGCTTTCTGCCTCAGTCTGGCCACAAGGTGGTGCCTCACCCTCAACATGACAGCCCTGAGTTCAGTTTTAGGCCACTGTGAGCAAGCTGATGTATCATGGCCCAGTGAAAAGAAGGAAATGAGAAAGGGCCATAAATGTGTTTGCTGCATGCAGGGCCTAATGGAGTCTGCCTTTGCCAGTACATTAGCAACAGAATGGAGGCAAACGGCAAACGGCCGAGCACCTCCACCACGCGTCAGGAGAGAGGGGAAATAATGAGGAGAGGGAATAACGAGTTGTTGTGGGCCCTCTAATTGTGAGGTGATGAATTTATTTTCACTTACGCTTGTTTTGTGCTGCCATGCTTTTCCATTTTCCATTCTATATTTCCCTTTAGCTGTTTGTTGCTGTTATTGATGGCTTGAAGCAATTGTCTGGCAGCAAAAGAAAAATCAGATTTATAAACATTTTCTTCCTTACGCCAAATATTGTTGATCAGCCAGAGCATATGTGTGGGGTCCACAGTTTGCTTCTTTGCACTGGAGCTACGAAGCTTATGGCTAATGGAAGCTAATATCATGCTGATGACATTCTGATTACATTAAATATGTTTATCAATATATTCAAAAGGTATAAATTAGACCTATTTTAACATATTTGTCATATATTACTAATTTTTTTCATAGCTGTTATCACTAAAAGTGGACTAAAGTAGGTTGCATAGCTGAAAAGAATAATAATGGCTATCTTCCAGACCAAAAGGTGTCCATGCCTCCCATTTTTATAGAAACGGTTTCAGAAAGATCATTTTAGGTACTTAACCACTGTTGCTTAAGTGTACTAATGTTATAGACAGGCTTTAGTAATTAATGTGCACTAATTACCTTGGATACACGAGTATTTGAATATGAACAGATGCTAATGGTCAGGATTTTTCGTGTTAATATCTGCCAACGTCAATGCCTACACTTATGTGAAACAGAAAAATACAACATTTACATGGTTACAAACACAGTAAAGGAAACAATGTAGATATTTTAGCGCTGTATCTGAGCATCACCCAAACTAATGGGTTACAATAGAAAGTCATTTAATACTGACCCGAACTACTGTTTGAATCTAAATATCTGTCTGATGCTGATATTCATTTTAAAGCATGATTCCAGTATCATGCATTCCTACAAATGAAATGAATGTATGTGCATAAGCTTCTGTGCTTAAGCTTAAGCATCCACTATAACATAAGCCTCCATTTCAGAAGGTTTAAGGATAAGCTGGGCTAAGGGGAAGGTTTTTTTTGTTTTTTTTTTGGCTGAACTATCCCATGAAGTGATACCCAAGCATGGGCAGAGGCTGGTGGCCATTTAATTATTCCGGCAGAAGAGAATTTTGCATAGTGCTCGCCGTTCCAGCTTCGGGCACTTGCCAAGCTTCTGTTAATTGTATTTAGGTCCTTGCCCCTTGAAACAAGATAGCAATATTTGGTTAATTATTCAGGTTACTTTCTTTATCAGAAGACAGAAAATAAGGCTGACAAAACATTGTTGTGATTTTCAGGCTTTATTTCTGCCAGACTTTGGCTGTGCTTTTTGCCATGTGCGTTTTTCTTCCCTGTTCCACCTTTTATAGGCCAAAAGAACATGAACTGATTTATGATCCATGCATGTGCTGAATCCACATATCCTATACGAGAATGTACACACACACATACACACACACACTCCTTCGCTCTAGTGCTGAAGATCATATAGAGGTGAGGCCATGCAATGTAATGGTGAACTCATTTACATTTTATGTGCAAATTAAACACTGTCATTACTGGACCTTGAGGGCCTGGGCTACTTGTAATATTCACATATGCATGTCCGGATAAATGTCAATATGTACAAACATGTTTGTATATTTGTTATGTGTGTGATATATATGTATGTGTGTGATATATATGTTTGTGTGTGTGTATGTGTGTGTGTGTGTGTGTCTAGGCTTATGTATGTATGGGAGACATACTGAATGTACATGTAATAAACATGTCCTGCATGTTACAATACTAATGATGATAATGATAATAATGAAAATTATTATATCAGGAACATTTTGTAGAGCTTTATAATATCAAGATATTTTCCTCATTCTTTTTACAGAATCAGGACAATTTTGTCCAGAATGGGTATGAAAACAAACAAATGGATACATACACACTCGCATACACACACACACACACACGCACGCACACGTGCCAGCATGTGCACGCATGCATCCATGCACAGCCAAGAGCGGCACGGCTTGTTGTTTCCATGTTGTCTGTGTGCTGTGGCTTGTGGTGCTGTCGGCGACGCTGATCGATGCGCCTTTACTGCTTCCCCTGGATTATCAGTCGAGTTCAACGGGAGGGGAAGGTGATTCATCAGTATGGAGAGTGAGAGAGAGAGAGAGAGAGAGAGAGAGAGAAGAGCGGGCAAGTGAGAGAGAAAGGAAGCAAGGGGGAGAGAGTAAAATAGAGGAAGAGAAAGAGAATTAAAAAGGAAGATGCAGAGTGAGATAGAAAGGAAGAGAGAGAGAACAGCTGCAAACACATTAAGTGGGGGAGAGATGAAAAGCTGTGGTACACAGATGCAGCACAGAAGTGCCAAATATATGCACATGGGAGAGAGTGTGTGTTTGTGTGTTTGTGTATGAGAGGAAGAGAGAAGCAGGGGAGGAGGTGGGAAAGACAAAGAGTGGCAGGGCAACCCAGGTATGACCCAGGGCCTGCTTACGTGCCCAACATACCAGAGCACACTGCACTGTCTCCTGTACTGTACATACAGTCCAGGCCTAAAGACGTGAAATAGTGAGAGAAAGAGATAACCTTGCTGTTAAGGACCATATTGTAAATGGCCAGTGGATCAAGTAATTCATTAATTATTTAATCCTTAATATTCAATTGAGTGTTGTTTAAAAATATTGAGTTTTGTTTCTACAAAATATTATCCTGCTTCTTCTGAAATGCAAAAGCCAGCTTTCACACTATGCTATAACCACCAAACTTCTATGGTTCAGTCATACCTGTACCTGAGGATGATGTTTGTGCTTTTCAATTGTCATTGTTGTTTGTTTTAATATGTTTTTGTTCCCATGGGAACGAATGACGGAATGTTCCGGAAATTCAAATTATGTATAGTAATAATTCCAATTATCAAACACTGACACCTGGTCATACACTTTCATATACACAAACATACATGCTAATAAACAGTATTTGAACACTATGCAAAGTCATGTGCAAAAATACATGCGAGCAATCACCTTGGATCCCTTGGCAACCACTTAGGTACACCCTAGCATCCTAGTAGCAACTTGTAGCACCATAGTAACTACCAAAGCTACAGCAACTTCCCAGTAATACTCACTATGAGACCAAACCCTGTAATTATGACCTTAATTCCCCATACAGGAAATGAAGGAAAAGTGCACAGATTGAGGCTGATTAAGGGTTAAACTACTGAATTTTCACCTTCCTTTTTTAAAGTTGCCCCTTAAATAATAGAACCTCCTGAATAAAATGCCTTAAATTTAAGATTAAGGGGTTTTTGAGGTAAAATTAAGGGGTTGGTTTCACAAATTAATGGCCACTTAATTCAAATTAAGGGGTTTGGTGTAATTTCAGGGGTAAATTAGGGTTAAGCACATTTTAAGTACATTGTGTTCCGTAGTCACTCTAACAATCACCAGAAATAACACATGAACCACTTAGCAACAACCTAGCAACCACCCTACATACAGTATAGCAACTGCCTAATAACTACATGGGACAACGCCAACCTCAGGCCAGTAGCAACCACCGTGGATACCATAGCAAAACCTAAGCAACCACAGTAGGTAGATAGAACACATCACACATTTATAGACCCATATCAAATTTTTCATGCAAAAATGTTAGAATCTCTGTTAAATGATCAACTTTTTAATAGATAATCATGTTTTAGAGAAAAGCATATCGCCATCTCTGCTACTGCACTCATTGCAATCGATGTTCTCACTGCTGTTATTAGAACGAAGCATTGTGCAGTCCTTTTCACTGATCTCTCCAAGGCCTTTCATACAGTTGATCTCTACCTATTTTGAAGATGTTTGGAAATATTGGTTTTGACCATACTGCTTCTGGCTAGATTTGAAGTGATCAGCATTGTGTGGCCCTGGGTGACATTAAATCAGAGCTTCTCGCAGTGACTAAGGGGTCTCTCAAGGTTCAGTCACTGGACCAGCATTATTTAATGTCTGTACTAATGATATTGCTAACTTCTTTGAGGACTGAAAAGAACACCTCCGTGGTGACGATACCATTCAGCTCAAACTGGCAATGGACAAGTGGCAGTGGAAAAATTACAATGTTAATTAGGATGTTTTAGATTGATTTGAGGTTCATTGCTGGTGACCCCTACAAAACCCATCACTGTTTACTTTATTAAATGATTGGCTGGTCATCTCTGGCTGTTAGTTGAGAGAATGAAAAGATTGGCTTCTTTTATCTATAAAGTGTTCACTGGCCACATGCTATCTTACATCTCAGTAGAGCTTGATTTTTTAATTTGATGTTTTGATGTTTGATGTTTTGGTCATATTACTCTTCAGGTGCCAGCAGTTTTCACTGAATTGGTGCATCAGTAAGCCTGAATTCATTACAGGGCACTCTAAAGCTTTGAACATTTTCAACGTTTATTCTCTACACACCTCCAGTAAGCCTGTGACAGTTTTATCTGGTCCCAATCAGCTTTTATTTTGTTTTGTATGTTTTAGTTATTGTTAGTATGCTTATTTTTCTTTTTCTTATTTCTTTATCTTTTCATTATTATTTAATTGGTTTTTTTATTTTATTGTTAGTTGGATGTAATGTTATTAATTTGATTATTTGTGCCATTTGATCTGTTTACTATAAGTTGTCTTGACTGATTTCCTTACATTTTTTAGTGATATGGCTTCATTGCTGCTTCAACTTCAGTCCCTGTTTGTGTTTTCAAATGCTTGACAGCATCGTAAATCAGGGTCAGTCTCAGTGTGCTCCAAGTTTAAATGAAGTTCGATTCACTGATTTATTGTTTGATAAGGTACCACACCACTAAAGAATACTCAAAACACTTAGGGACCACCTAGAAACTGCCTGGCAGCGCTCTGGCAGCCACCAGGAATACCACAGCACCTGCACAGTAGAGAGAAATGTCAGGATCAAAAGTATTGATACAATACTGATCTACCTCTGTACATGCTGCCAGGGCCTGAGATCAAGAAAGTTGTTGATAGAGAGAGACAGAGAGAGCAAGAATGAGAGTAAGAGAGATGTATACACAGAGAAAAGAGAGGACAAAAAGAGAGACAGAGATAGAGGTTGAGGGACAGACAAATAGAGTGAGAGACAGAGAGGGATGGAAGGGGAGATGGAAGCACACCTGTTTCAGGTCTGCTACATCCATCAGGCAGCCCACTGCTGCTGCCCGCTCCCTTCTTTGCATCTCTGCATCTGTGCATGTGCCCAACTTACCACAGGTGTTTACACCAGCCGTGACCTGCGCGACACACTGCGGCAACCTGCAAGAGTCAAGCTGCAATATGTTAGCATGTCCTGGCATGAGGAGCTCACAGCTTTGTTTACTCTGGCTCTGCCTTATGTCTTTGTTGCTTTGGCACTGTCATTGTTGGCTTGGAGACACTCTATGCATGTCGTGCTTTTTGACTCATCTGAATGCAGCCATTGTCTATTATTGTGTTTGAGCCTAGTGATTATGTGCAGTTGCAGATATGCAGAAGTAATGCTGCGAAATATCTGTGGGCCCAAAAACCCAAGAGGCTCTGAGAACTGCTGCTGAGGAGAGGACCCTTATAACATGTGTTTGCCCAGTAATTCAAGTGTACACATTTTTTCCCTCACTCTAAATATAGTTGATCCCATGTGGTGCCTGAAATTTACATCAGTTTTACACAGATTCACATGATAGGACCTAATGCTGGGTTCACACGCACTATGGAATGAAATAAAACACCTTTTACACTGGCAACATTTAATGAAGTGCACTTTTTGTAACAACATTTGCTTTAGATCCACTTACAAACATGGCTGGTTAAATATGTAACACTGACCTTCAAGTTTGCTGGGCAGCCTTTGGCCTAGTGGTTAGGGAGTTGGCCCTGCAATCAGAAGGTATCAGGTTCAAATCCCAGGACTGCTAGTGGCACCTCTAAAGTACTGTCCCCACACACTGCTCCCTGGGCACTCTGTTCCTAAATGCCCTCTGCTTTACTTGGCGAATGAGTTAAATACAGAGAAATAATTTTGTGTTGTGTGCTGTGGTGTGTTCACTTAAGACAAATGGTCACTTCACTTTGCTGTGAGGGTAAAAACATCACAATTATATTATTAGTCCTATCAATAATATTAACTGTCCAGCTCGTTGCTAAAAGTACCCACTTTCATGGCGGCATCTATACTTTTTCCAAATTTTTAGCTTGAACAACTGGATAAGAGCTTTGCTACGCCATGTAATATCTGGCTACATGCGTAAAATTAAAAAAAAAATTTTCAATGTACTTTTGTACCATGGTCTTTTTATGTGATTTTTGGAGTGCAGATCCCAAAAGAATACTACTGACAGCCACTGCTCATGAATGGAAGGTGCTGGGTGTCAGCTAGCACAGTGCTAATTAGCACCCATGTACTTTCATTCATTGTCAGGGCCTAGAGACCAAACTAGAGAACTAGCAGATTACTGATGGTTGCCTTCCATCAGCTCACCAACACACAACAAAAATGAGAGATTTGTTAACGAAACCTTTTGCCGTTTGCACATCGCTGTGGTCTGAAATGTGACATGTTGCATTTCATAATTTTAAGCTGCAGTTTGAGCATCGGCAAGGGGGTAATATAGCTATTGTCTGCGAATCGTTATTGCAGTATCCGTATCGTAATACTGATATCAGAAAAGGCTGTAATATGTAAGCTCACCTCTAACCAATCACAGAGTTTCTGACAGCGGGACCAGTCACAGCTCCAGGTGTGTTACTGGGTGCTCTGATGAATCGAAGTCTTCATGTAATCCAACAAAAGTCTTAATTATTTTAATCTTTACTGGTGATGCATGAATAATGGGGGCTAAACTGCAGTAGCCAGTCTAAGGAGATATGTTTAAATGTGTTGGTTTTGTGACATCATGCCATTTTTGTAGCTTCTTTTCCATATATGAACTGTGCATATATGGGAAGTAAACATACCATTTGAAACAATGTTAACAGACTGTAAGCCTTTTTAAGTGATGGTATCTTGAAAGGTATTATAATCGCAATGTGTAACAGTATAATCGCAATACTGATATTTTGTCCATATCATGCAGCTCTAGATTTGGGCCTAAAGCATTATTAGCTTTGTGCTAAGAACACAACATCTCATAACTATAGCAGGCTCCTGGCCTAAAAGTTAGCACATTTATATTGCAAAATGTAACTCTAGCCAGTGAGTGCCTCTTCAAAGCTCTCATGCATCCATGTTTATTCCTTACAATATTGCATTTTTTTCATGTCAAAAATTTGATAATTACCAAAATTAATTAAATAATCCAAACAAAGTTGTTACTTCCAGTGGTGTTGAAACCTCAGGCTACTCTCTGTGTACTTTTGAGTGTTTTCACCTTTGTTTCTTTTGTTGCAAAACTCTCTCGTCTGAAAGCCGATGCTCAGTCATCCAAAACAGTGCTGACGAGTACTGACGAGAACAGCTGCATAAACTGAGCGACAGTCTGCCATCGATGCCTGCGCTGGTTGACCATCAGCTTGGTGTGTCTTGGCCCTCAGCAGCGTTTGCTTTTTTGACTGAACATTTCCTTTAAAGACTGAGGCCTTGTTTGCCTTTGCAGCCCTTTACCACAGAGCTATTCGCAGCCAGATGTTACCCGGAGCGCGGCTCCCACCCTTCACACATTCAGCTGCTGTAACACCCTACACACACACATGTCTGGCTGCTTAAACACCTTGCACATCCGTTTACCTTCCCTGCTTCCTCTCTTACTTTGTCTTCATATCTGCCGTAATCTTTCGCAGCCACTCTCTGGAGACTTGTGCCTGGGTCTGTCCCTGAGATTGCCTTTGCCTTCACCTTTCTTTATGCCACTTCTGTCTCTTTTCCTCTTTGCGTGCCCCCTCCTATTTCCTCTCCATGCAACAGCACCCCCAACCTCACTACCTCTCTGATGATGGATGGACAGCTTGTGTATTTCCAATCTGCCATCTCTCCTGATGCGGTTAGGGGCTGGGATGCTGCTGCTGCAGGCAGGAGAGGGAAACAGAAGGAGAGAGAGAGAGAGGGATGAAGGGAGGGAGGGGGGAGAGCGAGGACGGGGTGATGCCGAGGACACGACATCTGGTAAACAAGCAAATGAAAAAGAATGCAGCGGCAGTGGCAGCGGTGGTGGTGGCGGCGCTGCTGCAGAGGAACGAGCAGCACGTGCTAAAAACAAACAGGGCTCGTGTCAGCCACCCATCCGCACTCCATAGAGCTGGCACTAACTGTCTGTCACACTGCCTAGCCAGTAGAGATGGTATGATACCACTTTTTTTGTTATTGTGTCATTACTTTTTTTTTTTTAAGTGAAACACACTGTCAAGGAGGGTCTATGAACATTTTCACAATAATAGGTGGGGAGAGGGAGGTGAGGCGTAAAAAGTAATGTAGAGTTATCCAGAAATATTACTTTGCAAATGTATGTAATATGTGCAAAATGTAAACCTGGGGCTACTTTTATCACGTTTGCATCCTTCATTTTGCAATAAAGTAACTCTGTGATACTTAAGTCTAGATGGTTTACAGAATCAGAACTTTCTTTCCTCCAAGATTTGATACAGCACTTCCCTGGTATTGCCATCCCAAATCCCATTATAATCTCTGTGTAAAACACCCTGCAGGATCTAGCGCCGCCTCTAATTAGCTGAGCTTCTTTACCCTCAGTCCCTCCTCTCGCACTGGACTAACTGGCCCTAACTTCAGACTGGTCACTGCTGAGGGCTGATATTAGCATTATGGTCTCTAATTTATGGGAGTCTTTACTGTGATCCTTTCGAGTCTGCCCTTCACTTCTTGTGAAAGCTTAGCTTAAATCTTTCCTATTTTCTCAGTGCTTCAGGTGGTGATGTCCTTGTTTATTTTTACTTAATGTATTTCTTTTAGGTTGATTATTGCTTTTGTAAATTTGTTTGTTCTGGAAATCTGTTATTAGTTTAAACAGCACCCTTCTTCCAACAGCATTTTTGATGCTGAATAAAGGAGTCTTAGGCTATTTGACCTACACCCACACTTCTTATTTACAGGATTGTATTACTTCCATTGCTCTTCAATAAAATCTCTGGCTGCAGTGAGAACCATCGAATGCCAGCAAATGTTGCCTAGAAAGTGGCTGAGGTATAAATACTTCCCTGGTATTGTACAGGCTAGACTTTGTCATCTTAATAGGTATACTATTTTACATATATCACAAGTACACCTTCTGCTGAACATGGATTAGAGTGCCATGACTGAAATGCACAGGAGGCTTGCAATAAAAGGTTTTTGCTTTGAAGGGTGAGTTTTGTGGACAATTCCAGAAGAGGGAGCTCTTTGCCTCACTGTGTACAGTTTGACCTCTCTATGTGGGTGCCCATTAGGCCCACCAAGGTCTAAACAGGTGCATCAGCGTCAGTAAACAAGGAGAAGGACCTTTAGCTGAAGAGGAATGGATATTTCTTTAAATTCATCTTTGGATCCATCTCTTTCTTTTTCTTTTTCTTGTTTTTGAGTGTGTCTTGGACTGTTCATGATCCGAAATAGGTGCAATGTAACAAAATTTTGAAATATTTGACAGATTTAGAAACAAAACTGGTAAGACATTGGTGACCAAATTTAATTTGCATCTTCTGGTTCTTATCTGGAAGGTTGTAGATATTCATTTGCAGGGCAATTTATGTTATTTCGTCTTGGGCCTCCAGACCTTCTCATGCTTGTTCAGGTGAAGAAGCCTGTGAAATTGTATAAGTACGACACTGACCTGAACTATGTTGACCTTCGGAAAGGGCGGTCGGAGGTCAGCCCACTTGACCCCCGTGTCCATATCTTCACTGATGAACACATTCAAACAAAGTCCGACAAGAACTTTCGAACACATCTGTGTGTGTGACGGGATCAATATCAAGTACAGGCCTAAAATGACACATGGGAGTAATCTTTTCTTCACAGCTCCAGGCAAGACAACATTTCTAATTTGGCCAGTGGGATGAGAGCCAGTTGCGGTCTTATATTCATTTTGCTTTAATTCCACGCAGGGCTCAGTCGATTTTTTTTTTCCCCTTCTTTTACTCCTTTTTTTGGTGAAGATCCCTCCATTGATGGTAATTAAATTTGCTCTTGTCCCTTGTTTTTTTTCTCCTCTCTCTTCTTCCCATCTGTGTGGTGCGGCTGGCTCTTTCTCATTCCGTGCTGCTGTCATCCCTCACTGTCAGTCCGCCGCTCCGAGCCATCGACCTCTGCTCTGAGCCCCGGTTCAGCGGCAGGTCACCCGAGGGAGGGGGCCGCTTGTTACTGGGGGGTGCCAGCTTCCTTCCCTCACCACAGATCCAGCTGCCGCTGCCATGGCAACTGAACTACACTGCTGTGCAGAACAGACTGCATGGGGAGCATGGGGTATTGAAGCCTTGCAGCATATCACCTATCAAGATTTCGTTTTAGATCAGGACACAGATTCAGCCTGCTCTCGAAACACAGTACAGCAGCAGCAGCAACTTCTTTCTGTCTGAGGTCAGACTGAAGTTTAAGCGTTTCTGAGTTCCAGTTTTTGAGAATCGGACCACTAATCCAGCTTTTGTATCGGTTCAGGAGACAGCGATCCAACTTTTCTCTCAGATGAGACTTTAGGTTCAGTTGTTCTTAAGAATCAGATCCAGCTTGTTTCTTGGGGCAAAGCAAAGACAGAGCATTCCTCTTTCAGACCACAGTTTCTGCTTTTGACTTGATTCAAAAGGCATTACTGATGTTCTGATTGTGATTTTAGATAAGACATTAAAACTTTTCAGCTTTTTCTTAAATATCAGACATCAAAAATGGATCTTTTGTCTTAGATCAGACTGGAGATTCAGCCTTTATCTAAAGGCATTTCCGCTGCATCTTTAGATAAAGCTTTCTCAGACCAGTTCCTCTCAAACAGCACAGCACAGAATGAGATTTTCTTGAAGACCAAACTACTGATTCAGTTTTTGTAAGATCCGCCTTAGCTATCCCTTTTTTTCAAAGTGCAGATTCAACTTTTCTCACTTGGATCACACTGCAGATTTGGTGTTTCTCTAATATTAGACTCCATTCCTTAAAAAAATCAGACCACAAGTCCAGCCTAAGTCTTCAGTCAGGTGTAGGTTCCTATGCTTGGAATGAACATGGAAATTCTAGGCCATTATTAGCTTCTGGGATGTAACCCAGTGACAGAATTGAATTGGGGCCCAAATATTGGCGGTGGGTGGTGGTAATTATGCAGGGGAAACACTGAAGGGAAATCCAGCAGCAATTTGCCAAAGCCTGTAATGAGCTCGGCTTCATATTGTATTGTTCGCATACAAGGAACGTTTTAATATATCACAACTTGATTAATGATTTGAAGGTGTCATCTCTGTGCAAATGATGGAGTGACACTACAAGACACTGCAAAGCTCTGAGGTCAACTGAAGGGGAGAAAGGGAAAAAGTTGTGAGCTTCTCTGTCATTTTATCCAGGTGTTTCGGTACTGAACAGGCATGCTGAGCGCTCAGTGCCTCAGGCCACCGGGTTCAGACCAGGTGGAGTTACTACAAAAGAAACAGTCACTTACTATAAATTATGACTTATGGAGCCCATTCTGCTCACTGGCTCTTTTCTATCTCTCTCTCTCTCTCTCCCTCTCTCCCTCTCTCTGTCTCTCTTTCTCTCTCTCTTGCCCTGATCCTTGCCAAACAGATATGAGGGATTGGGTTATCAGTGTCTCACAGAAGCATGAGCGCCTGTCAGGTACGCTTTGATGTTCGACAGCTTGAATCTCCTAGCGTTGTGCTTTGATGATCCACTCTAAATCCAGATGAATTGACATAGCATAGTTCACACTCCATACAACACAGGGGGCCATTAAACACACTCCACTTAAGATTAAATGCTCCCTCTCTTCCTTGGTAGGAAGTTAGCCACATTTTCCTCATTTTTTATAGAGCCATTTTCCCCTGGAGGCAACAGCACAGACCGTGGCCACTTACATTAAAAGTATCTTTATCTGATTCTTTCGTTCTATATCATTGTGTGTTTAGTGCTTTCCAGCAGCCACTTCTGCGTTGGAGAGGTCCGTGGGCTGGGTAGAAATACTGAAATTCCTTGCTCTTGTATTAGGATGACAGGAATTTCACTTGCTGTGCCAATAGGTGGAGCTGTGTACACAAAACACACCTAGACCGACAGTGGCAAAATGACAGGAGACTGAAGGGCTGACTTGCCCATCACTCAGGGCTGGATGTCACATCAGTTGCCAAGATAAAATCTGAACTCTGCACCATATTTATCCTTAGTTTATACCGGTTCCATGTGGCATGATTCTTAGCATAGTTTCTCAGTAATTGCTATTGTTAGATAAACAGGTGCTTCATTTATAGTTGAGCTCAACTTCCAGGATTGTTAATACTGCAGTTTGTGGTTTAAGGAATACTTTCCGTATTCTCTTTTCAAGTAAATTTCTTATTGTTGGCTTCAAAGTTCCTTTGAATTTTGTTAACCAAACATCTCGCATGATTCATGTTTGGTGTGCTATTTCATTTATCAAAACTTTAGCCACAGCAATTGAGTTTTATAATCAAACTGAATAGTTTTAGGTGAATAACACATTCTGTAACAGTGAGTGCAGGCAATGCACTATAAACTATTGTCTGTAGTGTCTTAAGGTTTGATTAACCGCTCGAATGATCAAGGCAGCAGCAGGTCCAAACTTCTATTACATGCTTTTACAACTCAGACAATGACTGCATTTCATTGTTGGCCATGTAATTACTAATGAAGTCTTTTCTGAAATAAGCCTCAGATTTTATGGGGGGGTGGAAGAGTTTTGTAGTGTAAGTTTTGTAAGTGAGAGCTTGAGAGAGTTGTCATTTGTGCCAAGATACAGGCTTAAACCTTTTATGATATCTATGAATTAATTTAATTATTTTTTGTATTTTTCCCGTTTTTTTTAATGTTAGTCCCCTGTCTCCCTGATCACGCTACGATACCAACTGTTTCATCCAAAAGCATTAAACTGTACTGCATCTTTTCAGTCAGCCACTAATGAAACATCACTGGACAGCTCAACACACTTGGAAGAGAACACCAACTGCCAGTTCTGTTAAGTCAGCTAGCAGATGCCTGTATTGGCTGGTTTTATTCTGACTGATGGAATGAGAAGGAGGGCCATCCAGCCCTTCCACCCCAGTTATGTTCTTTTGGACTTCTGGCCACAGATGGTTGTGTCATTACTGTGCTCTGGTCACATTGATACTGGTCAGTTTAGCACATTAATAATGACAGGTTTAAGAAAAAAAAGCTGCCTTTACCACTTCTTGAGTTTTAGTTTACACTTGACATACCCTGTCTGGTCTGTAGGCTCACAGTTATATCCTGCTCTGTTAATGATTGTCCCTGGTTAAGCTGCTCATGTCCTTAGGAGTTGGTCTTAAATGACTGGTTTCCATTGTTTTAATCAGGAAAGTGGGAGTGCTACATGCAGAAATGAGAGAAAGCATGTTGCACTCTTCCTGCATCTTAAGCTGAGGGGTGGGGAGGGGAGTGTAATGAGGTGTACTGCTCGGAAGCACTAAATGCCCTGCTACCATTTTCCATGCCCTTCAAAGGGAGGTGACTTTAAATGCCTGGGAGTTAACAATGCTCCTGATTAGCCGGCCACTGCGAAAAAGCCGTTTTCGCAGCAAAGAGAGGGAGTAAAAACGTGGTAGCCTGTGATGACAGAATCAGGCCAGGCTCCTTCACTCAAGCTGTTCGGAGGCCATCTGGGCTGCAGCCTGGGGAAGCCTCGGCACCAGGAAGCACAAACACACCAAAAGGTGTGTGTGACAAGGACTAGGAAGTCATTAGCACAATACAAATGTTGCACTAGACAGGGTCATGGATCAAAGGTCCAGAAACACTGTGCTGCACACTGCACCGCAAAACTCAAAGCAGTGAAGAAGCAGTGCTCAGGCCTGGGGTTTATGTTGCTCAGAGGTTTCTCCCCATTTCTGAAACTGATGTGCATAAAGCAGAGATCCAGTGAACGTAAGATCACATTTCTATCATTCTTCTTTAGTCAGAATGGAAATCCAGGTTTTCTCAGATAAATTTGTAGGATGTAGGGGTGCATCTATCATACATTTTCATGGCTGATTTCTGACTTTCTTTTTATCCAAATGGCTCTTAAAACACAAGAAATATAAATGTAAACACATAAAACACACGAGCACATTTTCAGTGTTTTATTTTAGCCAATGTTGGGGGATGGTGGTGGCCTAGTGGGTAGGATACGTAGGTTTGAATCCTACCTTCAGTATGCCACCACTGGGTTCCTCAGTAAAACCCTTAACCCAGAGTTGCTCCAGGGAGACTGTCCCCTGTAGTTAGTGAGTGGAAGTTGCTTTGGATAAAAGCGTCTGCGAAATGCTGTAAATGTAAAGTTGCAATATTAGTAACATTATTTGGTCTTTAATGGACAATACAGAAAAAGTAAGTAAGTGAGTGAACTTTATTGTCATTCATACCATACAACAGTACAACAACGGATGCATAGCTGAACGAAATTGTGTTTCTCCAGGCTCTATGTGCAGACATAAAAAGACAGGTGCACGCAAGACAACATACGGACATTACAGACATTTTCACTTCTTACCCAGAAAGTGGGTAAAACCGCATAAGACCGCGTAAGACAGCACTAGACGGCACAGTACAAACAATAAATACAAAAATATATACATAAATGTAACACCAGTCAGTGGGTGAAATTTAGAAAGAAGAAAATATTGCACATCGTTTTACAGTGATTATATTATTGCACTTTATAGATACAATATTCACAGTGATTGTATTATTGCACTATATAAATATAATATATTATTGCACTTTATGTATATAATGGTAACTTGTGATTTGTGATAATAAGGTGTACAGTGAGTAAGAGAACAAAAGGTTTCACAGAGACTAGCAGGATTATCGGGATATAAGTTTGAATGTGTATGTTAAGTGTTCAGACAATTTGAAATATGTGTGATTAGACAGTCCATTAATGTCACATGTGTCCAGAACGTTCAGTTATTTAACAGTTCAGTGTTCTGTTGGCCTGTGGGAAGAAGCTCCTGTTAAATCGGGTTGCTCTGCACTGCGTACTGCCGTAACTTTTTCCAGAGGGCAGAAGTGTAAACAGTCCATGTGCTGAGTGTGTGGGATCTTTTATGATCTTAATGGATCGGTTTTGGCAGCATGTGTGGAGTAGTTCTTGAACAGATGGGAGTAATGTCTCTGCCGTCCTCACCACTCTTTGAAGCATCTTCTGTTCAGCGGCAGTGCAGCTACCATACCAGACTGAGATGCTGCTGGTCAGTATACTTTCTATAGTGTCTGTAGAAAGTTGTGAGGACAGGAGAGGGGAGGTTTGCTTTTTTCAGCCTTCGGAGAAAATGAAGTCGCTGTTGTGCCCTCTTGACAAGAGAAGTGGTATTTATGCTCCATGTCAGATCATATGTGATGTGTGCTCCCAGAAGCTTGGTGCTTCTCACTGACTCCACGCTGTTTCCATGGATTGTAAGTGACCGGTGTGGCATGTGCTTTCTCCTGAAGTCAACGATGATCCGTTTTGTTTTGTTGACATTCAGTGCCAGGTTGTTTTTTCCACACCAGGCAATGAGTTGGTTAACTTCCTCTCTGTATGTGGAGTCGTTGTCATTGCTGATGTGGCCCACTGCTGTTGTGTCGTCTGCGAATTTTATGATGTGATTCGAGTTGTAGTTGGCACAGCAGTTGTGAGTCAGCGAGGTGAACAGTAGGGGGCTTAGAACACAGCCCTGGGGAACCCCAGTGTTCATGATGGTAGTCTCATAGGTGTTTTTTTCAAGAAGTGTCTGGGGTCTGTCTGTGAGGAAGTCTAGTAATCAGTTACACAGAGGGGTGTTGATGCCTAGTGGCTCCAGTTTCTTTACCAGGTGTTGTGGGATGACAGTATCGAAGGCAGAGCTGAAGTCAATAAAAAGCATCCCCACCTGACTGTTATTATTTTCCAGAAGAGCCAAAGTCAGATGGAGTGCAGTTGCTATATCATCATCCGTGGAGCGATTTGGGCGGTATGCAAATTGAAGTTGATCAAATGTAGCAGGCAGTCTGGATGTGATATGACTTTTGACCAACCCTTCAAGGCACTTCATCATTATGGGTGTGAGTGCTATAGGGTGATTCAGTGATGATGCTGGTGATTTCTTTGGCAGTGGAATAATGGTAGTGGCTTTGAAACACTGAGGAACAGCGGCTTGTCTCCGGGAGATGTTATAGATGTCTGTGAGAACAGCTGTGAGTTGGTCAGCACAGTCTCCGAGTACACACCCTGGTATGTTGTCGGGACCTGCAGCTTTCCGTGGATTGACCCTGCGCAGGGTTCTCCAGACATCATTGTGGTTGAGACAGAGTATTTCATCGTCCATAGAGAGAGGGGCTTTTATTGCTGTTGTGTTGGTATTTTCTTCAAACCGGCTAAAATATGTGTTAAGTGTGTTGAGGAAGTCTGTATTATCATCACAAGGTGGCGGGGAGGGTTTATAGTCCGTAATAGACAGGATGCCTTGTCACAGGCGCTTGGGTAACACTGAAAGTAAGAGGAAAACGGCTATTTAACACACGACAGTTTTTATAAAATGATGAAGTTATATTTTAATAGATGGTATGTTTGATATATATTTTGGAATTGCCGTATTTTTTTGCAATTTTACCTGAGGACAATGATTTTTGTTATCAGTACAAGTAATACACTCGATAAAAGGTTTATGTGCAAAATATTCACCAAAATATATTGTTTTATAGTAGTTTTATTATTTTATGAATTCTATGCATAAGAGTTAATTAATAAAGTGTGAAAAAAATATTTTTTCTTATCATTTTATAAAGTTACCTGCCTTGAGATTTTATTTTTAAATGATGAGTTCTGTATATTAATTATATTGTAAAATCATTTTTATTACTATACAGCTTTCTCTGTCACTTTAGAATCTTCTACAGCTTCATTTATCATTCTAGCTCTAAATTTTCTAAGTGTTATTTCAGTGCTTCCAAGTCTCCCCAAGTTCCAAGCTTCATAGGACTACCTTATTATAAAATCACTTATGTGCAAACAAATTGTATTTTTGAAAACACAGATTGTATTTTTAAAAATATTGATTGACTGTTGAAGAGTAGTGTTGATGTAGCAGTGTCATAAACACTGATCTGGTTCGGCAAACTGAAAATATTGAATTGGTCAATTGCCAGTCAAGTTTGGAGAAAAAAAATGATCTTGGTCGAATTCCGTTGTTTGATCCTAATATATTTTATACCTTGTAGTTTGAGTTACTTACTGTTTAGTTTTGTTTAGTTTTGCAAGTCAATTTATTGCTATTTTCATAACTCTTTACGGATGACTCTTAAAAACTTTTTATTGTTATAAACACAGAGCAGAAGTTTCTGAACCTTTTCTGGGGGTTGCAAGTTGAGTTATGTAGCTGTTGGAGTCACATGCAATCCTATGTAAAAATAATACATTTTAAATAAGCAGTTATAAGTTAACAGAGTGTAAAACACAGATTTGTGTTCTGTTAACCCACTACTAGAAGTTATTTTAATTTTAAGGCAACCCATTAGAAACTAGAACATATTTTACAATGTTGGTGAAATAACATGTTTTGTTGATAATAAGCACACACCCTTCGCTTAACTTTTAAAAATGAAACAAACTTTTGGACAGGCCATATTTTAGGTTTTTTTTCTGTCAGAGTGTTAACATCAGCAAATAAACAGCAAAAGTCTGTTTTCTGTAAAGGGTGTGGACTTTTCACTTAAAAACTGAACAAAACATTTGTAACTTTGCCAGGGGCAACCCAACTCCCCACCCTTCCCCCACAAAAAAACAACTCTGAGAAAACAATACCATTGTTACCACATCACTGGGAGGGAGTTTTCATTAGCTACAAAGAAGAGCTGCTCTAACAAGTTTTTGTCTCAGTAAGTAGGGGCAGCAGTGTTATAAGGTAACAAGTAATGTAACTTTCCTCAGCCCTGGTCTTTTAGCTCAGAGATCTTTGGCACTAGGAAGCAAATGAGGTGAAAGGTGCTTCCTAGAAGGGACTTGGAAGTCATAAACGTTATACAAACGTTGCTTCAGACAAGGTCTTGGATCAAAGGGCCAGAAACACTTGGTGGCACACTTAACCAGGCAGACTAAAAGAAGTGAAGAAGCAGTGTGCATGCCTGGGGCTCATGATTCCCAGAGTTTTGTTCTGTTCTAGGATCAGATTCCCTGTTTATGCAGCTCAGTTATGTGAATTGGCAAAACTCCTCTTGGAACTGCTGTGCTGAGGTGGTTTGTGACTGCAGCCCCAGGACACTCAACTAAATAATTAAATTTATTTAAGGGCTATAGGGCACTAACTGGCCTTGTGAAAAAAGTAGATACCCACTTAGTTCACAATCAAACAATTGCCCAAATGTAGTTGATAATTGGGATCAGTTATACTAGACACACCTAGATTTGATTGATCACTGCCAGCCCCATTGGATCTAGATATTATTTAAACAGAACCTTATTAGCAATGTGAAGCAGGCTAAGTCATCTCAACAAGCAGCATACTATGTGGCATAGTATGCTGCTTGTTGAGATGACTTAGCCTGCTTCATTGTGGCAATTGTGGCAATCAAGACATTCCTTAAAAGATGGGAAAGTTATTCGAAATATATCTGTCTGTAAAGGGTTACAATGCCTTTTGAAAAAATGAGATTATTTTCAAATGGAGAAAACTTTAAATTAATGAATCTTCCCTATGTGGTTGGTCTACATATATTCTTCCAGTTGTATCTAAGGAGCTACAAGCCTACAGATAAGGTCATCATTTATGATTACATGTTAGAAAGGCACAAAAATGGTATTCATGGGAGTTTCAGGGCAAAAACCATTGTCAACCAAGAGGAGCATAAAGGCTCTTCTCACATTGGCCCTCAAGTCTTTTGGAGTAATATTTTGTGAACTAATAAGTCAAAGGTGGAACTTTTTTTGGAAGATGAGTCCTGTCTGGCATGAAACCAACACAACATTTCTAAAGAAGAACGTAAAAACAGTCAAACATGGTGGTGCTAGTGTGATGGTGTGAGGATTCTTTGCTGGTTTATGGTACTTGCCATACCTGACAAAATCATGTAGTTTTGCTCTCTACCAAGTCCTGCAGGTCATCTGGTCATCAGTCTGACAACTTGGGAGTGAGTGAGTTATGCAGGAAGATCCAAAGCACAAGAGCAAGTTCACCTCTGAATAAATCCAAAGAAATTAAAATGTTCTGGAGAGGCCAAGTCAAAATTCTGATCCCATTCATTTGTTATAGAAAAGCTTTAATGCTTGGGGCCATTCACTGTGTCACAATTCTGCAAAAAAGAGCAGGCAATAATTTCGCCTTGTTTTTCATGTGGTGTTTGCTATCTTGAGCTCTGAAACCATTTATGGAGGAAATTAGGTGAGGGTGGTGTACATTTGGGATAAATTTAATTTTATTCAAAAATATCACTGTCTCTCAACTGTGTTTTGTTCTCTCTTCTTATTTCTTTCTGTCCTCCTCTCTTTTCCTTTCTGTCTCTGCCCTTCTCTTTGTCTGCAGTGTTTCAAACCCTGCATAATTACACATTACACACATTGTTGCATCATGTGAGTAAAAGGACATGCCCTTATGGAGAATACAGTAAACACACTGTGACTCATCGTTCCTTTTCACCTCTGCCAAAGGTTCAAAGGTGGTTAGATCAGCAAAACAAATGAGTCGATGGCGAGGCGTCCCTGGAGAGACATCCATCTGAGAAGTGACTGGCAGCTCTGTCAATGAGCGAGAGTGCAGTAATGCGCTGGCATTCGGAGGGCAAGAGGAGACGTGTGTGTGGGAGAGGGAGAGGGTGTGAGAGTGTGAGAGCGTATGCTACTGCTCTAAAGTTTGGATGCAGTATTTTGGGAGAAGTCTTTGGAAAATAAGAAGTGATTAAATGATAAATAATATACTGTGGTTATGTATTTATGTTAATTACTTGTCAAGTTGTCTGCCTTCACATTTGATCATTATTATTTAAATATGAACCATTTTACTGATATTTCAAACCCATATTTCAAACATTTTTAATTTAGATGACAGGTTTGAGAAGTTACAGTGCCAAAACAACTGCATCTTATTTGTGATTGCATTTGTAACTTTGTCTTACTTAGAAAAACTACAAATGCAATCATAGGCTTAATGCAATCCCAATATATATATATATATATATATATATATATATATAATTTCTGCTGCCTCCATGAGTTTACAGTATCCTTCAAAAGCTTAGAATTAATACCATAACAACAGATGTGGGTGTTACACTTTGGGCTGTACAGTTGTTCTGACTGGTCACCATTATCTTATGCTGAAATATTTGTATCTTTCTCAACACTCCCAACCATGTGGCACAAAGGGTCACCTAATGGTTTATAGGTTTGATGAGTGTGCTATGGCCTTCACAGTTGTGAGATGTCTGCTGAGGTGAACACCGTTGGGATTCCCAACCAATATGTTAGACAACCACCTCAAATGAGGAGAATATCTTCTGGAAGAATAGTGCTTCATCCATCCCAGCCAATTTGTAGAATTTATGCCAAAACATACTCTGTTTTGGTTACTTGTGGTGAATCAACACTTTAGAAAGGCACTTTATGTTGGTTGTTCGTTAATTTGCCACCTGTCGTGCATTAACCAATTTGAATATGATACTACTTTTAGTGATGGACCAATATGGGAATTGTGGAATTGAGATATTTTTCATTAGATGAAAATGCAAATGTTGAAATTTGTGGTAAAGTAGGGTAAATCTTTGACTAAAAATCAGAAGTTTAAAAAGGTGGAGGGGAAGTAGAAGAGAAAACAAAGTGGAATTGGAAGCAGGATGAAGACTTTTGTGTTGGATTGGGACAAAATTAAGGAAACAGAATATCTTTTTTTTTTGAGACATTTGAAGGAAATTATGAAAGTGAAAACAAAATATCTGATTAGTGCTTACTCTGTTTCAGAGAAGAGGCTGTAATTAATTACACAATCATAAAATAACTCTTTAAAATAAACTAAATGAATAGCAAAAATGGTAAGCCATGGCTATACATCTGTAAGAGTAATACAACTGACTCCAGATTTCAGTCTGTGTATGTTTGTTTTTGTTAATGTGCACACAAGCTCATTTATTACTTCTCAGCATAGAAGCTGCTGTCTCCCTGATGCTCCGGCTTCACTCCTGTAGACCACGGTGCTGTTCTGGTCTCTTGGGTTTGTGGTGCTGGGCCGGTGAGTAATCTGCCTGCTAGCATGGCCGTGTTACCATTGATTTTGTCTCACTTCTCAGCTCCCCCCAATTAGCTCCTCTGCAGCCTGTTAGTAGCCTTTCTGTCAGGGGAGAAAGCTGGATCCAGCATCTCTAACAGTGCTTTGTTTACACTGCTAATTGCTGCTTCTGTTTCCTTTCATTAGCAAGAGCTGCCTGTTACGCTAAGTGCTCGCTCTGTCTATGTCTGTCTGTCTGTCTCTCTCCACATTTTTCTTTACTTCACTTCATCTATCAGTCTAGCTCCAAGACACTCTCTCTCTCTCTCTCTCTCTCTCTCTCTCTCTCTCTCTTTTCTTCTGTCTGTATGTCTGACTCTCCAATTTAGTTGACATTTCCGGGCTCCGCCCACAAATGTGTTCTTTTGTACAGTTGCCAGGACAGGCTTTACCGAATGCTGGCAAATATCACACCCAGCCTAATGAGAATTAAAGCTGTTTAGAGCTGCTACATTACATTGCGAATCCAGTTTAAAGGGGTATTCTGGCCTAAAACTAGCATTTAATACGTTATTTGCATCCCTCAGCCTTATTACTGATTTTGAGAGTAATAAGTATACAAGCGATATTTCGCTTCCTAGCAGTAACACTAGCTATCTGGCTTCTTTCTACATGAGGCAGCTAGCAGAAAAAAATATAATTAAACAGAACAGCTTCTGAGTGCTTGTATTTTTCCAAAAAATGCCTTCCACCTTCAAGCGACATCATCTTCCTATTTGAAAATTTCACTCAACATTCCCCCCAATGGCCATTTTAAATTTGTACCCTCAAAGCTGTGCAGCAAGCAACGTTTACATATTAAACAATGAGTAAATACGGACAATCATCGTTTCTGTCCATCTGTCTCTATTTTTTCATGTCTCTGTGTTTCTCTTTATGTTTCTTCCTCTATTCGTCTCTCAGTCAGTCTGTCTTGGCTTAGAGCCCAGCTCTACATCTGTGACCGGTAGAACTGATTCCAGCTTTTCCACCATCAGCTCTGCCTCCACCACACATGGAGCCGTGTAGATGAAAGTTGAATCTGAGTGGTGGTGGTACTTTAAGAGACATCATTACACTCTGCCAGACAGTTCTGTTCAAATGCAACAGACGACAAAGTGCATTTAGAGTTGTGCTCTGAGTCCAAGTGAAATAGTGAAGAAAAAGTTTTGTGCAAAAAAATCTAATGGATATACAGAGTTGGGGTTTAACTAGTTACGTGAATTTTAAGGGAACAATTGGGCTGAAAGTCTGATTCGCACAATATCAACCTGCTCCAGGCTGTTATCTATAAAAATCCATAACTGTACATACAAAATTGTCAGAGTTAAATTAACTTTGTTACATGTAAAATGTAACCGATTTTTACCTTCTAAGTAATTTAACAATCACTTATTCTTTAGTTGGTTTGGATTTTATTATGATACATGCAGTTGCTGTACTGCTTTGTAGTTGGTCTTCTTGAGGTTTGTCTTTTTATTTAAGAACAAGAGGGCATCAAAAAAAGAAAAACATCGGTTTATAGATGTTCGCTGTACTGCAGTTATGGAAGTTACTCAGTACTCTTGTTTTTCACTCCCCAAATGTTGTCAGTCAGCCAAGACATGTTTATTGTGCTTATTTGAATAGGCAAAATGTATTTCATAACTAAAAAGAGTAATTTCAGGACTTTTTATTTTCAATTGCTTGCTATGCTCAACATGCTTGGAGGAAAACTGCTAATTCTGTTATGTCAGCTAAAAAGATGGTTGTGCTGGCCATCATCACCCTAGGTTATAGGGGCAGGCAGAGACATCCTTCCAAATAGGGGGGCAAGGCCTCCTGAATCTTTTGTTCTTCCAGCAACAGATGGCAGAGGCATCACCATCAAACTTGCAGTCTTTTACTGACGGGGTCAACACTTACAACAATCTAGAAGCTTGAATTTGTCCATACGTTGGTCTAGTTTTATAGATAGAGAGATGTCATATTTGTAAAAACTGACAAAATATGGACACAGCTTTAGCTTCAAGATGGCTGTTAGCTGTACTGAATCTTTTCAACTTACTTGTATCCGGTTAACAGTATGTCTCCTCATTGCTAGCGAGGACAAAGAAGAAGTTCAAGCAAGTTCATTCTTCAGTGCCTTTGTACATGTATGTGTTTAGCCCTGTGCCTGGTTCGTTCAGTGTGAAGGCACACATGTTGTTTGTATTATCTATTGTGTTTTTTCACCCTCTTGTTTTGAAATATGCCTGAGAGGCTTGTGTACTGAAGCAAGACTCTGCATCTGCAGTGCCTCTCAGCTCCACCTCCCCCCCAACCCGCCCTCCCATCAGCCCTAGTACAGGCAGAGAGAGTGAGAGAGAGAGGAGGGAATGGAGTGGAGCACAGCCGCACCTCCTTAATGACTCCCATTCCTCTCCGTGCCATGTTATTAATTAGCTCAATGATCCTTGCCGATGGGACCTGGGCAGCGGATTAGAGCCCCCGGCGGGCGAGGCAAAATCAGGAGTGGCTCTGCCTGAGCCGGAGAGTCTCTCTGGAGGACTCGCACACTGCAGCCAGTATCACTCTCACCACCCTGGGGGAACACACCAGTGTGGGTGTGGGGTTGTGTTTGTTTGTCATATGTGGATATGAATGTAAGTTCGAGGGCTGGTGTGTATGAGTAAATGAGAGAGAGAGAGGGAGAGAGAGAGAGAGAGAGAGAGAGATTATGACTAAAGGGTAAATTCCCAAAGATTGCATATTAGATTCTTGCAAGAGTTCAGATGTCCATTGGACTTTTGGTGGGAAACAGTCTCAAGGCTATCTCTGTGAAAAAGCAATGGCAGTGCTTGACTTGCTTTCAGCTCATGGTTCAGCTAAAATCAATTTGACATAATTATTTCCTTATCCCAGTGAGGTCAGAAGACATATTGCTGTCTAAAGTTTGCTTCTTTAGTTTTGCATCAGAGCTACTAAGCTAACATAGCTAATTATTAATGGCCGTTTTTACATTCAGGCTTTGAACGTCACCTACTGTTTTTATCAATCCTACTCTAGAATACTTTTTGTTTTTTAGTAAATTCCTTATACTTGCACTGTTTTTGGTTTCTGACACTGTGTGGACATATTATTCTTGTAAGTTTACAAAAGTATGCAATGTTTAAGATGGCTGCCACTGTTTTTCAGCAAAGAAATGTATAGTTTGTTTTTATATCTTACAGAGTCACATAGTGTCAAAAACACACTCAAGTCTATTTAGCAACATGATTTGAGGCATGTCTGTGATGATTTAGGCATGCAGTATGCATGAGGCTAATCTTATTAGCTTAATTAGCCTTGTACAATTTGCTCTGGTACAAATCTAAATAAGAAAATTTCAGACAACATGTTTTGGCCGATTGGCCATATTTGGTGAAAAAGGAATATAATGTGAATTTGACACTCCAGTCTTGAGTTTGTTGCCCATAACAACTGGCCTATTTTTGAAAAATTCATTTTCTTTTTTACATTTCTTTCTTTTTTTCTCCTTGCATTTTCATCCCACACAGATGTCTCTAATATGTATCTATTCTATTTTTCTTCTGCTCTCTCTGTCAGCAAAGGTGAGCCCCACTGTCCCCAGTCTGTTGTAACAGTAGCAGTCTATGGGGAATAGCAGGGCTGCAGTGTCCTGACTGCAGTAGCACCCTACTCTGCCTTTCGATCTAACGCTGGCACAACCCACATCTGACAAAAGACAGCCTCCCTGGAAGTTTGATTGAGCTTCCACTCCACGCTGTACTGCAAAATTCAGAGGTTCTTTGTCCTCCCATGCAATCTGTGTGTTTGTCTAAGGCCCAATCCCCTTGGCACGTCCATTTGCATCAGTGTGATTGTCAAATTGGGAAAAAAAAGACAAAGAGGGGGAACCAGCCTCTCTCCAGATGCGTGAATATTGCACAGAGCAAATGAACATAAATTTCACTGTCAAGATGAGAATGAAGAAAAAGCATGTCAAACAAGCAGTCTGTGACGCTGTCTGAAGACACGGGGACTTGTTTAGTATTTGAAAAGGAGAATCAAGGAGAGAGATGGTACAAGGATGACATGGTACAAGGATGACATTCTGGGCCCTTCTCACACACTGAAAGACGAGATGGTTTCAGAATCAGGTTGCTCCTCTTGAACTGGTCTGATCAGCACAACACTAATACTGACCAACAGACCAGAATGAGGGGTTGCTAAATATAATGATAAAATAGGCTTAGATTTTTAACCTGTAGACAATAGTGCTATTGTTGATTTACATGTGATTTGCATGACACAGACCTCCCTTCTGATGTTTTTCTGTTTGTTTCACTGTCAAAAATAACCAAAACATGGCAAACATATCAAGAAAGCTTATTTCTGCAAAGGAAAACTATATTTCCATAACATATTTGAATCATAACATCACAAGTCTGAAATTCTCCTCAGGATGTAGCTAACATTTAAGAAGGGGTGTTTCAACACGTATACACTATGGGGGGCCTATGAGGTTTGAAAGGAATGTGGTAGTGGTAGTGACTCAGCCAGAGACCTTGGCTGTACCTCAAAAGGTCATGAAACATTATGCTTACAAAACTGTAGACTATATGTTGCTTCAGTGTATGTTTAGTGTTTCAAACACTTTATCAGTACCCAGCTAGTTTTTTTTTTATCTGTGTTGCAACTTTATGCACAATTTTATGTACCCATGCTGTCTTTGAATGCTCATTCTACACCTGTACCAAATCCTAAAGCGACTTGCTTTCCACTTTCATTGTATCATTTTGGCCCATGAAATTGGGAATTATGCATTAATAAAAAGAAAGTACCAGTGTGATTCAGTTGAAATTTGAAAAATAAATAAATACATAAAACCATTTCCAGTCTTTGGATTGCAAAGAGCTACGAAAATTCATGATCAGTGCACCTCTAATTTTTGTGTTTGCATTACACTGCATGTGACTGTCTTTACGTTGCTTGATGTGTTACTTAAGCAACTCTGTAATATTTGTAATAGATTTGTTACAGCAGTGTACCATAGTTGGTTACTTATTCCTACTATTATCAACCCTAGTGATACTTTGTGTTGGGCCAGTACCACCTATACAGCTAACCAAATGAATCAATGTAGTGGAGTGCTGTAAACGATCAGGCCACCTTACCCAAGTTCCTCCTCTACGTGACTACCATCAAACACCAGTGTGCTACATGTGTGGGTATTTCTCGTTTCTGACCCTTGCCTTTGTGAAGATGTTAACATCTTTCTGTGGGTACGTGCTGAGACAGTCCTTCTACATGCCCATCATAAGTCTCTATATAGCTTTGATCGGCTCCAAGGTGACAGCGATGCTCTGCCTGTGTGATTATTGACTGAGTGACCTCTGGGTGACCCCGCTGGTGTGCGAGTAAAGGGCAGGGTGTTAGTGCGTGGCGCACTGTCTGTCACACACGTCAATAAGGTGATGAATGGGGCTGGTGGTTATTAAAGCAGAATTAGAGTGGGGAGGGGGTTGCGGGGGGGGGGATGTGGCGATAAATGATGGCGCAAATGGCTCTGCAGTTGAGGGCTGGGGAGCCGGATGGCACAGCATCAGTGTCATCAGTCTTTATTATCCTCCAGGGGAGAGAGAGAGAATAAGGTGGGAGAATGGTCAGAGCTCATCACAGCATGTCTATGAGAGACTTAAAGCCCCTGCCGGACACTTGCTACCTTACATGTACTCTGCCTCACTAATCAAGACTGTCTCTCTCTCTCTCTCTCTCTCTCTCTCTCTCTCTTTCTCATTCTCTCTCTCTCTTTCTCTCTTACACTTTCCCTCTGTCTCTCACTCACACATTTCAGATTTCTTCCTTTCACTTTTCCACCTTAACCCGGCTTTCTATTTCCTTTTGCATATACACTATGCCTCTCTTTCTTGCACTCTCTCTCTCTCTTTCTCTCTTTCTCTTTCTCTGTCTCTCTCTGTACATCTGCCTCCCCTCCTTCTTCTTTTTCCACTGTATCTTCTTGCCCATCTTTCTATCTCACTTTCTCTTTTCTTCTACCTCTCCCTTTCTGGATCTCCCTCTTGTTTTTTTCACGTCTCCATCTCTCCTTTCTGTCTGTCACTCTCTCCCTCTATCTTTTCTCCACATCTCTACCCCCTCACGGCTTTTCTTTCATCCTATTTCCACTCAATCTCTTTGCCATCTCTTACTTTCTCTTACGTACCCTTCTTCTGTTCTTCTCTTTTTTCATCTACATCTCTTATTTTTCCCTCTCTATTTTTTAGCATCTCTATTCCACTTTCACCTCTCTTTCTCTATCTCTCACTCTCTCTCTCCTTTCCCTATTTCTTTCCTTCTTCCTTTTCCTCTGCCTCTCCCCACCCTCACTCTTTTTTCTCTCTTTTCCTCTGCATCTCTCTCTATTCTTGCTTCCTCCCTCTTTCCATCTTTCTTTTTCTCTGCATCTTCCTTTTCTCTCACTCTTTCTCTGAGACTTCTTTTCTTCCATTTCTTCTGCGTTCTCCTCTTCCCCTCCATTTTCTCCAGCACAGAGGGAGGGGAAGACCCCCTACTGCTATTAATCATGGTGAAGTCTTAAAGCCTGGCGGCATACACACACACACACACACACACACACATGCATTTACTCACACACACATGCACACTGAGGCTGAGTGGAGCAGGACAGGCAGCAGCGGGTTCACTGCACAGTCACAGCGCGGAGGGAGAGGAGGTGATTGGTGGAGCCTTCGCATAGGCCGGCCCCTTAGCGATGTGTCGCCATGACTGCAGATGGAAGTGGATGATGCTGCCTTTGGTATGCTCTCGCCGTATACCAGCAAGCTGCTGTTTCTTTTTTTCTAATTAGTACTTTATTTATTGGTACCCCAGTTAATGTCGCTCCTAATTTTGGGACGCCTCTGTCTCCATTACGCAGAGCTTAATTTGCTTTAGACTCTGCGCCACTGCTCCGGAGAACAGACAGAACAAACAGAAACAGTCACACACACACAGCTTACTCTTAAAAAATGAGGCCTCTTTTTTTGCTTTCAAGTGATGCAACAGAAGAACCACTTTTATATCACAGTTTTTAAAGAACCACTTTTGTAAACATATTTGCGAGTGTGAAGATAATGTAAACGTACGATTCCAGTGAAAGTTTTAACCTGGAACCATAGCTCCAACCCAAGAACCTTTGAGGAACATAGATTTTTGTGTGTGTGTCAGTACGGTAACTTATTCAGTGATTCACTTTCATGTAAAATAGCTATTTTCTTTTGGAAACACATATATGTGTTTAAATCTCACAAGTCAAATCACTTGATCCCTCCCTATACAGATAAAGCTTTGTTTTACATTGATATGACCAATGTAGTTGAATTAGCAATGGCTAATCTGTGTCCACTGTTGATCTGCCGTGATATATTTGCTGTTTTTTGGATTAAGCCTGCACAAATCATTGTCTATTAACAGAGCGGTGGTTTATCCTCTGAGAAGACAGTGAGGTATTTTGTTTGATAAGTTTTCTATCAGGATGAGACAGTAATAGGTAGAAAGACTACACTCTTAAAAAAATAAAGGGATCTCTGGAGTCATCTTATAAAATAATTACTTTTGGTTCCCTGAAAGTGCCCATCAACAGATGATTTGTTTAAAAAAAAAACAGGTTCTTAATGGGATGTTTGATTCTGCAGAACCCTATTTTGCTTACGTTTACCTCAACATAATGTAAAGGTCCAATGCTAAATAAATGTCAATTATGTCCAAGCCAAGAACCTTTAGGAGACCTTTGGTTTTCTTTCTAATGAGGTTAATCTTGTTTCCTGGACACACACTATACATTTACAAAGTATGTCCTGTGAATAACATGACAGTGTTATGCCCATTGTGTTTTGCAAAAAATCTCTTCTTTCAGTATAAACTTTGCAGTCCCATGCACACGTCAGCGGTCTTCTTACTAATCAAAGGGATAAGGGCTGAATGAAAACTAGGAATCATAACTGGTAACAAGCTAGCTCACCTATGTCGGTCATCTGTCCATCTATCATCAGCATTAACCCTCAACTGGAACTAAGGAACTGAGCCCAAACCCTGACAAAGAGACTTAGATCATTATCCCTCCTCCACCAAACTTTACTGTTGGCACCATGCATTCTAGAAGGGAAGATTCTCCTGGCATGTGCATCAGACAGTTATTCATACAGAGATCTCAGGCTTATATACAGCTGTTCAGCCATTTAACCCCATTTCATGAAGCTCACGGTCACAGATTTTGTGGTAGTGTTTCTTCTAGAGGCAGTCTGGAGTTTTGTACTGAGTGATGCAACAGGGTAGGCAATTTTTACACTGCCATATGTGCTTCTGTATTCAGCGGCACTTTGTGAGTCTGCATGGTCTACTGCTTCGTGGCTGAGCTGTTGTGGCTCCAAGACTCTTCCATTTCACAGTAATAGCACTTACAGTTGACCAGGCAGACATAGCAGGGCAAGTCAGGGCAGTACCATGTTTAAAATCACTGAGCTGTTTAGTGCAACCCATTCTACTGCTATTGTCAATTTCATCCACCTGTTAGCAAGAGGTATGGCTGGCACACCAGAACTTAATAATTAGGAGGGATGTCCACTCATTTTTATTATAGTGTGGATCTGATACAGAATTTTTAAGCAAAATTGTATTGTACATTTCTTTTTTACAGTGTCTAAAACAACAGTGAGTTTTACTATCATACAGACATTTAAACGTTTTACAGTGTTTCCTGGGATCCTAAATATATACTGAGTACAGAAATTGCAGGACCTTTCATTGTATGGGATGTGAGTGAATGGACCTGTGTCTTCCCTGCGAGAACCACCAGCATAAATCATAGCTCTGTTGGCAGTCTGGTAGATAACAGACATTACCATAAAGTTCCCTCTGACTGTACTGAAATGCAGTAATTACAATTAATAATCTCAGTCACACTATAATTCAAAATTAGCACCGTTGTCATTTGTGTTATCATCACACAGCCTGACCTTGGATTGTTTTTGTCCGTTTTAGATAATTACTCTGGTGCATCTTCATCTTTATCTAACAGATAACTGCACACATCATTGTGCAACTAAAAACCAGTGAGTGAGATTATCATTAGGAGATGAACCACCAGTCCCTGGATTTATGCAGCTTTTTTCCTGTAAAAACTCCAGAACGCTTAAAAGGATGTCAGGCTCCAAGATGGATATGAATGAGATTGCTTTACTCTTTCATTCCCATAACGTAAGCGACTCGTAACCTCAAAGGCTTCTCATTCAACCCCTACTCACCCTCTTGAGAAACCACCATGTTGGGTCAGCTGGGAGTCACTGAAGCCAAGTCCATGTTAAGTGGTGTTTTCACTTCCCTTTATTATCACTGGCTATTATAGACTGTTATTTACATCTGCAACAGTGCCAAGCCCCTATTTCAAACACTATTCTTATAAACATCATCTCCTTTTCCATACTTACTTTTCCAGTAAATCATGTTCTTTTTTTTACTCCACTCTATATGGTACTAATATCTCACTTATCCTCTTGTAATATACCTTTGAACTTGTGCTGGTTAATGCACAGCTAATGTCTCTGGTATAAACCTCCTGGCTCTTATTTTCAGCTCAGTCTCTTCATATTTGGCAATCAGATTAGTCAGTGGACGAGGTCTAATTTAACGGTGCTACAGTTTGTGTTAAGGAGACGATAATCCAAATGGGTCAAATGAGCCCTTGTGCACGAGCGGACGGAGGCAATGGGTTAACTAATTACTACATTAGCTGCTGCGCGCCGCAGGTGATCCGTCAGTGCTAGTATGTCTCCGACCCACCGCTCCGGACGCTATCTCCTCAAAACACCTGCAGCAGTGCAGCCCTTGCTTCTTCTGTACTCTCCTCCTCATCTCCACACTACTCACTTTTTTCCTTCTCCTCTCCCCACCTCCCTTCTCCTTTCCACTTCTTCATCTGTGTTGTCCTTTCCTCTTCTCCTCTTTCTCCCCTCTGTTCACCTCTCCATATTCACTGTTCTTTTCTCTCCTCTCTGCTCTCTTCTCGTCTTTCCATCTCCTCTCCTCTTCTCCCTTTCCAGTCTACTCTAATTTTTCCCTTCTTCTCTCCCCTTTTCTATTTTGCCTCTACTTTTATTTTCTCATTTCTTCCTACCTTCCTACCTCTCCTCTTCTCCCCATCGCCTCCACTCTCCTTTCTCCTTCTCTCCCATCTCCCTTCTCTTTTCTCCTCTACTTATTTTTATTCTCATCTCTTTCTCTCTCCACATCCCATCTTTTCTCCTATTTTCATCTCTTCTTAATTGAGCTTTGTTGGCATGATGACCATCAGTGCTGCCTGAATCTATTTATTGTCCGTTAAGTAGCCCACACATAAACGCACATACACAAATGAGGTGGATTCAGGTATGGAAAAGGACCTATAAACTGACTAACACACTTACAGTGTGTTTCCCAGACAGTAATTGTGTCTAGTCCTTTATTAAATTTTTCATTCAGGCGAGACTATCCATCAATAATACTGTGGGCTTAATAGTGGAAAGCGACCCTAGTCTTCTAAGTTTGCAAGTCACAAAGTCACAAAGTCATTTTAAAATAACCACACACACATACACATGCACATCTCACAAGAGCTGAATTCTGTATTCATGCAAAGATTACGAAGCATAATTCTGTTTTTTGAATAAAAAGCAGAATAGATCAAAATCTCCTTAACATACTGTAAAGTTTAAATTTCAAAAACCTTTTTTATGACCGTGATATGTATGTTTGCATGTTATTTTTCTCGTCTCCATTCCTGTCCTACTTCCTCCCCCAAGCCTTACAGAACAGGCTTGGCCCATCATGTCAATCTGAGTTCCCTGTTTATATTTATGTATGAAGGAGAGCGGAGAGAAGCCACGGCACTGTGGGCTTTATTGACTAAGCATTAAAGGGACATTATCAGACGATAGCAGAGTTATTTATGAGGCAGCGTATGTAGGGGGGTGAAGAGGTGTGTGGACTGAGTTATGTGAGAACCACCGTGGGGATGAAAGCTGCTCATACAGTCAAAGCTGATAGTGGCCTGACTGTGTCCTCTCGCCTCACTGTCCACACGGGTGGCTGCAAAAGAGCCCCAGATTTATGAAGAACGAGTTTGCACCGCCCCATGGGTCAGTGGTGGCCTGCTTATCTGGGAGCCTTGACAGTATGCAGAGCAGTTGCAAATGCCTCCAAACAAACATGACAAGCATATACGGCTGAAAAATGAGGATGCATATAATGCGGGTCTAGACGCTTTGGTGGAAGACAGCCGTGCTTGGGCCGCCGACCCTAATTTTAAGCTTGTGGACGTTTATAGAGGACAACTTGAGAGGTTGAACAGGCTAGTGATGCATTATATATTGAATATCTGTAGTGTGAATTATGAATTTCATACATCTGAGCAGCTTCTGTTTCTTTGCTTTGCGGAACCGTGCAGTAACCAGGAAAGGCCTGCCAGTAAGAATTCCAATTGGCGTCTCCGCTGTATTTTCACTCGCACTGGCTAATCGATCATTATGGATTCGCAGACGTTTCTCACGACTCCTGCACTCTCCAAACGACATGGGCGTTGTCCAAAACTCTAGATCCATTTATGCGGCTTAATTACATTTTCTGCCTAAAATGCTCCACCCCCCCAGAGAAAGCCAGCATTCTTTGGAGACCTCGGTTATCATCGACTGATTCATATGAGACCAAATGCACATTGTGTTTATAGCAGTGTAAACAACCAAAGTGCTTTCTGACGAAAATAAGAGTTTGTTTGAAGACAGATGTCTGATGGAAGAAGAGGGGAGCTTCACACATTGAATTCTCAGTTTATTTCACATTACTTATTACAATCACAGCTGCTCATTCAGAAACTTTATTCCAGATTTATTCCCGTCTCCTGTTTACTTCATGGTTGCCAGGGACTCACATAAAAATGAGGGACGGTCTAAAGCACTTTGCAAAATAAAACAAAATTCCTCACAGCCCACCAAACCTTACGTGTCAGCTCCGGCCTCAAAGGCAGCAGGAAGATCAGATGCGCTGCAGAGAAACCGTGGGGGTGCAAAATAACTGGACGGACCAGCAACACACACATATTGTACACAAACACACACCCTCGCTTACCTCTACCCTCTGGCACTTTCACTCTAAAACACATATACGCACACACTTCACCTACCCAAAGCCATCTTTCTCTGCAGTAAACCAGGTCAACAAACAAAAAGCAATTATGTTGGGCAGCTGCCGCCTGGGAGTGGGTAATTACAGTGTGGTGTGGACAGCTTCATTCTAAACAGGTACTAAAAGCATCATTAATCATCTCCATGGTGATGTCGCGGCTGGCTCATGCTCACGTGACAGCCTACCAGTGCAGAGGAGGCACCTGATTGGCTGGAGGCAAAAGTCCTTGCGGAGGTCAGCCAGTCAGCTCAGCTGACCTGCCAGTGACCTTGTATCACTTGACCTCTGCAAACCTGGAGGTCACACCTTGATATCAGTTGGAGAGTGGGTCAAGAAAAAGAGGGAGGAGAAGACAAATGGCATGAACATAATGGTAGAGAGATGGATAAGAGAAAGAGAGGGAGAGAGAGAGAGAGTGAAAAATGAAAAATAAAAGCACCTGGGTCCTCTCTAATGCACAACCTGACCAATGGAAATGAAGATTACTAGGCATTGCAGGTGCATGTGTGGCCTAAAGATCTATGTGTAGCTCTGCACTACACTCCCAATTTGGATGCCCGTACCTTGGATGCCTGTTACATGTACATAAATATACATATGTGCATGAAAACCTCAAGCTCTACAGAGAAACCTCTGCACAATAATTGCTTTTGTTGCTTATTATTGTTTAACCTTTTAGTCTATATCATGCAGGTCAGGTTTGTCCTTTTCAGGGCTGTTTGTAAATGAATGTTTGTAATGACAGAGAAAGCGGCGTCCTCTTCGCAGGGGAAAAGAGATGGAGGATGTATGGCATTAATGGCTGTGCCGAGGCTCAATTTGTGAAAGTTCATGAACTGGGCTTCTATTCAGCATGGAGGTGAGATTGACGGAGAGAGCACAATGGCTTATCTGAAAGACAGACAGCGAGCATCATTGCACACTGCCTGCCTGTTTCTGTCCTTTCCCCACCCTTCTTCTCTTCTCTCCTTTCTACCCTTCTCCCACCTCCACGACCCCCCTCCTTTACCCCTCTCCATATGTCTGTGCATGTGTTGCCATGGCAACTTCACCCAGGGCAGCTCAGGCAGAGCGTTGACTTTAGACGAAAAGAAGCATCATGGGGCTTTCTTCATCCTTTACGTTCGCTAGATGAGTCTGAAGACGAAGAAGTCAGAATGTGCTTGCGTGGGCTTGTGTACAGCATTCTCTTCTCCCACGTAACATATTTTTTTAAAAGTCACACGTAGTATATCACCCATTGGAAAAATATCCAAGAGCCACAAAAATGTGCCAAATCAACAAAAAAAAAGAACAAAATATGATCACATTGTGCCCCCAAAACATTATTTTGTGAGGGTTAGCCTATGTCTACTTTTGTTTTTTTGAGGTCATCTTTTTTAATTCTGCTGCTCGGATTTTAACCAGATACGGTTCTGCAGACTCGGCATAGCTCCACATTATCTCGCTGTGTTTCTTTTGCCTTTCCTCCCATTATGCTTCTCTGCAACTTTCCAAAGGGCAACTCCAGCTGCAGAGCCACACTGTAGAGGTCAGCACTGTTTTCCCCGAATCCTCTGCTGAGGGCCACCTTTATTTAAGTCTGTGATGTAGCATGCTAAACCCATATGTTGCTGAGCACCAGCATGGTAGATATTATAGTCCAAAAATGTGGAATAGGGTAAACTTGACACAGTTCCGCTTCGGCCAAATTAGACACATCTTCTTCAAAACATTACTGCCTACTAAGACTGCTGGATGTCCATATTATGTACAGTTCCTGTAGGATACTAATAAACTAACTGACCTATGCTAAGCTAGCCTATGCATCATCGTAAATAACCTCTACTGCACAAGGGTTGCCCCCAGAAATAAAAAAGCAGCTTAAAAGCATATTTGTGGTGTGTCTTTTTTGAGAGCAGCATTTTTGTCCAAAATACAGCAGACATTAGAGGCAAAATTTTACCCCCACCCCTCCTGCCCCTGGCTATTGAAAATTTTGCAGCTATGTGCTAGCTCATTATGGCATGTAATTAAAACACACAACACGGTGGACCACATAGCTTTTAGAACTCACGTCTACATGGAAAATTGTGCTGTTCTGATGCACATTGATAAAATATATTAATTCCATCTTTTTCAATTGCCAAGAACTGCTGCTGTTACACAGTTCATTCAGGTGCGTCCAACTGAACAAATATCTTGTGTTTGGTTTCAGAAGTCTTTCTGCCTCTCACTCTCGTATTCTACTCTCTGCAGGTTTGAATTATGCCCATGTGAAAAGGCCCGCAGCAGAGTGACCTGCCTGTCTGTAGGTAACAATAAACAAACAATTTGTGGATACCGCCAAAGGCCTTGGCATGCTACTTACGAGTGTACAATACAGTTAAGAAGAGGCTAACAGCCTCTCTGAGGAAGAACCTCACAGCAGAGGGGTGTAATCGTCTCCTCTCTTCTCGACTCTCTGCTTTTTGAGCTCTGTTCTCCTCTCCTCCCTCTCTCCCCTCCCACCAACCCCAGAGCCCATTTTCTTCCCCCCAGCCCCAGAAGTGCTGAGTGCTGCTGTTTGCTCTGCACACACAGATTTTCGCTGAGGCTGTAAGCTGTCCCCAAACATCTGTTCTCAGGAGTCGTGTAAAGGAGAGGGGAAACAAGGGCTATATGCACGTGCTCCCCGCTTCATGTGTGCCTACCTATACCGATCTTTGCGCGGGCCATTGACAATGAATAAATGGGCAGGCATTCTTCATTTCCGAGGCTCCTATTTGAGTCGGGGGGAAAGCGCTGCGAAGTCATTGCGTAGGTTACACAGAGAGAGAGGGGTATTGTGTGATAAAGAAATATAGCCCAGAGAATGCAGCAGGACAGTGTGTCCTCTAGGTACAGCAGCAACGAGCCATTTTGGCTAAAGCATCCGTTAAATTTAAGGAGTGCTAGCAGACTTTTGGTAAACTGACATACAACATCGAGGTGTTTTATTGACTCTGCACTCTCACTTTGGCCTCATATTTCTGTCATTTTTAAAAACTGCAAGTTTCAAGCAAGAGCTGTTATTGTTTCATTTGTGACAGACACAGAGCTCCATCACAGTCAATCACCGCTACTTTACCCCTTCTCTGAAAACTCCTTCACCCCTTTGTCCCATCAGCTTTGGTTTTGATGGGACCTAACTGCTCTTAACTGATATGGCACTTTGGACAGTCTATCACTTCGATGACAGCATCTTAACCTTGCCATAGTGCTGCTGGACTGATTTTCTTTCAAGAATAACAGCTTCAGACCAGAGTCCTGGTCTGAAAAGGTCAACCGTGATTCCACCAGAATGTACACATGCTCTTAAATATGAGGATCTTAAGAGATCAAACTTGAGAAACAGCACACAGAAAACAAACCAGTGTTTTTGTGCTGTATTAGCAATCTAGCCATGTGTATGTCACTTCATCTTTGTCCACACTAATAACCATCTGTCAAAACAATAGACACAACATTGTAATGATATCCTAGCTGGCCATTACCTAGCCCTTCCTGTTGCACCCTGCCAGATTGTATTAGTTTTATTTACATCTATCTATTTGACCCATAGCAATAGCAATACTAAAGTAGTAGCTGTGCCCCTTTGGTAGCACAGAAGTTGGTGGTGGTGGAGGTAATTGTGGTGTATAGCAAGTGGCAGGTTCAAGACAGTTCCAGTACATATTCAGATATTTCATATATGTGCAGGCTCAGTGATAATCTAAGCAGGTATTTTGTTTTCAGTTGCATCAACAGATGTATTTTTTAGTAACACACTTCAAAATTTTTAAATCACTTTTCAATTTAATACAGTGCAGATAAAATAATCTAAACATTTTATTATTTATGTATTTATAGACATTTTATTAACAAGAAGTTATTCTTGTTGGATAAGGAAGGATAAATAATATTACATTTTTAGTCATTTTAGAATCACATATCAAGATCAATGTATATGTATGCGCGTGTTAGAATGTTTTTATACATTTATCTGCCTCCATACTTGTTTTATAGTAATATTTAGCACTACAGGCCAAAAGTATAGAAGCTATCTATCTTTCAATCTGTCTATCTTTCTATCCAGATGACATGTCTGGATGACACATCCAGTAAGTTACTCTCATTAATAAGGTATAATTTTGTTCAGTTGGTGAAAATGTTGCAAGATATATATGAAGCATTCTGCACGTCAGGTATCCTCTTACATAAAAATTACACTCTAGTTTTTGTTGTCTCTAAAAGTGAATTTCAGGGATCTGTTGGATGAATGTCAGTGAGGAGGACCACGCTGTTAGTCCGTTCATTATCAACTCCATTAGAAGTGGCGCTCTTCTTATTTATTCTTTCTTTTTTAATATAAAGTTTGGTGACTTGTTTCTCCTTGAATAGGCCGATTGTCTGCACCGCCGGCAGTTCTGTATGTAAATTTGCAGCGTCTTCAGACTGCGACGACGCTTTTCAGCGCGGAGGGCCGTTAGTGCTCGCTCAGGCGCACGCGTTGCTTAACCGGTTAATAAAGAGGAGTGGCGCATTAGTGCGTGCTGCAGCAAGGGGTAATAGTGTCTGCGCACAATTACCGAGTAAGGAGCAACAGTGCGGCGAGGATTATGTGTCTTTTTGCGCCTTCCGCGCTCATCCCACTCCACAATGAGCATTAAAGCCGTTGCAAGCGCTGAGACCGCCTTCTGCTTGTGTAGGTGAAAGATAATGAGCTCAAGTGGGTAGGACGAGGAGACACTTTTTGGTGAGGACTCTCGAAACGTACATGCCACGAGGAGAAGCGTCTGAACACGATCTACAAATACCATTTACAGGGGCCCGCGCCAGGCATTAAGGCGGATAAACCCACCCGGAGGGAGGCAGAGGAGGAGAGGGAAGCTCCTGGTGCCATTTGAGAAACTTTGAAAATGAGTCTTAAACACATCAACACAAAACAGATCAGAAACATGTTAAGTGACTTTTTAAAAAAACTGAAGCTAAAACGCTTCTATGCGAAAAGAAAGTTTGTTTCCAAGTGAAACTTAAAATTCCCACTACTGAATGGCCAGCACAAATTAGGTGATTAAGCTTGGTATTAAGGATATAATAAAATACCTACATAAATTCCACTACTACTACTTCTAAGAATAAGAAATACGCATAATAACTGTGTTATTATTATTATTAGATGAGATAAGATAAGACAAGATAAACATTTATTAGCCCCACAAGTGGGAAATTTGCATTGGTACGGCAGAAAGTGGACAGTACAAAGGTAAGAGCAGCAGAAATTGGCAAAACAATAGTTTAAAAACCACAACAAGATATACAACACAAGATAAAAAAATAGACTTTACATTTAATAAAAAAAATATAAATAGACATGTGCATGTGTATGCTAATGTATGTGTATATATTCTAGTGTGTATATATATATAAACCTTATATATATATATGTGT
>JBBPCX010000141.1:5565958-5582404 GCA_037974365.1 Hydrocynus forskahlii
AAAAATTACACTAATTTATTACTGTATTTACCTGTTTATACCAAAGAAAACGACAGCGCACACCAAAGAAAATGCCCGTGCTTGAATTACAGTACACGCTGTATGGGCTTAACTTCGTATTTTCGTTAAGGATAATGTATTAAACTGAGTTTAAAATGAAATTAAAGTGAGCATATTTGGGGCATATTTAGTATTTACACTATAAAAATAGGCATTTTAGTTTTTTTCATTATATGTGGGTGCTCTTGGAACATTTAAACAAATAAGGAGCTTTTAAACAGCAGTTTTCCCGTTAACACAGTTACACAGCTGCAGTTCAAATATTTATATCTTAGATATTAATGTAATAAAATTAATATGAAAAGGAAGCCATTTGCCACTGCAGGGCATTCGCGTTTTATCTAGTTTGGTATAGAAAAACACGTCAGAGCATGGGGGGGCAGAAGCATTATAGCAGCGGTAAAGGAAGACCAACTCTATATGAAAATCCATGTATCTGAAGACAGTGTCCCAATATTTTGTCCATATCCCAATATTTTGTCCAAAACTAGCGGAGATGTAGAGCTTTCAAAATAAAAGGATAAAAAAAATCTGCGATAACGCGCAATAAAAATTTTGTTGGCGTTAAGTAAATAATGCGTTAACGCGATAATAATGCGTTAAGAGAACTACTCTTTTTTATTCTTTTTATGCATTTAGTTAACATAGGTTTCAGATTATTTTGTTCACTTCTCAAAGTGGAGTCTGTAAAGTTTAACTGATTTTTTTATGACTTGTGCCAATACATCCAAAGTAAAGAGTGCATCAGTTTTTTTCCTGAGCTGTGAACTATCAATTGACATGAGCCAGTATGCCACAATCATCACTGGCCTACACTTGAATTATAGTTGGACAATCATAAGTATCTCAGTGTTCCATTTTTCTGAAACAACAGCAGCAAAATGCCCCAGCAATGCCACATGAAAATATAAAAATAATCAGAAAGTCAATGTTCTTTAAGTACACACCATGTTGGTGATATGTTCAGGAAAGCATACTGTGACAGTTATATCACCATATCTTTTAGTCAGATGCGTATTCTAATTATAACACTACCGCAAACAATTATATAAACAGCTACTTTGTCTAATGTTGAAGAATTGGATTGTGGAGTCCAGCCAGAGGTCTCTGGCTGAAAAATGTTACAAAACCCATGCCTTAAAAAACATTATAACTGCAAGATGTAATCGTAGGAACAACCTGTGGTATCTCTAAGTCAGTCATTTTAAAAGAGAAGGAAGTGTAAGTTAATGGAACTTTACTTTAGTCCAGTATATTCTGGACCAATATGTCATTTTCTTCAAAACTTTATAAATGTATCTGATCCCAAGAAAGCCCAAGAGAAATACCTGTGGATGAACAGTGTACGTTGTTTAAAAAGGCCAATGAAACGTACAATATAATATACTGTATGCTATTTATTCAGTGTCTGTTTATTAATCTGTAAACTGAATGTAGGGTATGAAATGTACCTCCTTTCAGTGAGTTCAAGAGTTTTTACCTTGGAGGAAATAATTTAACTACAAACAAACAACTATTTCGCCTGCTGCAGTACATCTTTCACATCAACACTGAGCTCGCTAGCATATTATTATTAACACCAATGTATTTTCTTTTTCAAATTTCACTCCAACTTCTTTCTGATGATGTGAAAAAGTGGTTTGGGGAGACTGTTCCATTTTGAGTTATGTAAAGAAGATCCTTCATGGGACAGTGCTACTGAGAATCCTCCTCTCTTGGCTGCAGACTTAGCAGCTATTGTCTAGACCGGTGTTCTAGTTGATGTCACACAAGAATAATGAGTTTTAGTCACAGCACTATTAATAGATAACAAAAATCCTGTAATGTATGCTATTTGCTGGGTGTTTCCTTTCTGGATAATGTTCAAAAAACTGTAAGATTCCTTGGGAATGGGCTGGCTGAGGGAGGATGGGTTCAATAACCTTGTTAATGGAAACTTAAATATCATGAAATACTGTGATTTATTGGGAAATAATTTGTGTTGGTATTGCGCAGCACTAATAATAACCTGCTATTTTGCTATGAAAAGGAAACAAAGTGGTGACCAAGTACAACACATGGTGAGTAGATAAAGCACTGATCCCTCCTTGGCCTCCATGGCTATCACAGCTCACTGATACAGAAACATCACCAGTGTGCCTGTTCTGTGGCAGATCCTTATATCTTGTGTACTGTGACTCTTCTAAGAATATGAATGCTTGGAGACCTTACTTCCTCCTTGAGCACAGCAGGCTGTTGCCCAAATATGGTGACAACAGGCCATCCGTCATATCAGCACACTCAGCACTGTGCTTATGAAAGTTCTTACTGCGGGACATTAGTGGGGTTAAACATGTGCTGGGAAGCAATGCTCTCGTCATCATACTGCCATATGCCTCCTCTGCTTATTTGAAAGCAAAAGCGACATTTTTTCCATCCACGAGAGCAGTGCTTTTGTTAGCTTTGCCTTTGCTTACAGATCCAGTGCAGTGGAAAATCAGATATATGTTGCTGCTTCCCATTTATGCTTTTTTTTGTCGTGTATCCTGCACTCTTGTTTGTATAGTCACAAGGAAAGTTCCATGCCCTTATACAATCAAGAAGAAGAACCATTTAATTTAGTAAAAAATTTATCCATGTATTTAATCATTTAGATGGTTCTTTGGCCATTTCCATTTGAACCTTTTACGAGTTTCTTTTCAGGGGTGTATAGTATTGATCATATGAAGGATACTTGTTGCCAATAGATAAATTCATGGCAGTAGGGTAAATGTTATTGTAGTCCTCATTGTAGAAATGGTGGGCTATTATAGGTTAGACACCTCATCTGGGCAACAGTCATCAGTGCAGCTCCTAGTTCATCATCAGCAATCACCTTTAACTGGAGCGCGTTTAAAAAGTCATTGATCTTTATAATGTACTGCTTTAATATGACAGTAACAGTTGTACGTGATGCAGGAAGTCAAATTGTGGGGATTGATGAGCGCTTGCAGGTGAGTTATAACCCATCTACCTGAGTGATGCTCATGCTGCGTTCCACACCAGCAAGCAGACAAATAAATAAAACCCATAAAGGTGACACTGGGAATTGATACTTAACAGTCCCTTTGAGCAACAAGCACTAAAGGCTGCTCTGTGAGTGGTAGAGTGAACGAGAATTAGAGAGAGACAGAAGGAAAGGGAAGAAGAATAAAAGACAGAAAGAAAGCAGGAAAGAAACAAAGGATAGACTTATCCCCTTTCAAGGGCTTCTTCTTTAAAAGAAAACTTTGATGCTAACTTTGTCTCCTATTATAAGTGTGTTTTGAGTGAACTGTTTTTTTTCTGTTCTTTTACTTCTAATAGTCCATGGTTATTAAAGACACTCTACATACAATGCAGCTAAAATTAAGCTGAAAACTGTTCAAGCATTCTGAATAGTATAACAGTTCAAAAGACTATTTATTTGAAAGTAGTTCTTCTATGGCATCACACCAAATAGCAATGTTGGCATACGTAGTCAGTTATGCAAGGTGGTAGCCATGATGCCGACACGGGGGGACTCGTGATTTTTTTGGGGGGGCGGGCGCATTTTGAGCATTTCTTATGGATATTGAGGGAATGTGTAATTAAAGCCTTGCAAGTAAAAGTCAAGAGTGATTAAAACATACATAAACAATTGCTCGGATTTCCAAAGGTAAACCACCTATGGTGTCATGAAAAAATTACCTCTGGTTCCCTGAAGAACCATTCAGCGGCTGGGTTCCTTGTTTTATTTATTTATTTTTTTAATGACATGACATGGGTAAATCCTTGTGCCTCATTATATCCAAAATAAAGACGGTTATTACTCTCACCTGAGTTTTTCTCAAAGCCAGTAGTCCATAAATTGACAACGCTGTATCCTATATTCTTCGACTACAGGGGTGGTGTCACATCCATTTTCTGTGCCACCTTAAATGGTGCAGCAGTACCTCCAGTTACTGGAATCTTGGCTGAGTGAAAGGCATTGTTATGTACAATGCCTAATTATGTGCAATACTCTTACCATTTGGATATCATTACTTATATGAATATTACTTATATACAACTTTTATTACTTACATACTACTCTCTGTAATGTGCAATAACATACTCCTAAACACCATTAGCTGTAAGTTATTTATCTATGGTATTCACACCCCAGCATTTGTGTATTTTGAATAGTGTTTTCATATTGAGCTATTTCTGCAGATGCTTTATCAGATTTTATTTATATTTTATATTTTATATTGTTCTTATCTCCATATCTGTGTGTGTGTGCAGTCATAACATAAGCAATTTAATTTGACCTCAATGAAGTTTTCTGATTCTGATTCTGTTATCACTCTAGGCCATTGATTGACTAACAAAACTAACTATATCTACATACAATGAACTGTATGTAACTTTAACAATGTCTTTATAAACATATTTATCGATAGTGTCAGTATTTATTTTGACCCTGGGCAATTTAGATGTTTCAGCTCTGATAGCAAACTTTCCTGGGACAAATCTCTATCCTCTCAGTGAACACAAACTCTGTTGTTGGGGAAATCTCCCTCCCTGAACTCTCTGAAGTGGGTCATCGCCCTGGTACTTTAAAAAGTAGAGGGACAAATACCTGCTTGCGCTCCAATGTATGACTATACCAATCCTTGCGTAGCGCATCATCTAATTTAATATTAACATTTTACAGTGCTGCACTAAATCCAACAATTTTAACTAGATAAAAAACACAAACAATTATTTTAACTGCAATATTTACCTTATGTGTCATGGTTATGTTTTGGGGCAGGTACATATAACTTTTTTTTTTTACCTGGAAAGGCCCCCTGGTTGAAAAATGTGTGAGCGTCCCGCTTCAGGGAAACAAGTGTGCTTCTTCGATGGCCTTGCGCTAAAGAACCATGTTGGCACCTTTATTTGTAAGAATCAGGAATGAGAGATAGAAGGAAAGAAAGACAAAAATGACAGGAAGAAAGAAAGAACGGCAGAAAGGAAAAAGGTGAGTGGAAAAGAATGGTCTGGGCTAGCCACATACACAGTCAGCACCTTGTTTATGATTATTGGTGAGGCCAAGCACAATGCATGTTTGTGCAAATTACTGAAATGTCTTGAATTGCTATGGATAAACACTTTTGGAAAAGCACCATGAATCTTTTCCTGTGTTGCTGGCAGTGCAAGCACAAAGAGAGCAGGATGAACAGTTATAGTAATTTAAATAGGAAAGGCCTGGTCACATGGGTTGATCTCCACTTTGTGTAATTGGTCCTTGGAATTATATTTCATAATAATTCATTACATTTTGCCCTCCAATTTTCAAAATTGTAGTCAGCCATGAGATATCTGAGCACAAAACGTGAATTTTAATGCCTGGTGGACCATCTGTTATGCTAATTGACTGTAGAATGAATTGATTACATCTAATTTCCAGATTCTTAACTAGATTGCAGGATTGCTAACTTAATCTAGAATGTGATGCACGGATGGTCACACATTCCAGATTAAGTCAGCTGTGGGTTGTGTGTATATATATGTGCCTTATGCCTTTGGCCATTAATCTTTTTGGGCTCTATTCATGCCACAAAAGTACAATAATTAATTTTCAAAATAAACCACAAAGATTTGCTACGGAAAGTTCTGTAAACATCAAAACCCTGGACAAGGTGACCTTTCTTAAAAGAAGTGGCATAGGATACATCCAAAAAGAGACTTATAACCAATTAATTTTCTAAAATGAATGTGTGTGCTGATAATTGCTTGATATCAATAACCAAATAGCAGTGTCGTAACGATTATTCCTTCACTGAAATATGGGTACTGATATGGAGTTAGTGCAGTGTGTGCTCATGGAAGGGCTGTGTGTGAGTGCATGTGTAGGAATGTGTTTCTGCAGAACACTTTCTTTAATATACAAATATTCTTAATGTATTTCCATGCAAATCCCATATCTGCACATGGAGGCGCAATCTTCCTAAGAGAAAAATCTGTTTGCTGCTGCTTTTGAAATAACATGAGTTATTATATGCAATGAAATCATAGATCACAGCACTCAAAAAACAATATTTTAAGAGTTTGCACATTGATAGTTCTCAAGGCCATTAATATATATTTTAAAGAAAAGTGTGAGCTGTGGAGCCCTCTAATTTGGTTTGCTTCTTGTATTGTAGTGCAAAGTATGAGGCTGCATATCATATTGCAGGCCTTCTGGAGCTCTCCTTTGTAGTTTTGAATGTCTAAAAATAGGCATTTTTATTCAGTGAGCAGCCAGGATAGGCTCTTTCCTAGTCTCTGATCTTTGGCCAGAGCTCTTGTAATGCCCCTTAATGTGCCTATAAATCACCACTGGTCAGCCTGGCCACGCAAGAATGTAAAGAATTCAATGCAGCCTCCATCAATTTTCCCCTCTCTTCTTTTCTTTGAAAGTCTATCTACAGCAAAGCATTGTCCCTGGGCACTCATGGGGAGATTTCTCTCTGTCCACAGCTGATTTTTTGTGAATTAATTACAGATTGAATTCAATGATGGATTCTAGGATGTACTGGACCAATTATGCTGCTCTTCTGTCCAAGCCCTTAGCCGATGTAGTGATATGTCTGAATTAGGCTTGACCTTTTTAAGTACACATCTTTGGCTCTCTGACTGTGGCAAAGCCCCTCTGTGATTAAACAGGGTGGCTAATATGGGCTTTGGGCCTACTGTTGCTCAGCAGGCTACTGTATTGCGCAGGCGCATTGACACCAAGTTTTTTTTTGTTTGTTTTGAAGAGACATCCAGCAGTGCCTCAGTATCATGCCTTTTCAGTGATCACCGGGGAATGTGGTTTCCAAAAATATTACCCCAAATTTTCCTATATTGTGCATCTGAATTTCATACTTAAAACAAATGGGGATAAATAAAATTTAATCGCAGCCATACGGCATTCAGTAGTGTGCATTTGTTTTGGTTGGTTGCAGGAGGGGGCCACCGGGAGGCCAGCTCCTGCTTTGCATAACGTATGCCGATGCCTGCTGATGGATGGTAAGTAAGACACACAGCAGGGTTGTGCGCCAGTCTCTAGCGGCCACCAGAAAAGAGACTAAAGAAGTGGCTTTTTTTTAAACATTTAGGACAGTTAAAGAGGAGATCCCCAGATTCTTAAAAATTTTACCTAATAAAGTTACTGAGATGTCATTCAGAGTGGCTGGTTGTAAAAATGGTTCATTTCAATGGTTTATTAAACTTAGAGACTTGGATTGTTGTTTACAAATGTAGTGATAGGAACCAGGAGTCACAACATTTACGGCATAAGTATAACCATTTTATATGTTTATATAAAATATCCAATGAACCAACACATCTTCTTCTTCATTTTCTTGAGTTTTTATATAGTAAAATCTTAATAAATCTGAATAAATACATTTTAGGGTAGTGGTTTCCAGCATCCCTTAATGGGCCTATCTGCCATAAATGGGTTTAAAATTTCTTATCTCAAAACTATTGAACAACAAGATCTCAAGCATGAGGTATCTCTTACTATTTAAAAAAACTCTCTGTGAGTCAGCTTTTAGAGGCAATAATGGACGTTTGGTTCTTACCAGCACCACTGTGAACAACACGAAAGTGCACCATTTCACATCACACTACACTGAATGATCTTGTTTACATCACCTTTTAAACCTATAATTAGTAAAGGATTAGTTAATTTGCAGTCTTGACTATAAAAAAGAGCTCTTTGACAGAATGCAACAGAGCAACCACTTTTGGATATCATACAAACTTTTCAATAGACAGCTGCAAATGAGACATGTGTATGTGAAGAACCATGGTGTAAAATGTAAAGGTTCCATACTAATTAAAGATTTCTCATAGAGCTGTATTGTTAAAGCCAAGAAGCATTTAGGGGCATCATCTTTTAGATAACACTGTTAATTACAATATGGTTAGAGATGATATTCTACACTACGTTTTCAATTTTGAAATAGTATCCATATCATATTGACCAGATTCAAATTACTGAGGTCAATTAGGCCTAAATCACAAAATGATTTATTGCCTCGTTTAAAAAGGAACTGAAGGCAATATTTCCAAAAAAGAGCAGATTTTTTGCAATTCCTTGCTTAGTTTATAAAATGACTCACGATGACACCTTAATTAAACATAATTAATCAAAATGAGCTATCGCCCACACAGCCAGGCACAGCGCCTACAAACGTTTCCCTGTCAACGCTAACTTCACTGTTATGTCGAAATATTTGTGAGACCGTGAAGATAGAGTGTCTGTTGGAGAGAAGGGGAAGAGGGAAAACAAAAATAAGCCCAAAGCTGCGGGTCTTATCTTGTTGTGCTCCATTGAGGAAGAGCAGGTTGGGGGGGGTGGGGGGGGTTGGGGGGGGGGTTGGGTTCCAAGCAGCCCCCCAGCAGCAATGACATGAGGCTGCACTGCTACAGAGGGACGGAGAGCCTTGTCTGGATGATTAATGTTGGTTCAGCGGTAGGCGGGGGCAGGGGAAGGCATGTATGTATCTATAGATTGTTTTACAGAATACAAAATACACAGCTCCTAAATGCAGAAAAAGGTATTTTGAAAAAAACCCCACTTCCAAAGTCACTTTAAAACAAATGTATGTAAAGCGTAACATCGTAACATTATTATAAGAGGGATTAATTTGAGGATTATCACAAGCAATGTTATGCCTTTGGATTTTTATTATCATTATTTATTTATTTATTTTTATTAAACCTTTATTTATCCAGGTAAACTGTTTGAGAACTAATTCTCATTTACAAACATGACCTGGCCAAGAGGCTGCAGACACAAATTTAAACATACAACACAGCTGTGCAAAGACGTGCCCATGACATCAACAACAATTACATTTAAAAAATAATAATAAAATACAAATAAAAATAAAAAAATAAAAAAGCCAGAGAAAGAAGAATAAAATGCTCAAGTATTTGTGTTCAACAGGAACAGGATTTGGGTAGACGCATTTATTCAATTTATGCAAATGTTATTGTGTTTACACAGGATGAACAATGAACACAGCAATGAACAGAGAATGAGCAACATTTTTTACTTTAAAATGAAAACCACCTTATGTCTTTTAATACCTACAAGTCAACGAATTACAAATTTCATGATTTGTTTTAAAAAAGTAGTTTCAGATTTACTATCATGCAGAAGTTTCACTATACCTTTCACTACACTATACTACTGTCTGAGACAAAACATGCATGCTACTTTGTGCTCTAATGTATTCAGTTTTGTGGATCACTGAAAAAAGTCTGAGGGCCAGAGTTCAGTACAGTTTGTGGATTTCCCTGATCCAGCACATCAGCTACACCTGGTTAAAGGGGACATATTATACAAAACTCACTTTAGTTATAATAGGTCTATAGGCTATACAAAACATGTGCATGAAATTGTTTGCACAAAATCACTCTCACATAAAGAGATATCACCAGTTTTTTTCTTCAGTTTCAGGGCCTTTCAAAATGTGCTGTTTGGATGGAGGGCCCAGTGTGACGTCCCATTGGGCCAATTTGCATAGAACCACCCCTCATCTGTCTCGACCCCACCTACTAGATTAGTTCCACCATTTTGTCAGCTAGTTTTACGAGCACGGATAAGCCGAACACTGTGGCTACAGGCAAAGGCAAGTTGAAGTGTTGTGTTGTTGGCTGCAAAGAACAAAACAAATTCCTACACTTTCTCCCAGACAAAGAAAACCAAAGAACTGTGTGGCTCCATTTAATTTTCGATGGCCATATGCCAGCAACAATCGATTTCGTTCCACCTTAAAATGTTCTACCTTAAGTATTTAAGGTGGAACTGAAAATTCCGAATGAGGAGCCGTGAATAATGAGCTAACTTCAGCATTGTGGGAGGATCTGTACCTACTGTCTGTGACAAGTCAGCAGATGAGGGAGATGTAAGTACTTTCAAAAAAATGACTTTTGTGTTTCTATCGCAGTTAAGTTTCATTTCGTTTTGTAAGCATGGGGTGGGTGGGGCGTGGCCAGCAACAGCTTATTTTCATGAAAGGGACAGAGCCCTGAAGCGGCTCGTTTTGAAAGGGACTGAAACTGAAGCTGGGGAGATCTCTTTCTGTGAGAGTGATATTATGCAAAGAACTTAATTGAACATGTTTTTTATAGCCCATAGACCTATTATAACTTGTTTTTTAAAAAAGAGAGTTTTGCATAATATGTCCCCTTTAAGTAATGTGTTGAATCAGGTGTGTATTATCAGTGTGTGGGAATCCTTATGGGATTGGAGTTCACCCTTCATTTAATATTAAAAGAAGCACCATAACATAAAAAAATCAAAACCTTTATTACACTATATCCCACAGCATAATTTTGAAGAGCACAAATATGGGCTGACACAAGCCTCAGATGTGCATTATCCTGGCATTAAAGTTAAATGTTAACATTAGGAGGATTCTTATGCCTTTTTAAACATGGTGTTTTCTGTGCTTGGTAGATGAACTCTCATAAGTGGGCTTGTGTCCCTGTATAATAAATCTCGGTTCTTTTCACAGACTGTGCTGCAGCTTTTCCATAGAATAAAACCTCCCCGCTTTGCTGCACATTGGCTGATAACATGTAATTCCCTAGCCCTTTGCCCTTGACATTGAACTTGCCTCTGTGGTTCTTCAAAGTCAACATTCTGACTGTAATCAGCTCCTGAGGGTAACAAATCCTACGTCTCCTCAACGTGCTCTTGGCTGGACGGTGCATGGGCATGGGCAAAAGTCACATGTATGAGAGTGTAGGAGGTATCAGAATGCATCCCTTGTTTTGCTGCTGTTCAGTGACCAAAGTTAAAGGTAAGTCACTTTGTCGTAACGCTTGCTGAGGAGCACACCAGGAATCCAGTGTAGAAGGCATTGCTCCTTTTGTGGACAGGAACCAGTAGGTGGGTCCACCATAGTTGCTGAGAGTCGAGTTCACTGATGCTGGCTGTCTGTGATCAAAGAGCTGGAGTTTGTCTAAATCTTTGACATCCACTGAAGTTCCAGCTTCTGCAGAAGATGGGATACTCAGCCCCTGGCCAGAGTAAGAAGGCCATGCTATCACTTTCCCCTTGTGATCCTTCTTGTACTTCATACGACGGTTCTGGAACCAGATTTTAATCTGCTGGTCTGTGAGCTTCAACAGTGAGGCCATTTCCAGTCGCCGTGGGCGACACAGGTAGGCGCTGAAGTGGAACTCTTTCTCGAGCTCCAGTAGTTGAGAGGAGGTAAAAGCTACACGTGCATGCTTCCTGCTAGAGCTGCTGTCATTCTTCCTCACTCTCTCTGGAGACCAAGACTCACTGCTGTTACATGCTGATGCACCTGGGAGAAAACAAAGAGATGGAGCTCTAAAAATACATCCTGTCTGAGTCATTTTGTCTTAATGTATGTTCTTAATCCCCTTGGAAGTGTATGGAAATTCCCTTGGAGGGTTTCAGTCATGCTGTGATTTTAGTTCACCAGGTGCTCCTTAAAACAGGAACACACATTAATGCATAATGTGCAAAGAAGTTTAATGCCCAGTGAAGATTCTTTTATATTATTTGGCCTGCATAACTTTGTTTTTGTAAATGAGGTGTGAGTTGGTTTATATAACCTTAATATAATGTAAAACCCACTGTAAATATAATGTATTTATGAAATACTTTTATGTAATGTTTTGTCTTGTTGCTGCTGCTAAAGACAATTATTATTATTCCTTCCTCATTAGCAGTGTTGCTGCTTTTGTAGACTGGACTGTATGTTGTTCTGTAATATTGTATTTTTGTTTTTTTTCTTGCACTCTCTTTCGTTTTTGCACTCTGTATGGTCCTGTCCTGCCAGCACCTGTGTAGTCTGGTGTTTTCTGCTTTTCTTTGTGTTGCACCTAGGTCCTGAAAGAATTTTGTTTTGTTTCTCTGTGTGCAATGTATATGGTTGAACTGACAATAAACACCTACATGACTTGACTTTAGTTCTAGGAAGAGCACTTAAATTGGAATAGAACTTTTACCTTATGTGATAGCTCTATAAACCTTTAAATTGTTTGTCACTCTAACATCTCTTCTTGTAGCATGATTCTTAAGGAACCAAAAGTAAAGCATTATGATGAAAGTCAGGTAGTATGAATGGGAGATAACATACATTATTTTACACAACTTTTCATATAACTCATTTTGTCACCTTGGGTTTGATTTTGGGTCAAAAGTCTCTGTGAGGACACTAGAGTTTTGTGCCATATTCTATGTTCACTGTCACCCCATGTTCAAGGGCTCTACATGCAGTAAATGCCTATATGTTAAGCCTTTCTGCATTTCCTTGCAATATAAATTTTGGTCCTGTCTTCTCTCTGATTCCCATATAAATCACATTGAAAACTTCTGTTTCAGTCATATTCGAATTGCTGAATTATGGTTACATCACCCAGCTCACTTTTATTGGCCGTTGTCTGAGAAAACCTAATCTTCTGTATCTCGTGCACACAGAAGACCGTGTGGAGATAATTAAAGTTGAAACAGACAGAACAGCTTCGGCAAGCTTAGGCCTCCATGAGAACTAAAAGTAGTCATTTCCATAAAATATGAATTCCCTTGCAGCGTCTTGGTCTGTTTTTTTCTCCTTAAAGTTGTGCAAATTGAGTATTTTCAGTCCCAAAAAAACAAAAACTAATCTTTTGGGGGAAAGCAATACCACAAATCAAAATCCCTGTACTTTTCAGAAACATTTAATAATTGTGTTTTTAATTATTTCAGTGAGTAAGAATGCGTAAGCATTCCATCGTTACTGAATTGCCTGTCCCATGTGCTTCTCTATGGCCATACATTCAAATGTACTGCCTTTCTACACCATGGTTTCTTAGAATTGGGAACAAATTTATCTCATTTCTTCTTTTCTTCCACCCTATCAGCCTTCTCAACAATAACTGAAGCAGTTAGCAGTGCTCATTCATCTTATGGGACATTTATGAGCATTTTTTGAACATGAAATGAAGCATTACAATGGTGTTTGTTTTCTATTGTTCATTTTAAATAATGGCTTAACACTCACAGTTGTGGCCAAAGTGAACATTTTTTCCACTTTTGGAGAGTCATGAGCTTAAACTTACAAGAGAGCTAAAAGTGCCACACATCACTGTACATCGCTGTAGTAACTGAAAAGGGAGGTAAATTAGTATTGATTCATTGATAAAGAGGTGTGATTAACAGCTCAGCCCTCTAATGAATTACTGCTGGTCAATCATTTGACGCCAGTGCATATGTGACAAATCATACTGAAGTCAACACTAACCTGGCTTTATTCCTTACTGACTAAGAGATTATTCATAAATCAAATATACCACTCTCTGCCTGCATCCAGAAACCTACATTTGATCACAATTAATTCATTCTTTTCAAACCTGAGTGGCAGATGTTACGTGTACCATGACTTGGAATAGATAGCCTCTCGCCCATCCAAGGGTACATTGTCCTGAAGAAGACATTTTCAGCACTTGTTCCATTAGTTTTCACCAAGCCGTTGTCTCTGTCCATCAGGTCCATGCATTGAGGTCCAGTCCCATTCACGTTTTGGCCAACTCTGTGGAGTTTTTGAAGGAGAACAGGGTCTTGAAAGCCCAATTCATGGCCTTCACAGTGCCCTGTTTGCTCAAGGACGCCAGGCTCCTGTGCAGAGCTGTCCTCCTGCAGAATACATGGAGAACATCGGTGCTCCACAGTAGGAAGATAAAGAGGCTTCAAAAGTATTTTGGACACAGAAGTATAATCAGGGTTCCCCTCGTGGTGTGATAAAGTTTGCATTTCGATCTGCCTCTCGTTTAATTACTCACGCTGGATTATTAATCTTTGAAAAGTAGGCTGCACTCACACGTATTTAATAGTCTAGCAGCACTGGTGAACCCCAGAGTCACGTGGGGCCGTCCTCCAATAGCCCGCCCGACTCACGGGACGCTGTTCGAGCAACTTCTCGCAGATGGAGCACAACGTCTTCATGCCAGTCTGCTCTGTTACCTTCACCGATTGACCTGTAGACACATAGGGTACGTGTGGATCAGAAGGTTTAGAAACTGCCGGATTTGGGAAAGACAGACTGAGAGAAAGTTGGAGAGAGAAAGAGAGAGAGAGGGAGCATATTTGTGTATATGTATGTGCGCACGTGCGTGTGTGTGAGAGAGAAAGAGAGGAAAACTCAAGCGGACGGATAGAACTGGAACTCGTGCATCACTGGGATTCCGTCTATCTTTCTTGTTCACATTTGTGGACCGCAAAACAAAAAAACTCCGTGAATTTGTACGAATAACAGAACAGTTTTTAAAGTCTGATACTGTTGTGGTAGGTACACTGAAATACCAACATGTGCAGTTCTAACACATCATAACTGCACTCACTCTTTATGTGTATGCTATATTTTATCATATTTTATCGGAGGCTTTTGGAAATGGATCGTTCTTACAAATGGTTCCAGTCTACGGTACATGACCCACGGCTGTATAAGACGTGACTATGTAACTAAATTATTATGGCTATATTTTTCCCTTATTTATTAAATGTCATATATCTTATTAAGCGGATACCTGTTTGATATTCCCTTGACTGAATACATCGCCCTCGTTTTACGCCGTTTTTAAAATGTATTTTTGCCATTTGTAACTAAAACGTGAGTGGCATAATTGGGTGTGGCCAAACAAAGGAAATTTGACAATCATTGCCACGAACAATGAACTGATGATAAAATACTACTTCTACGTCGCGAGCTTGAAACTTTGTTCTTGCTGGCGCCAGAGTCAGCGGTTTGACTCGTGTCTGATTATTCACTTACAAAGGGTGGATATTTTTTCAGGCTGATTTTGCAATGAAAATGACTAAAAACAAAGCCCCGAACAAAAGACCGAGATCACGCCAAATCATAAATCTAAACAGATACTTGGGAGGAAGATTCGCGTTGGAACCCATTGAATTCTGGCTTCCTCGTACCAAAATTGTTTTTAGATGAATGGGATTTGATATTAAAAAGTGGAAGCATATGAAGCATTTGAAATCCAAGCCCTCTGACGTCATGTAGCCCATCAGGAACTGCTCTGCTGCTTTTTACTTTGTGAGTTATTGATTTATGCATATTTCATAAATCACATTTGGACGCTTAGAAAAGAACCAGCATATATCTGTGTTTATTTTGGGTTTTTTGTTTTGGGAAATAGCTGCCAATCCTTAATAACCATTGAAAGTTTAAAATACCGATGGGGCCTCCTGAACTGACCACTTCAGAGTAGAGAACTTTCTCACATTCCATTCACTTTACACACACTGCTGACAACTCCTCTAACTTAAGATTAATGGAGACTCCAACCTGCTCTAATCCCTCTCCTCGATTTTGAGCATTAGCACCGGCTTTTATAGTTGGTGAGCTAGTTTAGCCAGCTTCAAGAACACGCTTCATTTTCTACAAGATATTTTATAATATTATTATATTTTAATGCATTGGCTTTGGGGTACAGTGCAATGAAGGATTCTGAAACACACTAGTCTACGTTTCTCGTAGACATCATGTAGTCCTCAGAAATTAGGGAGGTTGAGGGGAGAAGGCGTGCCACATTTTATAGAGCCTTACCATGGAATGTGCCAGGTTCAGAGCAAAATCCCCAGTGCTGAATCAACACCACATCCATTCAAATTCAACTGGACTTAAATGAGCACCAGAGGTGTTAATTAAACACTGGGGGTATTAATCTGGGGACTTTGTGTTTGCTGTGCTCTGGCTACTCTGGCTAACTGAATGCTACGACAGATAGAACTCTCCGTCTCAGCCTACACTGAGTCATGCAGCCTCTCTTGGGATGCTGTATTAAGATCATCACGGACGCACGGCTGGAATAAAACGCAGCGCCAACAGCCTCGCAATATCTTCGCGAAGCCCTTCTTACTATTTATTTTATTTCGAGCATGCAGTTTTCCCAGTCGGAACAGAACAGACAATTTATAAAGCCTTTATTAAGGAAGAATATCGAGAGGGGGAGTCGTGCCCCTATCCTCTTCATTTGTAACTTTAAAATCAATCTTGTTTTAAGAACGATTTGTTATTTAGAGTTCAGTGAATTGCTGTCACAAGGCTTGTCAAATAGAAGCATTCACTATGCATATTACAAGTCCGGCTTCTGCCGAGCTGCAGCGCCATTAACATGAAATATTACTGCGCTCAAGTGTGCAGTGAATGCACGCGAAGGCCCACTCATTCCACAAATGAATTAAAGAGCCATTTCATAGGACGGTGGACTACTTACAGTATATAGACGTTTAGACGTTCAAATGTGGCGTCCATTCTTCTACGTCTTCTTACTGGTATTATTATTATTGTTATTATTATTATTATTATTATTATTATTATTATTATTATTATTGTTGTTGTTGTTGTTGTTGTTGTTGTTGTTGTTTTT
>JBBPCX010000141.1:5589028-5606298 GCA_037974365.1 Hydrocynus forskahlii
TATATATGTGTGTGTAGAATTTCGAAATTTCGAGTACTGTAACATATTTTGTAAGTTCTTTCAATTTTTTCACACAATATTCTCGTTATCAGTTGCAAACAGATTGTTTGGGCTCAATTAAATATATATGACTAATTGGTTTTCTACTCATAATTATTTAGACATTATATGTAATTGGAATTTATTGATTGGGGCATTGATTTCGAATTTAAGAGTTTGGTGGTTTAATACATTTTGGCCTATTTTCAGCATCTACTAAATTGACTAAAATAATATCTTTTTTTCACAAAACCAGCTGCTAAAACTGAAACACGTGATGAGAATTACATTTTCTGTTTCGTGTGGAAAGCTATAATACAACGATGTAAAGAGGATTAACAGTCTTTGATCAGGTAAATATTAATGGAGTATATTAAAGGCTTGTTTACAACTGCAGTTGGAAGTGGAAAGCATACACTTCTTGCATTATAACACGCTACTTTTCAGCGATTATTAATAGGCGAGGGGGGCCTTTAAGCATCATGTGCCTTTTTCAAGAAACACTGCCCTCTGTGTTTGCTCCTTAACGAGACAAGGAGGGACAGGTAAGTTTAGAAGGGTCAGGAGAGCAAGAACCAAAACTTACCAGTATAGTACAATCTTCTGTCCTCTTTGCCTACTTTATCCTTTTCTTTTCTGCAAAGTGGAAAGGAGGCAGGAAGGAGAAGAAGAGGGAAGCCGTTAAAAAGGAATCAGTTGTATCTTGATTGTTAGTGTGGGTAAATGCTAATATTAAGTCAGCAAGCATTTAATCAAGCAAAATTACACACAGAACACAATAATCTTAATAGACATTTGAAATTATTTTTCAAGTTTCAGCAGTGATTTTTCTGTTTTAGATTTATACACTGCTGCACTTCAGTGTGATATTTATACACAGGAAGAACTCTCTCTCCCTCTCTCTGCTTTTGTTTCTGGGGGTGACTTAGGTGAACTGTCCTAAGGCATGGTCCTCTTAACTAGGACAATGTTATGCAATTAGCCCAGGTTATTTTCAGAATGATTTCCTTGATAGATTTCTTTATTTCTGGCAGGAACAGAAGACCCAAAACGTATCTCACCCGTCCCCCTAGAAAATCTCTTATTTTCTTTTTAATGAATGAATGAATGAATAAATAAATAAATAAATAAATAAATAAATAGATTAATTAATTACATTTGAGCAATGACATACATGACAAAGCTTGACTTCTGTACATTTATAAGCAAACATGTTTTTCTAAAAGAGATAAGAAAAAGCAAACATGGTTTTCTAAAAGATATAAGGAAAAAAAACAATCCTTAATATGCGCAATCAGAAATTCCTCTTAATAAGCAAAGCACCAAATCCATGCCGCTCAAGTGCTAAGCCACAGTAAATGAACATTTCATGTGGTAACAGCGAATGCATTGCGTACATAGGTAAGAGCTACTACAATTGAATTAAATCCCATTAGCTAACAGTGTCATGAACCAAATCAAAATATTGCATATTCTGTGCATATTCTGGCTTTCTAAACAGAATGATATGTGCATTACCAATTACTTGTTGGGACCTGCATGCACCTGTCTAAACAGGAACATTATTTATGAACAGAATGTAGGAGGTAATCCTAACATTTTAACTCTTCTCTAGCATGCCATGTCTAAATACCCTGGGTGCTTTTCTATATATGTGGTGGAGCTAGCATAATAGAAAGAATGTAATGAGGGTTAGTTCTCCTTAAAAGCGGAAAAAGGAGGACAACGGGCTGACCTTGAATGCAAGAGGACAAACAGAGGGATATAAAACAGCACCCCCTATTGGCTACTGGTGTTTTCAATATTTTTTCCATCTTCACATGAAGATTGCAGACCTAAATGTAAGAGTAGACTCATGATTAAACCGTCATTCAGTTATGTCCTCTCTAGTTTAGTCAGAAACAACGATGGAACATTAGAATGAGCATTTAACACTCTTTCTTGCAGGAACCATGCACTTTGACATCCACCTTGATGAAAGAAAAGCATGTTTTAAAGTGCATGTTTTACTTGATGTGTGAAATGTGTACATAATTTCTGGAATAATAAAATATTCTTATTTCTGTGTTGCCAATCATGTGAGATTCACATGCTTAAAGCTCCTTTTTTGGCTATCTTAGCCTCCTTTTTATGTATACAACATCCTTTTTTGGTTTTGTCTTGAAGTGTGCCAGTCTCAGCAGCCTTCAATGAATGTGAACTGAATGTATAAAATTATGCAGGATCTCCAAGTTTAAAGGACTTAGTTTTTAGATGGAGCTGAAGAGAAGAAAGACACCTTATCTGTAATTAAGGAACACTTTCAAGTCATAATCATCAACTGTTATGCAGTCACCACACTCTCTGAAGTAGCAGTAGCCAGACCAAACTTCCTGTTGACACGTGAAACACAGCCTCTATTCCAGCTTCATTAGGTTGTTTATAAACAACCAAAGTGTTTTCTAGAGAAAACATCTGCAACCCACCACATCACTGCATTTAATCAGTCAAAACTCTCTCCTACACCCTTAACAATCAAGGCTCCAAAAAGTTTTTTTGTTTTTCTGAAATAGTGATTGTAATAGAGAGGGAAAAGGGGAGAAGGCAAAAAATAATTTTTCACTTTGTCATATTTTAAAATAAGGGCATTTTGGTAATTTCTATTGTTCTATTCATCACGAAATGTTAATGTCTTTGTACACACATAATCAACTCCCATTGACATCATATCCTGATCCCACTACTCCTCCAGTAGTTCTGCCTCTGAGAAACTTCACAAATTTCTCCTTTAGTGCCCTAACGGTAAGCCCTTTGACTGGCCACAGTATTTACAATGCAATGGTATTTACAGCCATAAAAATTGGCAGAACGGGCCACAGTTCTGCACGCTTCAAAGGCGCTGTGGTATTTCTTTAAAGACATAGAGGGAGAGGGAGCCAGTGAATGTGGGATTTGATAAAAGAAAATTATAATTAAAGAGAATGGGAAAGCTGCAGTTTTGCACTACCATCTCAACACTGTTCTGATCCATGAAATGATCACCTTACTCCATGAATTATCCAAGATTACAAAGGTGAAATATAACTTTAGCTACACTGGGTGTCCATCAAGTAAATTGTGTCCATTTTGTATGTAAATCAAACACAGATCAAGCAATATTACAATAGTCAAATATGAATAATTACTGGGAAATAATACCTCTTAAAAGTATAGGTTTCTAAACAAAGACGAGGTTCTGTCAAAAAACATCTGAACATTTCTTTAAACTTTAGAAAACTGCATGTCACATTTACAAAACTGGTTCTTAATGGTTCTTACTTCCATACTACACCTTTTAGTGTGTGTGTAACACATTTTGAACCATTCAAATAACTGAAAAGAAAACAACACAAAAACAACAACAATAATAATAAAAATAGATTTGTCTCAAAACACTTATTTCTTTGGTTCCTCTACAAATGTAACTATTCACTGAACAGTTGGATCTACATTTTCACTGACATTTCCTTATTTCTGTCTCAGTCAACTAATCACAATCGTGCATATCAGAGTGGGACCACTCTGAGCACTCTCACTTCAGTGTAACACTGAGAAGTTTTCAGGAATGTTTCTGTTTGAACTTTTAAAAATGTTGTATTCAGGTTTAACAATAACACGGATGATGATATTCTGATTATATATTGCTTTTTCTGCATTTAAAAAAACTGCATGAAGTGAAAAGGATTTCTAAATTGTTCTTGGATTGGGTGTAAGAAAAACTTTAAATACTTTCACATCCCATTTACAAAAATGGTTTCCAAAAGAGCTACAACATAGATGTAATGTTTTTTTATGTTTTATATTTTCTGAATCAAACATGATTTTTCTATGGCACTGCTCCAAAGAACCCCTTTTGCATGTTTGGCTTTAAGACTAAAGAGCACAATTTTCTTCTTTACCTTAATGGTGTCAGAGAGAACCCTTTCATTACATCTTCATCAGCATGACACCATCTGAGCTCTCTAATGCAGGGATGGCCATCTTCCATGCTGGAAGGCTGGTTTCCAGCACTGTTTGGTGATTTCCCTGTTCAAACCATAACTGGTTCTTCTTACCTGTTAATTGCCAGGTTTGGTGGGTGTTTCGGAGGAGGAGAGCTACTAAACTGTACTGGACACAGACACTGTGTGACCAGAGTTGAGCACCCCTACTCAAAAGTATACCATAGTGATTTTCATTTCTGGTCTTTGGGTATGCCTGCATGGCATATGTTTTGCAAGATCAGGATTTCTGAAGCAGGCCAAGCACAGCGACGGAGTGGCTTATTTACTTATGCATGAGAGCAAGATCAGAGTATATTAAATGGACAGGGACATGATCAAACTTTTTATGCTGAGTATGATTTCTAACATTTAGTAATATGTAAAGACTGTAACTGAATACAGGAACATTTGCTAAGAAAAATTGAGTGAACAATTTCTTTCTTTGCAGGCAAATGTATGACATTTGAATTACATTAACCATTACATTAAACTGGCTGATTAGCTCATTTTCAGAAACATGGAATCGTCTCACATAACCAATTTATTCCAATTTCTGAAATGAAATGTGTTTAAAAATCCAGTTAAATATAATGTCAATTATGTAAAAAAGGAAGCGTTAGAGCATAGTCCCAGGCAGGCTAGGCTTAAAGAGAAATGTCTGACAGAGGGAAAGGCCGCAAGTCTTTAGTCCAAATATAACATCATAAAGAAAGTGATGGCTTAAACCTTTCATACTCTGATTAAAATGGTCAAGCAGGGCCTCGTCCGTCAAATGAAAAACCACAGAATATCGTGAGTAAAACCAACAAATAACAGTGGCTGCATTTTTTGTTCTTTATAAAAGCTAGTCTGAGGAATACGACTAATGTGTTTAAATGCCAAATGGTATGGTTATTAAACACAAAAGGAGTAATTAAGGATTGGGAATTGTGTTTTTAGTTTTGTTTGTTTAAGCATGTTGCTGTGCATTGTTGTCCACACTGCCCTATACATGACCCCAGTGCACAGCATTGCAGCTCTGCCCTGCACATGACCTCCCATAATGTCTCATCAAAAGATCTATGTGCTGCGGTCTGGGCTTTCATCTGCAACCCCGTACAAGATCACTCAAACGCCCTCGGCTTCACCAGATTCTCCACAACAAATAGAGAATATGACTTAGCCTAAACACTTCACAGTTTTAGGATGCAAACACACACACACATACACACACACACACACACACACTGTATTAATTCTGTGCGGTAGCGCGGTCTAACCCGGGAAAAAGATAATTTCTTTTGAAGTATAGACCCAATATAATTGTCAGGAGAAAATCACAGATATTTAGATGAAATGCACCACACCAATGTCCTCATTATGAAACAATCGTTCCAGTCTAAGAAACTCTCATTCCAATACTTTCACCAGGGCTATCTAAGTAGAAAAAAAGAGTTGGAATAAAGAAGAGAGGAAGAATGCATTACGCGCTCCTTGAAACAATTTTTCAGAGAACTATTGAATTACGTGCCTGATTAATTCCCGGGAGTGTTGCAAAGGAAAGTACATATTTAATTTAAAAAGGGAGAAACAATGTTATTAACTTACTGCGACCGCCTGGGATCCATTTGCGAGAGTCGAACTTTACCGGGCTAACAGAGCCTGGCGCGAGCCTGCCACAGTATAACCGCTTTAAAGCCGTTCTCTCAGAGATAAGGCAAGCCAACAGCTGCGATTCCGGACAGTTAAGATTATATATGATGTAAATATATTGAGGGTTTGTCAGGTCTTCCAGGCCATAAAACCCACTCTAATGATCCCACGTGCTCTCCCTGAACCACTCGCAGGTCCAGCTTAAGGCAATTGGCATAAATAACCCTCAAAACTTCAAAATACGTGGCAAGAAAGCTAAAAACGAGGGCTTGCTTTAAAAAGCAATTTAGTAGCCACAGTTCCGCCGAAAGTGTATGAAATAGGCGAGCCAGCGACAGTTGAAATTCAAAGTGACACGGAAATTCTGTGAAACTCCAGTGTAGGTGAGTAAGAGCGACAAAATATTTACTGTATATTCACTGGGAAACGTTTAAATGCTATTTTTAAGGGATATGATTTGTTTTTTGTTTTAAAGGTAATTAAACTTAAGACGTAATAATCAGATTTAGGTGGATAAAGTAAAAATAAGTGTAATTAAAGTGTTTATTTTTTTATCACAGTACAAGTATAAGTAAAAAGAAAAACATAAAGACATTTTTATTATAATGATGAGTCCACCGTTCTCTCAACCTTGGATGACAGGCAAGGCCTACGATGATCTACTACGTAATGCATCAGTTCATCTTAATGTAAGATTTTCACAAAAAAGTAAAAAAAATACACACAAAGTAATCCAGTTCAGAGACAGCAAAGGTAAAGTGAATGGGAAAATGATTTGTTAGGCATACTCAAACTGCAGCCCGAAACATTGTTTTACATTTGCTTGTTGGTGGCGCATCACGTTTAGAGACTTTTTAATATGTGCGCGATTTGTACTTTTCGTTTGCGGAGTTTGCCCTTTGAAACTTGCGTGTAAACTTCCGCTGGTCTGTTGAAAAGGAAACAGTTGTCAGTGTTTGAGAGGTGTGAGGAAACGCAGTAAAACTTTATTGGGGTCATAAAGTTTTATGCGCCTCTGTCTGAGGGCTACTGTAAATAATTGGCCCAAGGGATATGACCGGGGAAAGCCCCATCGTGCTTCATTATTTCGTGAACGAACAGTTTGGCCCTCCGCTTTACAAAGCATTTACTTTAAACGAAATGTGGTGCCAAGTATTTAAATCATAGTAACAACAGTCTACATTATTTCGAGTCATATATACTCATGAGCGTAAAAATAGGTCATGTTTGAAATTCAGTGATACACAAAGTTAAAGCATGCGCTTTGTTTTGTACAGAGCAATGAGGAATCCAGCCGTATGACCTCTACCATCAAGCACGAGACATCCATAACGATTTCAGTGATTGAATATTTAAGGAACCTGTTTTTGTAAGTGAGATGTACGAGTCTGCGGAGCGTTTTAATTTTTAAGGACCATTTATGTAGCCTAAAGTTTCTATATCAGATAAAAAGCATCTATCTTTATTCTTCAGGTTGTTTGTCTAAATATGAAGGAGAGGTACTTGATTACCTCCTCTGCAACATTTGAAGGGGAGTGGCTGCTTTCTGGAACAGTAGTTTACATGTTACAAAACAGTCGGAATGGCGATTGGAAGACCATCCAGTCATAAGTTTATTTAAATCATACGACCTCACCAAGTAATTTTGTTTATATACATAACTTAAACCAGAAGCATTTAGTCATTGGACGCATTTCGCCCCTAATAAAGGGAGAGATGCAGAGACTGACATAATGTCCCACTTGTGAATTACTTATTGAAGGGTGAGAAATTCCATAGAGAGTGGTTTACATTACGCTGGGCGAGCAATCCCTGAACGTGCCGATGATATTACAAACTGGCCCCTTCTTCACTGGTAATATCTTCTAAATTTTATACTAATCATTTAAAGTCCTTTGTTGAACGGCAAAATTAAAACCACAATAAAACACAAATAATTAGTGTGACAGTGCAACATACAGTGAGTAATAAGACAAACATATGCCCAGTTATTTGCGTTGCGTGCAGTTCATTACTGTGCTCCTATTATTGTGGATGCGTTCAGGTTAGATAGTACAATAAACAGACATGTTTCATCAGACATAAAACGTAAAATACAGAATGCAAATGAATTAATATTCAAAGTTCAAGTGTCGCATATTTACAAACATTTAAAACAAAATATCTCATTTCATCCATAAACAATAGACTATGTGTCAAACCAATATAATTACATTTCCACAAGCAACTATTTTGTTTTAAACGTACACTGTAAAATAAATAGGAGTGGGTGTGTCTCGAATAAGCTCCTCCTCTTTCTCAGTCTCAGGAGCTGAACAAGTAGTGAGACAATACATATTACATAACAACACTTTACAAACACATGGGGAATATAATGGTCTTGATTTAAAAGACATGAAATCGTGATATTTGATGAACTTAAATTGGATTTTAATCTTGTGTGCAGGTTGCCATGCGATATCCCACCATATCATCAAACTTAGAGAGCACCTTTAACTTTCAGCTTTGAGTCCTTCTTCCACTTCATGCGACGGTTCTGGAACCAGATTTTAATTTGCCTCTCGTTTAGGCAAAGGTTATTGGCAATCTCGATTCGCCTTCGCCGTGTGAGGTATCGGTTGAAGTGGAACTCTTTCTCCAACTCCAGAGTCTGGTAGCGGGTGTAACTGGTTCGTGATCTTTTACCGTCAGATTCTAGGGTGTCATCAAAAAGATATTGGTTATAGCCTCCAAAAGGTCAAGCATTGGCGATGTTCTTTCACATGCATATTTGCATCAGTGCCATGGTGATGTCTTCTAGCACATCATCACAACATGATGGCTTAACCACGATGAAATGAACAATAAATGAATTACAAACAAAAATATGAGGCTGACGAGGCTCCCCGTGCCACGTAAATAATATTGCCTGTTCTGGAGCTTGCAAAAACGGAACGGAAGACCAGTTTTCGTAGTTCAAACACTCGGTATTAAACAAATTGCTGCTGTGTTAGCAGCTTTGCACCCTTTTGGAAGTACCACTTTTAGAGCAGCCTTTGGCAATTCAGGTGACTACATGCTCTCCAACAGTTAGGCTGCAACATACTGGTATTATCACAGTTGCTAACCAGTGGGGCTACATAATATAATTTTAAAATCTTACAGGCGAACACTTTTTATTTTTGAGGTTGAATCTGTGCCGTTTTAGTGCGTGAAGCGCTTGTTCTCATTTAAACCTGAATGCAACGCAATATAATTTCTTAGAAAGATATGAAAGGCCCATGCTAATATTTAAATCTGCATTGCCTCTTTTTCTATTTTTGTTTCACTTATCCAATTATATCGCAGTAAATTTGGCCGCAGATCATCACTTCACAGTAACAGGACAGGTTTACGAGCAATGGATGCCTTTGTCATAAAATTTATGACCGAGAGTTTTATTATTTCCTGCTTTTGGCCTATAAAACTCAAGAGGAAAAAGTATGGAGGGACAGAGACATGGAGAGGAAGGAGATGTGATGACGGGAACTGGAGACGTGTTGTTTTGCTCTCTTTAAAAATACATTAAATGTAACTTTACCGTGGCTAATGTGCAGCTTGGTCATCCACGGATAGATCTGCGGTTGCGACTGAGTCTGTCGCTCAGTCGAATTAGTTTGTTGTTTCGTCGCTGACGTGGTCTCTACCTTCACATCTCCAGCCTGTCTTTTGCCGCTGGGTTTCTCCGTAACTTCCATGATATCCTCGGCTTTTTGACTCAACAATCCGTGACGGAGCAGGTTGTACCCGCGAGGGCTTACGGGTCTTGGGGAGCCCACCGCTGCACAGGACTGCCGATGTAGTGGTGGTGGTGGTGCGTTGATCCTAGCACTGTCGTGTGTGCTCATCACCTCCCTTTTCGGGGAGTTGGAGGACACTTGAGAGGCAAGAGCTCCACTGAGATCGAGACCACCGTAAGCATAACTGGACTGGTGGAACTCTGAGAGAGACCCATAGTTGCCAAAGGTGTGCATGGTGAAGGAGGACGCGTCGTGCGTTGGCTTACAAAAAGAGTTCCCCACGTACGAGCTCATACTCCCGAAACAAAACAGCCTACAAAAACACAAGAAGGACTCGACCACCAGAAACGCGGAGTCACATCAGAATAGAAATGAACATAAAGTATACATAAATTGTTTGTTTTGTGTATACTGTTTATTGGTTTTGATGTGTCTCTTTTTAGGAGTTGAGGGGGGTTTGTTCTAAAAAAGAGCAGGATTTATAGGTGGGGGATAGCATTAGCGTTTTTTTCTGGGTGCAACGTGTAATGCCCAAATATGGGAAGTTTAAACAGAATCACGTGCAAATGTTGGCCAGTCATAAATTGGCTTGATCCCCAGGAGGTTATTGATGGATTGGGGGAATGTGTCCGATAAATTCGTGGTATAGAGACCATCCAGTGGTCTTGGCAAAAGGGGCGAGACAGTTAGACAAGAGCGTCATCTGGTGTCTGATAGTGGGCAAAGCTGACACAACATCACACGCACGCACACACGCACTCACGCACATCAACCAGTCCTTTCGTATAGTTTTGTTATGAAATAGGTCAATCTAGTGCTTTCTGTTGAAAATTCTATTGTGTTTGTTGTTTGTTCTCCATTCCAGTTAACTTGTAAGAATGTTCTTTGAAGGACCATAAATTGAGGTGTGCTTCTTGCAAGATTGGATAGCCATTAGTGTAAAGTATCAGTTGTTCACTTTAATAGATTATCCCAAATTGGGCATTGGTAAAACTGTTAACCAAATATCACTTCTATTGTGGTGACTTTAGAGCAGGCCTGATTCATTTATTGAACAAAATATTCCTATAGGTCATACACGACTGCGCAATGTTACCCAGGCAAATAAACCGTACTCTTGTTATCTTATATTTCACTGACTCAGGCTAAACATATAAAAAGAATTTACAGTTTCTCTCTGACTAAAGGAATGCCGTGATGTGAGAACAACGAACTCCTTATTTAACGTATTTTATTTGAAGGACACAGATACGTTTTAACAAAGCTGTGTATTCAGAGCATTCACTAAATTGTATTGTACAGTTTTTGATATTGCTGATTAAATGTAACGTACGACGTACAATGTGAGATAATTATAAATTAGACCAGACAATTTTTGCCTTTAAAACATTTTATTAAATAATACACATTTTTGTGACAAAACAATAGACTTATTGCGAACCAAGATATGTTTTTATTTCCATAGCTGCTTTTATTCATTTTAAGACAACATATAAGCATGGCTAAAAGAGTATTTTTTGGTTTTGTATTATTAAATTCACTGAACAGTACATATTTAGCCAGTACAGCGGCGCTTCGCACATGTATGCACTGACGGGCTAAATGAAATGAACGCAGAAAATGAAATGAACGCAGAAAAGTTATGAGTTTAGGTAGTAAGGTTCATTCCTCCAATGCTGGTACCTTCGTACAAATGAACGAGGATAAAACAACACGATATGTGCATAGACTACATTTTTCTTCACATTTCAAACGCTGACGTTACTGATTTTGCAAATTCCACCAGTGAGAGAAAAAGCATGACCCACTGATCCAATTAGCGTACACTTCATTTCATGAAATAACTGTTTACAAGCCTATAGAAACACGATAATACTAGGACAGATTACCACACAAATAACATTTTTATTACACACTGCCAAAAAGGCAAACATTCCCAATACAAAGATTTGCGAATTGCATAACGCTGTATATAATCTCTCTCTCTCTCTCTCTCTCTCTCTCTCTCGCTCTCTCTCTCTCTCTCTCTCTCTCTCTCTCTCTGTCCACATGAGTATTAGTGTGGTAGCTGTGGGGAGAAGTGTGAAAAATGTAAAAGGTATAGCAGAATATACAGTCCATGCATTTACAATTGCATTTCTGTCAGTTTAGGTAGTTACGTTGCAGTTTAATAGGCGTTTACGATAAAAAAAAAATCGAAGTATTAGTCATTCTTTTTGACTTCTTCTGTCTTCTCTTGAACACTCTGTTTCTCAGCCTCCTGAGACGCACCCGATTCTGTTCCCGTTACAGTCGAAGTTAGGTTGGTCTCTTTCTTCCATTTCATGCGGCGGTTCTGGAACCAGATTTTGATCTGGCGCTCTGTTAAGCAAAGAGCGTTGGCAATCTCAATCCTTCTGCGTCTGGTCAAATAGCGATTGAAGTGGAATTCCTTTTCCAGCTCCAGGGTCTGGTATCGGGAGTAAATCTGTCGACCTCTTCTTCTGTCTGACCCGTACCCAACTCCTGATTACAACATGGAAAAAATATCGAGAAAGAACATGAACTGAATGAAACATGAATTACACATAACAAATATGAAAAATTAGTAGTCTGCCATGTGTCACACGATAAAGTTAGAAGCCTGTCAGGTATCATACAAATTAAAACGAAACAACTGCAGAACAAAATTACGGTACTATTTGAAATCTGCAGTTGATCTAATGGTCCAATTTTTGTCATAAACACATGACCATAAAACAGAATGTACGTTAGAATGTACGTGGTTGAAGGTACGATAAATTATTTCCCATCACTTTCATGTTATTTAATCCTGAAAGAAATCCAAACTTTTCTATAATTTTCCGTAACAGGACTTTTTAAATAAAATAACTTAAAAAAATGTTTCAGTACTTCACACATGGCTCAAAGTTTTTAAAATTCTGTTGTCGCTTGAGTTTAGAGGGCGGTTTTTGCCAAATGGGATTCCCCTCTTTGGAAAAAGGGCCCTTTTATAGTCTGACGATTTAGCAGTGGTTTATGGGGCCATAAAATGTAGCTGCTCTGTTGCTAGGACATATCGTAAAAGCGAGCCGTTTCCACCGGGGTATATCCCAAAAAGCGCATGCAGTGTAAACTCACCGCTGTGCGAGTTCATGCGCTGCATCCACGGATAAATCTGGATGTTCCCTTTTTGCTCTTGTGTCCCGCCACGAGCTTGTTCCAGGTTGTAGTCCTGAGCAACGTGGCTCTGCGCATTGAGTCCCATGCTCGTTTGCCTACAACTGGGGAGCATGTCCTTGTCTTGAAGGAACACATTAGATCCGTACTCGTACGGTCCCCGGCTTGACCCAAACACAACGTTGTCTTGTGGGGAGTAGAAAGGGGACGCATAAATCCGGTTCTGGGTCACCGTGGAGCCGTAAGACGAGAAATGTCTGACTGGATCATAGGTGGTCGTGTTCAGTGGCATGTTGGGCAAAACCTCTTGGCCACCGGATAAATGGCAAGATAGCGACGGGTTCGCGAAATACGAATTCATGCCTTTTCCCTATCGCCCTCTCATCAACTCTCCCTTCCCTCTTTATTTCCCCCTTTCTCAGGCTCTCTCACGCTCCTTCTCTGCCTGTATAAGTGTGTGTGTCCCTCGCCCATGCACGCACACACACACACACACACACCACGAGTCTTCTTCCTGCCTTCCAAAGTCGCTTTCAAATGAAGTTCAAGCCGGATTTCAATAATATTAATTTCTAGTCTCCGGTTAAGACGCGCAAACCAAGTGTTATAGCCAAGGCTTGGCTCAAGGAAGGACAATATGACAACGTCACCTGACCACTCTCCACCAATTGAGAGCGCTGTGTACAGGGGAATATGTAGCTTGTAGCTTCATATCCCACTGGTTTCAGTTGATAATGTTTAAGGAAAACAGTCTCTCTCTCTCTCTCTCTCTCTCTCTCTCTCTCTCTCTCTCTCTCTCTCTATTTTCTCCCCTCTCTCTCTCCCGATAAGAAGAGAAGTATGACCTAAATGTACAATAATCAATGCGTCAGTGAGTGCCATAAGTCAGAGAAGGAGACAAACAACATGCTCAGTGAGTGTGGATATTGGGAATATATAAGTTTTATGCATAGTCAATGGGAGAGAAATTTACCTCATTCAGTTGCCTGCAAGATTAATGCGTGCTGCGTTTACAGTCCGGGGCATCATGTCTTCTTTGGCATGGCACATAAAAGATGATAAGTTTGTATTATTTTTAGACTAAAACACTCGATTATTGCCAGCGCAGCTGTTCTTAAGTTATCGTGGTGAACGGAACTAAAAAAATGCCAGTCACGGTTAATTCACCCGCTAAAATAATAATATGTTCTTTAAAGGCCAGCCAGATGATATTGCTCGCGTTACGCCATAAGCGGAGGAGCAGGCACCATCTGGGACTTTGTGCTGTCTTTTTTGACCAGGTTTTGTATAAGAACGGCTTATACATACATATATATATATTAAATATGTATATATGTGTGTGTGTGTGTGAAAGTGAGAGTGTGTGTGTGTGTGTGTGTATTTTGTTTACATATATCCTTATGGTTTGATTAAAAGTTTTTTTTAATTGCGCACTTTTTGATATTTGCCTTTCAGTTGTTTGTTAGCTTTTCGTCTCCTCGTGCCTTTCTTGGTTCTGAAAGGGAAACGTCTTTGCCTTTCCTTTCCCCGTTTGTTTTTAATTGATAATTTTGCTGCTAAAGGGACAGGAGGAAGGTGGGGGGAGGGGCGCCTTACTAAAGAATGCGTCAAACGCGCCTTGCTGCCATAAAAGTCACAAAACCAACTAAGGACTTCCACCTCTAAAGTAATTACCGTCTGTACGTATGGGGGCTGTGCAGTGGGTAGCTTGTCCCATTGACAGAATCCTGGCCATTGCTCTTCAGTTATCTACAAAATAGATAGATCGACCGTGCTGTAACCTAAGACTCGTATCACACACGTTTCAGTTTTATTAATACCTTTTAAAGTTAATATGACATGCGTGGTCCATGTTATCCCATCACACATTAAACCATAAAACAAATCTAGTTTCTAAAATAAATTATAGCGGACAAATTTACCTGTTACCTGATTTATGCAGATGTGGTTTCGTACGTTAAATGATCTCAAAATCCTTCGAAAGTGGGAAGACGGATGTTTTGAAATGAGCTTGCGATAGAGAGCGAGTGACCCTAATGCAGTCCACATGACGGAAAGTGTGAGGCCAGAAACAGTGGTTCTGAAAAAGGTGCACGCGACGTTAGATTGACAGAACAGTGGAGTTTTGCCCCTGCCTGACAGGGGCAAACACATTAAACAGGAATGTGGTATGTAAATCTGCTTATTAATTCAACTTATTTCAGGCATGAATGACATTAGTAGGAAAAAATGTGTCCGATACAGCACTAAAGCTGCATTTAAAATTTGAAATACACGTGTTTAATGTAAAATATACGAATGATGTTTACGTAACAGTGTCTAAGACAGAAAATGACTAATACTTTATTTATCTAATAATTATATAATGTAGATATTAATAAAAACGTTAAGTTTTTAATTAAGTATTGTTGTATTGGTGCTAAACTTCATCGTATTATTATTATTATTATTATTATTATTATTATTATTATTATTATTATTATAATAATAATAATAATTATTATTATTATTATTATTATTAAGGTTGGGGATCTGGAAGAACCGGCATCTTAAAGTAAGGATAAAGGATGGAACTATATTGCTCCCAAACCGACTCCCTACTTCTTGAGTCAGCATGTAAACACCATGTGTTCAAACAGGCTACAGCCATGGAAAAAATAAGAGACCGCATAATCGTTTCTCTGGTTATTGAATATTTGGAGAAAGGTTTTTAAATAATACACAAAGAATTTATTTATATACACACTACTGCACGCACACACACACACACACACACACACGCACACACACAGACACTCACACACTCTCACACAGACACACAGACACACACACACGCACACACTCACACACAGACACACACGCACACACACACTACTGCACTCACACACACTCACACACAGAAACTGTATAAACGGTGGACAGGAGAAAAGGAAGAAAAGGAAAAAGTGGTCTCTCATTGTTTGCCACGGCTGTATGTGCTGCGAGCCGCGCGCTTCTCTTGGAAAACTACAGCCTTTGCGTGCGTTCCATTGGAATTCCGCTGCGTTTTCAATTTCTAGCTCTTTGTCTCGTCATTCAATCAGGCCCAGCTATCAACAGCCTAATCTTTATTTTCTTTAACGGGGCTGGGGCAGCATCTCGGCCTCAGTGGCTGCTTTCCCCCGAGCCGCCGCCGCTGGGTGAGTAAACACGGACATCTTTTAAATGTAAATCTGTGCTGGAAAGTGAGCCCAGGCATTACGTCGGCATCAGCGACTCGCTCGCCAGCGCTCATGCCTTCATGGTGGCCCTTTGTGCCTCGAGGAGCCGCGACAATGCAAATCGAGGTTTAAAACGCAGCTCCAAAGGCTGGACAGCTGAAATTAAAGTCAAGGGGGACATTGACGGATGAGAAAGTCTGAGCAATTTCAGGAAAACAAATTGTTTCCTCCCTTCGCCCAGACGAGGCCTTCTGGTTCTGTTTGTAAGGAACTGTTTGTGTGTTTTGTTCTCATTTCCTTTTTGGCTGGAAAAAAAACAAATACATTTACATAATGTAACAAGCTGTTTGTGAATCACACTTGCATTTTCAATTATTGCTCTCGCGCGAGGAGCGCTTAATGTTCTGCGTCGAGGTTAATGCAACGTATTAATTATGCATTCGATGGATTCCGCTCCATTATCATTTCATTTCACCGACGACCTTTTTTTTTAACAGAAGAACTTTCCTTACAGGACACGTCTTGTAAACACAATCAATACCGAAGTTAAAAGCACATTCGGGACGTTTTTATGGCTGTAAACAAATCGGTGGGTGGCGACGTGTTTACACATTCAGCAAAATGGACAAATAAATTGACGTCTCAGGCAGGATAGCTGTGGTTTCATCTTTCGAATGGATCATTTTCTGCATTTGTCTGGTATTTCATTCATTTTTTTCCTACTTGTTACATATTTATGTACATATACGCACCAAAAACACAGCTCCGGAAAAACATAAGAGTCCACTGCAAAACTGTTCAGTTTCTCAGGTTTTATCTTTTATGGCTGCGAGTATTGAACTGAACAGCTTTGCCTTAGTTTTTAAGAACTGCTGACAATATTTCTCCTCATTTCCAGATAAACATATTGTTCTTTAAAGCATCAACTTCCTCACATATTTCACACCAATGACCACCGACTCCCAGTATCCACACTCAAATGGGCGGGACTTCCCTTCAACTTCACTTCACTGCTGTAGGCCCAATAGATGGACACTTCAGATGATGACTGATATATTGAATAGACATATTTAAATATGTTCATGGTTGTGACATCACTGAGCTGAAAATGGGCTGCACTGAGAATGTATATAGGCAACGTTCCAGATCTTTAGTGCATATCACGGTTGTGACATCACAATCACAGTGGACCGAAAAAGGTCTGTTTTTTTGTGTCTTTCTTCCTACATACAGACTTTCTAAACTTCCAGTCTAAAGTTTTGGCACACACTGAGATTTTCCACTTTTGCATGTTACTCACTTAATATTTACTAAAAATTCACTCAGTATTCTTTACTAACCATTACGTTTACAGTACATTCACCATCTCAGTTCCTCTATTAGCCGGAAAATGTCATTTTAGTGATGTGGATCTCCAGACGAGTGTTGGATATTTAAGGAGCTATTAAGAGCTGAAACAGTAACGAGTGCGTTTAAAGTTA
>JBBPCX010000141.1:5619676-5643579 GCA_037974365.1 Hydrocynus forskahlii
TAGTAGTAGTAGTAGTAGTAGTAGTAGTAATAATCATCAGCAGCAGCAGCAGAAGCAGCAGCAGCATCATAATAATCATCATCGACATTACTGTAATTATTATTATTATTATTATTATTGCTGTTGTTCTTAAAGAAATGCTGTTACTGTTATAACAATACATTATATAACAATTTAACAATTTAATCTAATAAAATAACAATCAAAATATTTTGCCATAAACAATGCATGGCATTACTCCCTATCCCACGTTTTAGTTTTTTCTAAAGTGTTGTTTTCTAGTTTTGGCAAACGTTTTCTTTTTTGTTTTCATGTTCTCGGTTTCACAGTAAATGCACGGCTCAGATTTATGGCGCGGGTGTTTGAATCAATGGTTGTAAAGAAATGAACAAGAGAGTAAATTTGAGTTAACATTTCCCAGTGTCTTCAATAAATTCAGTAAGACGTGACAGTATATTACAAGGACAGAATGTAAAAATGCTTGGCACACTGGCCTTTAAAACGTCAGAAACCGAAGTTTTTAAACACAAGAAAATTACTTTGGGGAGGAGTATAAAATAAAGGGACACAGTGTATTGGAGAGTCCAACGAAACAATCGAGGATGATGAAAACAGTAGAATTTAAGGTAATGATAAAGTGGAAGGGAGTTTAATACGTCAGGGTGTTGACATTTTAGTTTTATTTTATTCGAAAGCGTGATTAATGACGGAGGTTGCCATTCTTTTCAGCACAGTTTTCCCAGTGCTCATTGCAGGCCTCAATGGCCTAATGCGTTTTAAGTGTGAGTCAACAGCACCATCTAGCGTTGGATTCTTCAACAAATCCAAACAACCAGCGCCTCTTAAAAAGTGTCCTAAAACACACTGTTGATCAAAAATATGTGGATTTAACAAACTAAAGCTTGCTTCAATGCATCACGGCTTGTCAAATGCAAAAAATGAACGAGTGGTTGTTTTTAAGTTGAATCAGATTCAGAAATAAATTGGGTTTTCAACAAATATGTTTCATGTGAATACTAAGCGCTGCATGTTTGGTGTCCTCCACTCCTCTGCAGTGCTCCCTGAATGCATTTTAAGGTGCTGGCGGAAACGTTGAACAAAGCTGGAGAGATGGTGTTGTCTCAGCCTCACAGACTAAGTGGATCGCTTTCTTTGAACGGGACCTCCACCAGCACACACTGGTCCGCAGTCATAAAGTAATTTAGCCCAGACGTCTAGCCAGTTAGCCAGGTTTGCTTTGTTCGTCTGCATCTGCGACAAACAACGCAAACTCCAACAGGGCTGTAAAACCAGCATTTTTTTGTCCTGCGCGGAAATGCGGTGGATTAGGCTTTGAAATCTCTGCATCCTGCTCGTATTGTTAACAGTCACAAAAAGGCAATTTCAACGGCGCACAGGAAACTAAAGCCAGACACCGTCTTATTATTTTCCTTAGATTTACTTCTACTTTATACTTGTGCATGTGCACACTGGGGTTAAAATTCAAATGACTGTTTTGATAGACCGTATGAATTAATGAGCGATCAGCTTTACGCCCAATTTTTGAAATCTTTATTGCCTCTATCACAATTCACAGGTCAGCTCGGTGTAAGCCGAAAAAGCCTGTATACGGACGTGTGTCTTTGCCCTTGTTTATTTAATGCCTGTATAAAAAACATTTTTTACAAAACAGTGGTTTTACAGTGAAGTTTACTGTGAAGTTATTTTCATTTTAATTGCTGCTAAAAGTATTTGGACCTAACCGCTTGTTGAGGATCGGGTGTGTTTTTTTATTTAGCTAGTTTTAAAATTATGTACATTTCAGTGAATTTCTGTGAACTTTCCGTGAAAAACTGCTACTACCTTTACTACTATTAGTACCAATAATAGCATCGCCATTATTATTGTTGTATTTATGGTTGTGATTTTTTAAATAATGCTGTTGTTATTGTCGTCGTTTGAACTGTCTTGCGGTCTGACGCCTCGAAGGCCGCAGGAAGGCTGGTCGTTCCACCAAACTCAGATCCTTGGTCATGGTTAGGAAACAGGCAACAGCACAGAAAAATAGCACAACACGGCCGTGGATAAATAATTATGTACCGTGGTTACAGTGCCTTCGCCGGATGTGGAACAGGCATGTAGTCCAGCACATTTAACTATTTAGCGTTTGTTATTTTTTCTATGTTTGAGGACAATTTTTGACATTAAAATATGAACAGCGACTTACACATTACACGTTACAAAGTAGGTTTGTCATCGTGCATGACTTTCGCTGTTGAGCCCAGCCTCGATGCCTTCCAGATGAGGACATTGTTACGTGTAAGCCAAAATCACTCCTCTAGCTGGCTAGCACTGCATAGCAAAGTTAGAAATTATAGCAATGAAAGACAGTCAATCACACTGATGTGGAGGAGGTGATCGTATATATATTTAAGCATATCTACAATCCATATTGAAGACTATCTATACAATTTAAAGAATGTAAAATGCACAAACGGATACATTGAAACAACGAGAATGTCACATCGACGAAGGTTTTTTTTTTTTTTACTATGCAAGTGTTATTCGTTACAAAAAAATGAGTTTTACACCTGTTACAAATGAACAAATACACATCGGAAAAAACATTCACGTGAAAATCATAAATTACGAAATTAAAAATAGAGTAGTTCAAGTATTTTCTTGTTTACACTTAAGGGCAGCTTCTTTACGGGCTATAATGTCCTCACTTCCACCGCGTAAGTGAAGAAACGCAATGTAAATCCAAACAGACCTAGGTGTGCAATTGCTTATAGTGTTAATATGAACATAGATAGGTGAAATTACAGTTACCAGAAATTAGAGCTTTTCAATTCAAAGAAAACTGTGGTTTTTAGTCTATTATTATTGTTCCTGTTACAGCGGGAAGGCGGTAACTGTTAAGACTTTTAGGGCAGTCTTCTATTTTTTCCTGCAGTCTCTTGTCAGTAAAATAAATTTTTGGTCGATTATTCCTTGTTGTCGCTCTTCTCCTTGTTCATTTTCTTCATCTTCATCCGTCGGTTTTGGAACCAAATTTTGACTTGTCGTTCCGTTAGGTTCAGCACTCTGGCCACTTCATATCGCCGGTCTCTGGTCAGATACATATTGAATAAAAACTCTTTTTCGAGTTCTAGCGTTTGGTATTTTGTATATGGGCATCGTTTCTTTCTTGTGGAGCGCGCGTGGATCCAGTTGGCCACAGGATTGTCTGCAAAAAAGTGTAAAAGAGTAATTAGACTATGTTATTAAACACACCGGAGACAGCTGTGAATTAAAATATTCCATACACCCTTCACTCTGTCTATGTAGGACATGTTTGTGGATCTTAAAATGATTAACAGTACAAACCTCAACCCTTGACTATGTCGGCTTTTGGAAAATAACCAATGTTCCCATTAATAAATAAATTACAGAAGAAAATAAGTAGGTAAAGTAAATTCTCACATCCCCTCAAAAGTCTTCCCATAGCTTTAAAACTTACTCGCTGTGAAAACTGGCGTCGTAAAGTAGTGAATACATCTATTCGCTTTATAGGCCCATAAAAAGCCTAATACGCCTTGTGGCTCAAGTCTGCAGTCGAAGCGTCCTGCTATGCTCTGAATGCACTGCTTACATTCCATTTGCTCTCTCCTGAAGTTGTGGCTCAGTTCGGTAAATATTATGTATTTCATAACGGTACAAAACGTCTCTAACACAGTTAGTCCATTGTAATTAGCAATTATTTTGTTATTCTGTTTATACACATGAACTTGTAGAAGTAAAATAAAATGCATGAAATGTAAACTAACGTAGACTAAGTTTAGAAGTAATGTGTTCGTTTCATATTCCATAATAGCACAAAACATTATTATATATACGCATACTTTGTAACTCTCGCCTTACTACTACCTCCTCTCTCCCTGTTTGCGCTATCCTATTCAGCCCATGAACACACTGGTGATTAAAACATAAAAAATGTACAAAAATGTAGCTGTGCCTTCTTAATATTGTTTGGAAACTAAACACAAGTCACTTCGAATGCTCTGCTTCTCCAGACCTATTTTTCAAGGAGATCGTTTTTATAACCCGCTACTCGTTTTACAGCCTTGTCTTATGGCGTTTTCCTTCAATGGATAGCCCCCAAAGCAGACTTGAGCCAGCCGAGAACTGCAGTAGCTAGATGAAAGGGTATAGAACTTGGTTTTACGACGGACGACAGCCAACAAGCAAAGCGAGTGCAATAAACCGAGCTGCATCTCAAACTCAGTTGTAAACAAGAATGGCTTTCACTTACTAGGGTCTATTTCAGTCTTCTCGTCTTTGTGCTTCCCGGAAGACAGGATCTCCGTCTCGGGCGAAGGTGTATTCTGCTGCTTTTCTCTGATGTCGACGGAGGAGCAGTAGAGATAATCCGAATAGGTGCGTCCGCTTGAAGCCAAGCAGTCTCCTGTTCGAGGATCCTGGAAGGCGTCCGGCTTCAGCCCATAGTGTCTGCTATTAGCCGGGTAGCCTGGAAAGGACACGGTACCGGGGATAGGTTCTAGCCAAGAGCGGACGTACCTTGAGTCTGTCCCTAAGTGAGGCTGGTGGGTGTATGGGTGGTAAACCACTGACGACTGAGAGTGACCAGGGGCCCAAGAGGTAGTGAAAACTGATGGTTTCGGGGCAAAACTGCAAGACGGGTAATCCACACACTCTGGTACCAGCGGCGTCGGGCGTGAACCGGAGGATATCGGAGCAGTAGTGGAAAAACGACTCGCCAGAACATCCTCGCTCTCGTGGTTGATCAAGGAATCCACATAGTAATTACTTATGGGACCCGTAGTCGACATGGCGATGCTGCCGTCTCTTTTACATGCATCCGATTATTATATGGAGTGTATGTGTACTTTTTTATCTGCCCCATAGAACAATCAAGCCAGGTAATTATTTCTGAAAGCTTCTTCACCTGTGATTGGACGACTATGGAACACGTGATTACATGTACCCCTTGGAAAAAAAGCACACCGCAGATCAATGCGCGGGTTGTCTTGGGATAGCATTACACTTCGGGATTGCAGTAGGTTTCCTTCATCCTAATTTTTTGTAGTTTGTTCTTTTTACTCAAAGGGACTCATACCTGGTGAGAGATCATAGTCGTCGACTGTCGTTAAACTGTTTCCCCTAAAAAGCAGAGAAAATCGTCTGTATAGAATGCCACTAATTGGATTCAAGGTCTTGCAGAGGAACTATTTTTTGTGTAATCTGTCTGGCTAGTGTTTCGTGCATCTTTCCCTCAGTATGTTATTATCGCAACTTTCAGTTATATACGTATATCCTTTGGGTTTTGCTGGTTTTATTACTGTAGACGTCATCATTGACTATAGAGATAGATATACAGTTTGTTAAAAATGAATGGGACTGGCCTATCTATGGCGCAGATGCAGGACTTTGGCTGATTGCTAACCATTGGAACCCTGTTTCCACCAGTTTCAAATAAACACATTTCGGGATATCCCTCATAAAGCTGAGATTTAAAAAACGCAGAGGTGGGAATAGAAAGGCGCTCGCAAACTTGGCCACTACAGTGGCTGTATTCGGCAAGTGGTCGTGCATGCTTTTATGTCCTTCAATAAATTTTTATGAGGATCATTTGATTGTTCATAAACGTGTCGTTAATAAAACTGCAGTTGAGTTTCTAGCTTAACATAAAACCAACACTGCGCTCGTGAAACAAGTCTCATTGAACCTAAACGCCGAAGACTGTCTTGTATGAAGTATCGATGGGGGATAGAGTGCTGTATGTCTATAACGCTGTTAGCCTATGGATTCGTCTGTGGAAAAATAAATCAATGCAATTTCTTGCAGTGCAACTTTACCAGTAGGTCTACTTTTAGTCTAAAGTAAATATGAAAGTCGAAGTGACTATTTAAATCACCTTGGACGAAAAATTAAGAAACTTTTTGAGACTTTGGATAAGTCTGATGAACAAAAACAAAAGATTTAGCAAGAAGAATAAGTATTTACATAACCTTTTAAAAATTGTTTGATTATATGTATTTGCTTACTTGTTTATTTACTTGTATGTATCATAATGCAAATGCCCAATTCTGCACACTGTTCATAGCGTCCGTGGCGTCCTTTTGAACCTGGCCTCACATGTTTTAGCTCAACAATGCTATTTAATTTAATTGTAATTTGAATTGTACTTGTATTATTTTTCCATCTTCATTTAGAGTTATCTGTGCACTTCTGTTTTGTTTTAAAGAAAAGTAGCAATGACGTAACGTAAGCTATGGTTAAAAAAATCGTGTCACCAGTGTTTACAGAGAATGTGTGTGTGTGTGTGTGTGTATATATACACACACATATATATGTATAAATACGTGTATATGTGTACATACATACATACATACACACACACACACACACACACACACACACACACACACACACCCACACAATAGATTATCGGTTTGGTATTTTGCGCATTTCGACACTTGGAAATGTGGTCTTGAGTCATTGTCACTGTGGGCCCAAGCTCGAGCCGGCCACATGAGGTCAGGCTTCTTTTCCTCTTTTCCATTGGAATTCCAGACTTTATCAAAATACAGGCTGACCAGAACATAAGCTGAGGCATGTTTGAGCTTTTGTAAATTATTACATCTTTTCACATTACCATAATACGCTTGCTTAAATGCCTCTCCTTTGAAAATACTTACACGACCATCAGATTTGTAGCTGCAATAATGAAATCCATAGGGAACAAAGTTAAGCACTTAACAAACGTTTATTTAATGCTAATCGCCTTTCACTTCAGAAAAAAAAACTATACACTAACGTAACTTTAAGTTGACACAGGCTGTTTTTCATTTCAGTTCCTGTAATTGTCATCCAATTATGACAAAATTTTAAATCACTTTTTTTTATTTAAACAAATATTTGAAATTGACGTACGATATAGAGGTAATAAAGGCACAATCAACATGTTTTGGCAAGGACAACATCTTATTAATTCTCAGCACATCTTTGAGCATGGACAGTTCTAGATCAAATGTTGACAGGCTTGAACCACAAGGTGATAAAAAAAATTGGACGACGCGTGGGTGTCGTCCAGTCGGGTGTTAAATGAATTTTCTTTAACAACTACATTTTAAATTATTGATAACTTGTCTTTGCATTTGACCTACTGAATAGACCATGTGCACATGCTTTTCAGATCTATTTCCAAGCAGGTTTGATGTGTTCAAGCGCATTACTGGCCCTTATGAAATTCGAAACATTTATTGTGACATGTTGTCTCATATTATCTTGTTGATTCACGCACCTGGGCAACACAACCGGGCTTCATTTTTTTGTTATAAAATCTGTTACTAGGTAAATAAAGATGTTTAAAATACCAACGTCTCCATGTTGTTTGTATTGGCGTGCTATAATAAAGTACCATATCTAATTCAACTACCTTTTTGTATAGAATCAGATTTTTTTCGAAAGCCTGATTTTTCTGTGATTGTATGCTAACTGGAAAAAAACGTATCAGGCCCTGGTAAGTGTGAGCACATAAGCGCGTACCTTATTTTTGCCATATGAGCACGTTAAATAGTCCATCTTCATTAGTTTTACATGAATAACTTCTTCTTCTTCTTCTTCTTCTTCTTCTTCTTCTTCTTATTATTATTATTATTATTATTATTATTATTATTATTATTATTCGTAGTAGTAGTAGACTGTGTCTGCTTTTCTGATGTAGTCAGTCACAAAAACAAGCTTTTTGATGAATTCTTTATATTCAGCTTGACTTACTTTTCACACAAACGTTAAATTAATTTAAACTAACAGTCTACGCCTGTAAGAGAGTCAAATGATGGTCATAAAGTGGGGGCAGTGTTACCAAACCTCAGACTAGTCTCATTGCCATGCACAAGCAAATGTGGGGCCAGACAGTGATTTGTTTTCTTTTTGCTTGTCTGTGAAAGGAAAATTTAACGTCATCGCCACTGCTCAGACTCACATTTATATATTTAGTAGCAAGCTTATTTGTCTTTCACGTCAGTAGATTGTTTTTGTTGTGGAGGCTTAAGGGATTGTTTAATTTGCAAAAAAAAAAAAAAAACGAAATTACATAGAGCTTCGAAATATACCTCTTGTTTTATACAAGTGCACGACTAGAAATATTTTTGTATACAACGGCACTAGACCACTTACATACTGTCACTTCACATAATGTGATTTTAGTGATACGGTTCTTTTAAGGACAAACACAAAAGTATCTTATTTGCATGGCAGCTCATATGCATCCACATTAGCACGTTCTAGCTTTCAGATCCCAGTTAGTTGTAAAAATCATTAAAAAAGTCATTAAATTTCACGCCACCTCCCTTTATGTGTCAACATCGCTGCACACGATTTACGATGATAATACGTTTAAATTTACTTAAATGTCCAAATATATGAAATGCTTCAGGAGAAAGATGATTGAGAAATATTGAGAACTGATATAAAACATATTTTCTATCGCTTTGGCGTTTAAGAAGAAAATTTCTGAATTGAGGAATATTTTACTTGCTCTGTTCTGTAGTCCAAGGACAGACCTCAATGTTATAACGGTCAGTGACGGCAATTTGAATGCGAGCAACACTGAAGTTAGCATTCTGACATATACAAAACTGCTATTCGGAGTATTTCACCTGGCTGCATGCTAAAAATTAAAGAATGTTTTCGGATGTAGGTAAATTACACAAAGCACAGAAAGCAGATGAACCTTACCCAGAGGGGCCATGTTCAAATGTGCACACTCCAACCATGCTTGTTAGAAAGAAAACACACTGTACAAGATTTTACATCAAGCTGGCATATTGGAGATCATAGACTAAACGTATCTCCCCGTGGATGGTGAAGAAAATGCTTAAAGGAACATCAATTACAATTTGATACACTAAGCCGTGTGAAAGTCTCTACATTTTATCTCCAACTAGCACACTTCTAAAATACGGGCTACCATAGGACATCACCTTTCCACGAATTTCTTGGCACAATGTACCCCGTTTTAGAATATCTAAAACGTTTGTATTTATTGTCGGTTATATTGCACATTTAATTTTTTCAGTGCGATCATCAGATATGCTTCAACAGAACCCAAAATGCATATGCATACTTACTAGCATACCTTTAGAACTATTAAGCTCATTGTTCGCCTTAACTGACTTTGCTTTAGTTCCTTTTACATAAAGACAACCATGTTCAGTTTAGACCCATAATCTTGGGTTTGTGTGTTTACGTATTAACAGGAGTTGAATTGATGTTTCAGCTGAATTACACGGTTGGTTGATAATGCTATGCGTGGACGTCCAGTTTTTATATAAACTAATTCAGCGATGAAACTGGAGGAATTCTGAATTAAACTATGCTAAGTCATGCAGACACAAGCTTTTAAAATCACTCATAACCTATGTATTTAATTTACGTATGCATTTATTTGTAACGGTAAGCCTGAATATAGTGTAAGGTATAATAACAAAGAACGTCAGGATACTTACGTTTCCACGTTAAGCTTTTTATTGTACAATCTAAATGATAAAGGTGATCAAACAAGATATGACAGATTTTCAAGCGTCAAACTGATTTTTCTACTGGGCCTATCTAACCATACTCAACGGTGGCAAAATGCAAAAGCTGGACTTGTTCTTCATATTTACTTTAATCTGTGTTTACTTGCGGGAACCTCTTCCAGCACTAGGGCCTGCAGCTAATGCTAATGTTTTGCCACGTCACGATCAGTAGGCTAATGCTTTTAGGATCGGCCTTGCTCAATGATACTACACACTCAAATGAAAGTTTACAGTATTTTGGTAGCTACCAAAAACCTTGGGCCACTGTAAGGAAATTGCCTTTGTATCCGTGCTAGGCGGCAGTGTCCTGTGGGGGTCATTTTATGTGCTGTAAACTCTTTGTTGGTGACGCATTCCGAAGGAGATCCCCATTCACTCAACTGAATGAAAATGACTTTGGATTCCAGACTGTCTCCTCCCGTCGCAAAACAGCTGAAGCCAGGGGAGGGGGGTAAGGAAAACAAGCAGAAATCGCGAAATCCATTCATACTCGTTGACAGGAAAAATCAGATACTGCCACAGTCTAACACATACATAAATTGTATAACTGTTACTTGTTACGTGATAAGTGTGAAATTTGAAATTGGCTCAATTTTCTTTTTTGGAGGATGTACATTTAATTTCTTCTTATTTGAATAAAAGTGTTGGAATTGTTGTTTGATATGGAATTGCTGTTTGTAACACAGCATATGCCTCTATTTTGATCTGTAATTGAACGACAGCGTAATGTTAAAAATCAATGTATACTATAATACACTTTTTACATTATTATTTGATGGGCTGTGTAACTCTATACTGCATGTCTAAACGAAAGTTTCAGTAGTATATTATGTAAAATGTAATTAAAACATGTCAGGTGGACACCTTTAAGACAAAGGTGTTTGTCTCTTGCGCTTTTGGGTTATTAACATCTGGATTCGTGAGGCCTATTTTAATGCCTTCAACTTCAGACAAAATTTAAATTTTAAGCTAAATTTTAAGTTCTGGAGTGTCCGCGATCATATCCATTCTATATGTAAATCGCCATACATCCATTGTATTAAGGCTGATACACATTGCTGTGCATGCATTTTTCTTTTTTTAAGGAAGTACGTGCGGTGTGTTTTACGGAAGCCGGAATTATCGTTTTTGTCAAATACTGCCGAATAACTGTACTCTCTGTGTTGTAGACTGTGTGACGTGCAAGAAAGCTGTAAAATCATAAATAACCTCAATACTATATTTCTAATAAACTTAGAAGAAAGGAAAAACAAAGCATTATACATGGTCCTGCTGAAACATTCAGTAGTTTCTAGATTTCACCAGGGAAATGTAACTAGTATTTGTGGAACACTGTCAGTGCACTTCGTGTAAAGGATCTGGCTATATAAATCGAATAATAATAAATACTACCACTTTTACCTTATTCAGCAATGACATAAGTGACATTTTATAATATAACTCCTTTGCGTCCATTGCGGTACATCAGTAATTAGTTGCAAGCCTCAATTCGTAATATTTTGATCAAATTCCAATCTTAATTATGTTCATGGAATTTAAGAAAGTATTTACACACAAGGGCGTGTGCCCGCGCGCACACACACAATTCACTCATTTGTGCTTTGTTTGTAACATCTGAAATTCTTTTCAGTGGCCAAAAATAAACTTCCAAAGGTTTGTATATAATTTTTTTTATTCTTATTTATTGTAGCAATGTGGGATGTACCTCTGTGTGATTAAAACTGTGCCGCCTATGCAGTTATGGAAAATAAAAACACAGCATTTAACTTATACTTTAATAAATCTGCCCTCTTATATATTTATACGGCCATCCATCCATCCATCCCTTCATTCATCCACCCATCCATCCATCTGTCCATCCATCCATGTATGCATTCCAAATGTCCGCCCACCTCCTCTGTCTAATTATTTAATCTACGTGAAAGTAATACACTAATCCCACGTTGTGAAAGTATTCCGAGTCCAAACCTAATCCAAAACCTAAAATCATAGAACTACAGTGCGGTCGAAGTTTGCCCCATGATGTTTACAACCTTTCTCCCTCTGAGAGCCTAAATTCGTTTTACAACAGGGCACTTAAAAGGGGGAGCAAAGGAGAAAAAGAGCCCGTCGTGGCTATAACCGTTCAGTTCATTTACAATGCCATTTGCGAAGACTTCACTGCACAGGGTGTAATTTAACGGCAATTGTCGCCCTTGATGAAGACGAACTGACGTAATCAAGGCAGTTTCTTGTTGTCGAGCCAGGAAGCCAATCCCAACAACATGAAACTACCTAAACCACGCACCAGCTGCGCGCAACGACGTCGTCCACCGAGGAAGACAAACAAGACATTCATTTAGCACAAGTAAGGATTTTATTCTTCTTTACAATCCTTCAGCTGTCACAGAACCAGAGCAGCTCGATCCCAGGGCTTCAGCGCTTCTCCTTAGCGCTTTGTCGCGGCCATCAATTAATCTACCGAACTTTTAATAGGCTAGCACTTAAATGAACTCTTACGCTAACCGGCATAAATATGTCTGCGTGTTTGGCATGCGAGTGAAAATGCAGCAAACTACTTGCATTTTACATACATATTATCTATTGTATCTTTTATCGTTGAACATAACATTTATACAACACGCATAGAAACAGCTACTACTCACTATATGTAGACTGTGTAAAAGTACTCATGTAGACAAACGTAAAAATGTAGACCATATAAAAACATGTATCCGCAACCATGATTGTATTAGTTAACAGAACTACAATGAGAACGGCTACCACGACATTATTAACCAGATAGTGTGCTTACAAGAAAATACCACCATAACAACGAACAGCAACCAGATAATATACTAGAACACCACCACAGCTATAACAATAAGAAATCAAATGTAACTACTAAAAGGTCACCACATCAGTAATCAGATAATAGTGGACCATCACATCAGCTCTAAGTCCATCGTTCTACAAATCAGTTAATATATTCCTTGCAATGATTTGAAACATGTGAACACAAGCGCCCTCCTTGAAGCACCGGAGAAAGTAATGAAAAATGTCCTACCTTTTCAGCCTTCTTCCATGACCGTCTGCTTATTTGTTGTAGGATCCTCACATTAATCATGGTCGACGTCGTCGCCTCTGTTGTTGTTGTCTGTGTTGTTATCATACATCCATGCTCATTGCTTGGTGTGTTTCTTCACAGCCATTGCAGAAGTTTCCTGCCTCCAATGGCAGCCAGGCAGCCCGCAGAGCGCGCCAGTGAGGCCGGCGCGTTGCAGTCCCCGGTATGTGGATTAGCCCTCCTCCACTCTGCTTTTAATGCATCTTTACTGCACCAGCACATTATATTTGCAGATCATAAAATCCACCCCCAGCGCTTTTCCAGGACCGTCATGACATTACAATTTTATGACCTTGACTTACTGTGGTCACCTGGATAATATTTAAATCAACGTTATGGGTCTCCCACTCTCATTGGAAGTGCTACAATCTCTCTCTCTCTTTCACTCTCTCGTACACGCACTCATTCTCACTCTCTCTCTCTCTTGCTCTCTCACACTCTCTCCCTCTTTTTGCCCTTACCATTATTTCTCTTTCTCTGTAGAATGCAAAGGAGGATGTCCAAAGGGGAAGGAGATACCAGCACATTAGATTTCCCAAGCCCCTTTTTTATTTAGCTCCCGGATTAGAAATCAAATGGACAAAAACAGCAATAATGCATGCAGAAATACAGATATGTCCCGTTGAAGGCTCACGACAAACACGCTAATCTAAGACATCAGGTAGACTCATGTTTGGGAGACTAACAGTAAAGCATATTCTGCTTTTAGCAAGACACACCTGTCAACTAACATATGCGCCTAAAGCCCCTTTTTAATGCGCCAATGGTATATATACAATGTTACAATGGCGTTGTTAATTTAGGCGTATATGCTGGGACGCTGAAAGCCAAATTGAAAACTGTTTTAAAGCATACCTTTCAAATCAGTGTCAAAGGCCATGGTGGCTTATAAGTTCCCGTGTTGTGCTGTGATGGACTGTGTGTGTACGTAAGTGAGGGAGGGAGGGAAAGAGAAAGGCAAATACATATGTATAAATACTCAAATGAAAACTGTGCTTTGAATTTACATGATTCAAATATGCACATGGGTAAAATGTGTTACAGCAACACAATTCTTGCCATGTGAACTGACAGACAGAAATTGTGCTCTACAACCTTTTTTCACGCACAACCCACCAACACATTTGCATCATGAAAATACAAAGCGCCATTTTCATTGTGCAGAAGAAACTATTTTAGACGTATGTGCGTGGGTGTGTTGCTTTTGTCGTTTATTTTTTGTTCTGCCTTCAATTGAAGTTATAGCCAGAAAGCTCCCGTACTCGACTTTCCCTGTTGAGCTTCTTCAGCTTCATCCTCCTGTTTTGAAACCAGATCTTGACCTGTCTGTCTGTGAGGTTGATACTCTTGCTGATCTCCAGACGGCGCTCTCGAGTCAAGTACATGTTGAACAAGAATTCCTTCTCCAACTCAAGTGTCTGATGCTTTGTGTAAGGGCATCTCTTCTTGCGTCCACTTTTAGCTTTAAGCCAGTTCCCAGTCGTGTTTTCCAACTTTACTTCATCTGCAGCAACAAAGTACAAGCAACAAGTTCAGAGTGACGTATACAGTTGCCTTGAAAAGACACTGCACACGCAGCTATAATTACAAATTTTCAAATAAACATTTGCTCATTTTAATTTGGAATGCCTGGCCATGATTTTCTGTTATACATTACATAATGATGCGTAAAAAGAGACCAATGCCAAACTCCTGTCACTATTTGAATTCGTCCAAAATTCTAATTTAATAGATCACCTCTCCTTTCTAAATATCTCTAAATAAATATTTTCTCCTCCATTTTGGCCATTTTTGGTGAATCTTGTTTAAAGCCACAGCTGTTCTTAACTATCGTAAACTACTACTTTTATTCGAAATCACGGTGCCAAAAATGCAATGAATATATCGAAAAGAATAAGTGCTTATTTCTGCGGGATTAAAGGCAAGTTTGTGTCAATATGCGTCGTGGAATTCAGTTCTACAACTGGTTCGTTTTCGCGAATTAAGGCAGCAACAATGGAAAAGTCTTTCACTTAACACCAAGCCAAAAAATGCTTTTGTACATTTTTAGAAATATAAATGTTTTATCCACATTTTTCACTACAGTCGCTTAAAACGCTTCAACAACTTTCCCCCTACTTATTTATTTTGTTATCTCGGTACCGAACGGAGAAATTGAGGTCATCAATAACCCTAAACCACCGTTTGTACAGTCAGATATGCCATTTATGAAAGTGAAAAATAAATAAAGTATGCTAACATTTGTAAACGCGCCTAGATGTCGTTGTCTTAAAAAATACAATTATTTTCGTTCCAGGATTAATTTATAGACTTGATCACAGACACACACCAGACGCAAAAACCACAAATAAGTATGATAAAATTACCAATACAAGAAAACTAATTATGCTATATTTAGAACAGTCAGCAGAAGCCATAAACAGCCGTGACGCTGCTGGAAACACCTCTTTATTATTACAACATGAAGGGAAACACATTTTGCCCCGGGGTCTGTTACATTTTACTTCCTTAAACATAAAACGATTGTGCGTAAAATTGTATCTGTACAGCTACCCACTGTGGCGCATGAAATTACGCAGCCATTTAATTCATTTTAAAGTAATGTTTCTGCATTGTATGTGTGTGTGAGAGAGAGAGTGTGCGCGCGTGTGTGTGCGCGCGTGTGCGTACTTGTGTGATCCTGTTTATTTCGATGCTAAGTGCCCCTAAGCATTTGTGTCTTCATGTGGCCACTTTAAAGACAGATTCCATCGTAAACACTGATTCGAAGAGGGCATTCAGGAGTATATTATGATCGAATAACTGGTACCGCTGCCTTGGTTTTGATTCTGGTTTGCAGACAATGTGCATTTCTGTGTGTATGTGTGTGTTTAAATTGTTTGTTTTAGGTACATTTCTGGCTATACAGGACACCCACCAAAAACAGGATTGAAAGCATTGTAATGATGAGTTGAACGTTGATCTAGTTTTAACAAAAGTTAATTTTTGAAACATAATTTCATGAAAATACTACAGAGGTTAAGTTGAGGGTTAAGTTCAAGTTAAAGCTAGGCTTAAAATACTGTGTACTGTAGCTACATAAATTACATATGTGATATTCTATATATCTATCTCAATACATATGAATACATACACGTTTAAACACAATTTAGCTTACACAAACACGTATATAGAGAGCTAAAGTGTGTTTATATGTGTATATGTGCATAAATGTGTCTACATGAAGAGATTTTCTATATGCACACACACAAACACACACACACACACCAGCTAAACTGTGTTAGTTGAGTCACCTTTCAGTTCGCTCTCAGAATCATCTGAACAGCTGTCCGTCCTCGGCCCACTCTCTTCCTTCCTAAGCTGCCTGTTATCTGTGCCCTGCTCCTCTGTGCTGGTTTCCTCGCCCGCTGCGTCCTGCTTTGATTTGTTGCTTTTGCCATAGTCATCCTCAGCCTGCGCCTCAATGGGCGTCGTTATTCTGGGTATAGGGTTAAAGTCCGAGCCAAAGCCGTCTCCCTGCTGTCCCCGCTCATTCGCGTACACCTGGTTCCCTCGGAAATAATCGGAGGCGGAGATGCCACTTTGATCCGTATGTCTGCCATTGTCCCCCAAGCGGATGTAAGTTGTAGACGGCTCTTCCGCAGATTCCTTTGCGCTGTCGACGTCAGGCTGGTACAGACAGGGCAGCGCCTCTTCCTTGACGTGAGTGACTGGAAAAGAACAAGGGTGCAGAGGCTGGGCAACAGGTTGTCCGCTCCTGTAAGTTTTAGAGCCCGTTGTCCATGCGTCCCGCTGCGACAGGTAATGCGCGTGCTGCTGCTGGTGGTAGCTGCTCACCGGCAGCGCGTTAGATGGCTGCTCGTCGCGCTTGGAGTGAGGAGCACCGATGATGCCCACATTCCTCATCATTTGACAGCCATATTCTGCGGGCGTTTGCATATACATTCCGGAATTGGTGGAATAACCCTCACCTCTGTACGGAGATGTCCCTCCAACGAGCGAGTCCATCAGGAACGAACCGGCTGCCACGTTGTTCGGACATGACATTTTTGCCAGAGGGCACGTTGATTGTTATGTTTTAAAGCAACCCCGCTTATGTCGAAGAGGGTAAGGACAGTAGGACGCTGACATCTTTTGGACGAAAAAAAAATATCAGCAACATAATTATGGATTCAAAGCGCCCTTGTCATGTGATTTTCAGACCAATAGGGTTTTGGAAGTGGCCTTGATGCTCTAGACGGTGCTGACGTCACCGGGGTCAAGTTAGTAAGCACGGGCTGAATGGCGTGGAGCAATGGCGCCATCTAGTCGACGCAGTCGTGCAAGGACACGTCCGTCAAAGAGAACAAAGAGCAGCCTACTGCCTGAGACATCAGTTACGTGGCTTGGGCGAGCACAGGGAGGCAAAGCACGAAACGCAGGTAAATTAAGTTATGAACTTGGTAAATGTGGCAAATAAATCAGCATAACACGAAGTTAATGTGTCTTTTAAACTTTTTATTTATTCTAAAGATGGCTCGCAAAAACTGTCTTGTTTCTGCACAAAGGATTCTCATTACCATATTGCGCATTACGAAGGTATGCTTGTTCATGTGAACCTGGGACATTTGTCAATCCTTCGGCTATTTTTCTTAGATGTCGATTTTGAAGTTTTATTTATTTTTAGAGTTACTAGGTTGATTCTAATATTCGAATGTTTTTTCAGCAAGCGCTACCGTTACAATATTTTGCTCGCATGAAGAAAAATCTGGCAGTCTGGCAGCCTGTACCCATCGAATAAAACCATAACTAATCAAACAACCATATTATCATAGGTTTGCTATGTAAAACTAAAAGCCAAGAATATTGTTAGAGATGGGGCCTTTAGATTTGGGTGTGAAAATATGTAAATATAAATGTGTCACAAAATGAATCTTGTCTTGAAGGCAATTGAAGAAAAATCATTTAATGACAACAAATACTGCAATTAAAAGAAATTCGTTAATTTGTTTATTTTTGTCTATTTGTTTTTTGCTTGCATTTTCTTTAAAATATGCTTTAGATCATAAGTATAGACTCTACAAACCGAGGCGCGTTGGAATCAGTTATGCATAATGCCAGGCTGGTTTATACTCCCATCTTATTGATGTTTGTAAGTTTTAGGAAACAGGGATTTTGTACAAAAACACATAAGGACAAAAAACGAATATTTAAAAAACGTAACTTTTTGATGAGCTTGAGGAAAATCCTTATTCAATTACAATGTCAATACAACACTCTCAGATACTTGATTGCGTCATTTATACATCAAGTATGTTTTTAAAATCCCCACACATACGACGCACTACACTGTTGCGTTTTCTTAAAACCACAAAATTACTGCAAAATTAAGGAATTAAAAATAATGAGCTTCACGCTTTTTGTTCAGTGATGTTGCTGCAATTTTTGTTACTTCTTAACACAAACAATAATTAAAGTATTTTACAAATTTTCGACGTTTCCTAGAATATTATACACTTTGATACTGAGACAATTAAGAACACAATTAGAGTTCTTACACAGCAGTGTGAAATGAAGAATCAGTAGTTTCAAGAATGTCGTATAGATTTCACAAAGAAACAGTTCTTGTGAAACGAGTTTGTGGGGTGAATCGCGAGCTTGTTTGCTCGCCGTTGTCCCGCTTATGGCGCTCTGGCTTTCTCGAGAGGCCACTGCCAGTGACCCTTCAGGAGGCACTGTGGATTTTTTTTCATTGGTTCTTCTTCTTGTCTATCATTCAGATTGACCAGCAGTTTTTTCCTCGCTGAAATATTTTAGTGCCCTAGTGGGATGCTTTGGGTGCATCTTAAAATGGGTGGCGAAATGGGCCAGATCGTTTTTTTCTTCTTCATTTTGCTCTCTACTACACTTTACACATGTAGTTACAAGTCTGGAGTCAGCAATTCTATGTTTATCTGAGAATCATATGAATAATTACTAACCTGAATAATTGGTAAGGTATTTCAGAATTAGGGAGCACTTCTGTGTGCACCAAAACGGCCATGAAAGCTTAATTAAAATTAAGCAGCTCACTACTGAGTATTTTTCCTAAATCACTCAAGCAGACTACAACACTGACGCGTATACACGCTTTTCTATGTCCACAGACATTATGCATGAACTGGAAGTTAAGACATGAAACAAAACTATTTTAATTGCGTTAGTTAAACGTTGCGTCTCAACGGTTTCTGCTGTGTGTTCCGTTCTATGTCAACTAGACTGTAGCCAGCATAGCCAATGGATGACAAAATTATTGCTTTTCTTTGTGCTGTGTTATTTCTTTTGCAACTTTTACGTTGAAAAAGCAGTTGTGGATATATCAGAAAACCTGTGAAACCGGCGTCGGCAAGCAGTACATGTAAGGTTTGTTGCCACATGATATTTATAAAAATCGCTGAAAAATGTACCCTTGTAAAATAAATGAAAAATGTCAATCATGTTCATCTATCTATCCATCAATCTAAAACATCGATTGCTTTAACTTGTACATGTTTATTTGTTCATGCTACTGTAACACTGTCATCTAATAAAATTTTGGTAAAATCTAACTTTGCACTATTAAAGAAGTTACTTTCTACTGATCTGTACATTTACATCTGTACATCTGTATATCTTAACATACTTGAAAGAGTGTACACTTTTGGCAGAAAGACGCACATTATTGTGGAATTCAATGCCTTTTGTGAAGTTCTTTTGCTTTGAAATACATTTTTATTTGATGTAACAAGGTTTCTTATTCCTTCCTCAAATTGGCGTCCACCCACTGTGCTGAATGGAAATTTATGGTTGCTGCACGTAACGTCTTAAAGACAATTATAAATCAGAGAGGGGCAATCGGAAAGCACATCAGCATTTTATTTACTTTTTATATCATGAAAGACCACACAAATGACTGCTGAACTCTGCTGGCGTGGATATTTACAGCTTTTCATCACATCTATAGGACTGGAAGTAGGTACATATCCACGGTCAGTCGTGACAGTAACTGAAAAGACTGAAACCGAGCTTTTGATGTACCAAAAGCAAAGACACACAAAGAGATTTGAGCAGTATACCATTATAGAGTTACACGTTGAAAAAAACCATTTCTGAACATAAACTGTACGTCTAGATTTGCCCTGCCATGCGAAATGTGTGGGGTTTTTTTTGTTTTTGTATGTTTTTCGAGATGTGGCATCAGACTTTAAGCTAATAGCGATTCAGTTCCCGAGCCATAGGTCTCTCTGGAATCTCCGCCATTTCCTGATGTCCAAGAACGCGATTAGATTGAGTCCACTCCGTTTTGCAACTAGTTTGTTAAACAAATTTAATCCCAACACCCCATTACCAAACGGAATGGGGTAAAGCCAATTCATCAAAACTTTATTTTTTAAAAGTCATATTTATCGCTCACGCAAGCTGCAGACTAAATTTTCGTTTCTTGACCGTTAATCATGGGGTGGCGCACACGCGCGCATACACTCGTTGATTTCCAGGAGACATAGACGACCCTTGTGTACATGGTTTGATAGGCGGATACGCCAAGGGCCTCTTCTTCAGCGTGACTACTGCGCGAGGCAAAAAGGAAGTCGACAACGTCTCGACGTCACCAAGCCAGGGCCAAGGTTGGTGGGTGTGACAAGAGAAGGCTTTTAGCCTTGATCCTTGGCTATGAGCCCACCCCTTTCCTCTTCTATCTCCTGCTATCTCTATCTCTCACACCCCCACCCTCTCTCTCTCACACGCACACACTTATGTGGTCAAAGCTCAATAGCAATGGAAGCTCTCAGCTAACAAACCTCTCTCCTTCTTTCTTTCCCTCTATCTCATGCACACACAAATACACGTCACTGTCTTATTTTGCGTTCACGTTTGAAAACATTTAAGAAGAAAAGATCAAATGTGCTGAAACCAGTGGAGCTCGTAAACGCAGAGTTTTCTGCGTAATCAGACTGGTTGGAGCACTTTCTTCTATTTTACCAAAATGTACTAAAATAACTGCGCTTAAAACTCACTAAAATAACATTTAAAAGCTCCATGCTCACTGGGAAGCGTCGAAACGTAAACGAGCAAAAAACACGCCAGGACGTTATAACACATTTCATGCATGATAATAGCACATTTTACAGGGACAATAAAGTGTATTTACTGGGCGTGCTAAAGCTGGCCAAGGTACCTGGTGTAGTTTAATGGGAAGGGTCAAAGTTTGGTTCCTTACGCATTCCTCTTCGCTTTCGTACTTGTTCTCATTGGTTCTCGGTTCTGTTCCACACATTTCCTGACTAAAGGGGGTCCTTGATTCCACTTTATTGCAATGGGTTAAAGGTGAAGGCCTTGACATTATAGAAGTTCAAAGACAACTTTTAATTATTTTTTCCCCGCCTCAATATGCACATGTGCGAACTGCACACATATGTAGACCCCACAAGGCCATATGTTGAGAACCACAAAAGTGAACACTCAAAAATGTGCACACATATCGAAATAAGCTCCCTCTCGCCTTCTTGCTCTCTCTCTCTCTCTCTCTTTCTCTCTCTCTCTCTCTCTCTCTGATACACACGACATACATACCACAATATTTCAGCATACACAGCTGAAAAAGCTGCTTTGGATTTGTTTAATTTAATCTTGTCAATGAATAAAATATCGTCATGATGGCTGTCTTTCAATGTATATATAGTGTTGATGTAACCTGTTTTATACATGTAATACCGTTCAGCATATTTTAATAATGCAATAATGCCATGGTGTGTTTTTTCACAAAGAGAGAGAGAGAGAGAGAGAGAGAGAAAGAGAGAGAGCGAGATAGACTGAACCTCTCCAGTCAGCACACGAAGGCGGAGACTTCATAAGATGTCTACTCTCTTTCATTCGAGAAAGACAAAGTTTGCACGTGAGGAGTTCGTCGTACATGGAGTCCACCGTGTTCCTTTCTGAATTCTTTTAGGTTTCTTTGTTCTAAATGCCAGACTTTCTTATTTACTATTTACTGCGGAAGTGAACGAACAGGCGGTGCAATTAAGTGAAGAAAATAACCATTTAGGGCCTCTGTCTTTATGGCAGTGTCTAGACTTGGAGAGCGGCGATCCCATTTAGTAGGTACCAAAGGAGGTTATCTTTTCCCTCTGCCTTTTTTCCCTGCGTCCACGAGATACAATTTCAATGCTGCACAATCATGTCCATCAGGATACACAATATTTCCAGTGTAAACAGAAAGCATGGATAAAATGCACATTTTACTTTGATCCAACTGTTCTGCTTAAATAAATGCTATTTTCAAAGTTCACTGAAGTTCTTCAATGTGTGTTTGTGTGTGTGTGTGTGTGTGTGTGTGTGTGTGTGTATGTGTGTGTGTGTGTGTGTGTGTGTGTGTTTTATTATCCAACTGAGAATGGTTCTTTCAAGTGATGTCAGTGTTTCTACAGCACTGTTGCATGCACATCTTAAATTACTGAAATGTTAATTGCAACACATCGATTCCCCACCTCTTTGTTAAAAGTCTGAAATTAAGTCACGATTCACTCGCATATATTTTCACATTATTTATATTTATTTTTTTAAAAGTGAATTACCATATGTCGGACACATATCAAGTGTATTCTTTCTCGCTCCCTATCTACAAGACAAGAGAACACTGGGCATAACAAAAAGCAAATAATTTAAAGAATCGAACAGACTAAAGCGCGAGGTTGCTCGGGCATTATAAAGAAAATAGCAGCAAGGTTATGGAAAAGTGAACATAATATTATATTTACAGTTACGAATGCACATTGCATAGTCTCTGTACAAGGAATACATTATTACTGATTGTACATGTCACAGTTTAAGAAGACAAAAATATTTTTAAAAAACCGTATGACGACATTAGCCCCAAGTACGAACAGACTGTTTTGTTTTTATGTTACATATTTACAAAAAAAGCGAGTTTGTCAAACGTATATTGTTTCGTGACTGAGCTACCTCTGAAATATTGATAAATGTATCTGGTAAAGACTCCAGATGGTGTAAAGTAAATTTGAACTTGGATTTCATGACTACAAAGGCTATTTGAAATGAAATGTTTCTTCTCCTTATTGGCCTAAAGTTCCTCAGAACGATTTTTTAAAAGTGTTGTCACTAATCTTGGCTGACAGTTGCTTCATCACTACAGATACTTCAGAATGGTAGAGCCAGTTTTGACTTGACTAGCCAATAGGAAATATCAAGTAAAACATTACGCTTGCTGAGATCAGGTCGAGGCTTATAACAATGGATTCCCAGAAAAATACTGCAAGCGGTCTCTGCTTAGTTTCTTTTCTTTCATTCTCCTATTTTGAAACCATATTTTCACTTGTCTATCAGTAAGGTTTAGCATTCTGGAAAGCTGCAGCCTTTTCTCCTTGTTGATATAAACGTTAAAGAAAAACTCTCGTTCCAGTTCACGAATCTGAAACTTGGAGTACGGACATCTCTTCTTCCTTTGACGAGGGGTACCTAGGAAACATCGAAAGCACAGTTTAAATTTACAAATTCTTTACTGATCAAAGGTAAAATGTTAAAACACGACACAGTGTATATTATTACACCGCGGGCCATGCATTAAGTACACGAAAAGGCGTACAGATATCAGATATAAATTCAAATGCAAAATGAACTTGAAGCCTGACGTTTCGAGGAAGCAAATCTAAGTGCTTTTGTTGTTTTTGTTTTAGGCTTGAAACCTATGTAAAAATTATGCTTGCATGTAAATGGGGTATTTAAAAAGTGAAGAGTCTGGAGAAACACATTCGCTACAATCGATTAAACAAGAGATTCGCGCAATAGATACTGAAATTTTAGCAATTAGGGTATGGTTTGTTAGTTTGTCTCCATGAGCAAAATGCCCTGATTTTACAAAGATACATTGGTTTTATACCATACAAACTATCCTGCAGTAGGCCTCTAATACTGCCTCATTGTAGCTAATCGGCAGTCAGCTGTTGCCTATTACCAGATAACAAAATGGTTCCAGTACAACTAGCATTAAAAAACTAAAATGAAATCTCCAAATAAAAATGACGGTCTTTATCGACAATTTGTGGCACTTTTAACGTTATGCAGAATACTAAAATGTAGCTTATGCATTATTTAGGCTTTGAGAAAAATCAAGATAGATAGATGGATATATATATATATATATATATATATGTGTAAATACATAGATAGATAGATAGATAGATAGATAGATAGATAGATAGATAGATAGATAGATAGAT
>JBBPCX010000141.1:5651429-5658929 GCA_037974365.1 Hydrocynus forskahlii
AAACAAAAGTAAATAAACAATAATTAAAAATAGAACAACAACAACAACAACAATAATAATAATAATAATAATAATAATAATAATAAATAAAAAAAAATAATAATAATAAATAATGGCAATAATTGTTCTAGTGCTTCGTTTTATGCTTTTTACACTGTAAAGTAGATTGGTGTACGTTTCCCCCCGGCGTCGTTAAGCTATGACATTTTGCAGAAGTGTAACAGTTTATGAAATTCTAGGTGTAATGACGTTTTGTGTCATAATTTCAACGCAAAATTAAACACACACACTCCCAATAAAATTCCCGGGGTTGCATATGCAGCTCTCTCTCTCTCACTCTGTCTCTTTTCTCTATCTATCTCTGCCTCTCTCTACTTCCATACAAGAATTTAGAATTTGTTGCAGACATATACTGAAGGTGAGGTGGGGGCGACCGAGGGCTTCCTAGACCACATGACAACACAAGTTCTGTGTGAAGGGCACGGTGGAGCTCAATGACCTCTGAGGCTGGGAGACAAGCCCCCATAAACAGATTGAGCCAGTCTCAAAGTCAAAAGCGCCGCAGCGCATAAAAAGGCATTGTTAAAATTGAAGCGTTTGGGCTTTGAAAGTAGCTCATGCCCATGCAGGCCTACTTGACATAGACCTCCACAGTTAACTTAAGGCCATTTCTGTTTTTATTCCCACTGCAGCAGAATTTATACTGAACAATAACCCTACTCTGACACTTATGAAGAGACGACCAGTATGAAAGCCTATCAGGACAGTAAGCATGTGAAACAATTCTGCAATATTGTCGAGCCATTATAGCCAACTGCAAGAAAGATGTGTGGAGGAGTGATTTGTTCAATCATCGACAAGGCTGATTGGCTTCACTGAATGACAGACTGACACAAGTGTCCTCAGAAAGCTGCCTTAAAGGAAATAAGGCATGCAGATAATGGAAACGGATAGCTACATCATAGGAAGATCCATTAAGCACCATGGTCGAAATCAGAGCCCAAAAACACCTGCCAAAGAGGAAAAGAAGAAAAACAAAACTGTCACTGTTTTCTGTAAACAGGGCTTTCAATCTTGGGTTTGGGCGCTTGGAGTGAATATCCACTAGGCAGATATCTTCACTCCGCCAGTGTATGGAGCACAGGAAGGCCTCGAATTGCAAGCCTAAACCGCTTCTGATAAACTGCGTTATAACACTTCAGCTCATTGGTGCAGGTGATGGTAATATTACTTCATGTCATTTTTTTTACTTTAGTTACTGAGACAAAAAAACGCGGCAAAGTAGCCTATTTCATGTAACTGAAACTGGAAAAAACGATGGAAAATTTAAACTATTCCCTAGTCAGGTAAGTCGATGAAAGCGTTCCATTCCAAGAAAGGACAGCGAGAGCACTGCTGTAAGGTAAGTATAGGTGCAAGAGTAGTGGCTCGTTTGCCAGTTACAACAACAGTTCGTCATATATATATATATATATATATATATAGAGAGAGAGAGAGAGAGAGAGAGAGAGAATAGCAGTTTAGATTGGTACGAAACATCTGGGTTACAGTGATGTTTGTAGGCTTTATTTGTCAGAAACCATAGGTTACACATACATAGATACATTCATGAATTCGTAACGTTATATACAAGACAGCTTCAGATAATCACATGAGGAATGCCACATTGGTGTAACATAAACGGATTAACGGGGTAAAAAAGTTTAGCAATATATGATAGAACACAGGTATGCCGGGCTTTCATGTACGCCTTTGACAAGTTTTCCACAAATTCACAGAAGGAAAATTCAAAGCAAAAATGAATGACTATTGACAACACGAAAAACGATAAGGTAGCACCGATTAAGAAATGTCATAATTGTCCATTTAGTTTGAAGGTGTCTCCAATAACAACAATAATAATAATAATAATAATAACAATAATAATAATCATCATAATCATAATCATAATCATAATCATAATCATAATCATAATAATAACAATAATAATAATAATCATAAAAGAGGATTAAAATTTTAAAGTTCAAATAACATGGCTATTAAATAGATTTTAATCACATCTTTATCGATAAGAGTAAGCTATACTTTTTCAGCTTTGACAAAGTGTCTTAAAACAATGCATGCGCAACACTGAAAAGTTAACCGGGTCGGGGAAAAATTCATATTCGATATAATAACTAGAGCCATAATCAACATGCAGCAAATATAGAACTATCTTTTTACTGGCATTAATTTGATCATTTTAAATTACAACTAACATTTCCGACAGACTCATGACTTCCGCTTGAAGGGAATACACATTGAAATTACTTTAGGACCACTCTCAATTCATTAGGTACGATTCCTTTTACTTTTCAGCAACGTAATCCATCGCAGTTGACATTTAATCATGCACTTCCCTCCCAAAAGTATTTTGTGGCTTAATTAAGTAGGCCTAAATACTCTTGTCCTGGTCAAGGGACGTGCAGTTATGAAAGAATTTATCCTCCAGTATTACTGCAGCGGAATAGAACGTGATGGCACAAGTATCCGTTTTCACAAAGCTTAAATAATGAACGTTGGTTTTGCAAAAAAACAACAACAACACAGTGATAATCAATTTTCCGTCTCCACCAAAGTCTGATTTTATGCCGTGCGTGAAAGCAGTGTTGGAGAAGGAGAGATTGAAAACATGGAAAGCATCGAAAAGAGATCCATTGCGAATAAAATTTCGATTTCTGGGCGTAAAAGGTAAATTGCGATTTGACTTTTTTCTCAGATCTACCATTCGGCCAGAGAACCGCGGTTTTGCCCGTGAACCTGAACGTGCTCAAGAACACGTGGCGACCACTGCGGGAGAGGAATAGGGATTTCATGGTTTTTTCTCTGTTGTAATCCCGGCCCCCCTCCTATAGCTGTAAAAATCTGCTTGAAAGTAAGACTATGTATAGTTCGTGAAAATATTGCATAACCTACCCAGTGCGACTGCTGCTGGGGACAACCATCGCTAGCACTATCAAAATATGTGTTTGAATACACAACAGTTCGCAGTAGCCTGCGACCAACGCCAGCAGATGCTGACAATGTAAACTGAAAATTTCTGTAGCCCGTAGAAATTTTTACCAAGTAATAAATAGCTTCTATTCATGTGAGCATCTCACAGAGCATTTTAAACATCCGAGCAAAATAGAAGCATGTTGTATCGCTTTGGTGGAATATCTCACAGTTTAGATGACTAAAAGTATAACGTTTCCTAATTGCGAAAAAGTGGTTGAGAACGTCTCTTTCAAATTGCGCGAGAAACAAACAAGCAAACAAACATACAAACAAACTACAACAATGACAAAAAATCAATACACAACACAACACGCTGGACGCTGCAGCCACTTTAATATATCCTACAGTGAAATTGTGGCAACAGCAAAAGAGTTTTCCCTGCTGTCATTTGGTCACTTTGCCCCTGAATTAATTTCTGCATGCTTGTGCACTTTGCTTTGACGCAAAACAATGCATAATGGGAGCAAATGAATCCTTTTTTTCTTGAGAATAATACTGCGACTGGTGCTATATTACTCTCTGTGGAATAGTGGTGTGGATGCTAACTGCTAAGCGATGCACACTTCTTCTTAAAAGAAGGACAGAGCCTGCTCTCTCAGCAAAAGTCTCTTCTTCTTCATTCGCCGGTTCTGAAACCAGATCTTGACCTGTTGGTCGCTGAGGTTGAGTCGGTCTGACAGCTCCCTCCGCCGCTGCCTGGTGATGAACTCGTTCAGCATGAACTCGCCCTCCAGCTCGGCCAGCTGCAGCTTGGAATAGGGCTTTCGTTTCTTGCGGGTTCTTGTGTGCATCGGGTACCACGGGGCACCTAGAGGGGACAGATCACGGATTAGAGGCAAAATGACACCACAGCATCTTCAGTATCACCATTGTCCACGAAACTTGTGGCATCCTTGTACCACGCTAAGGATCAGCCTCTCTTGGTTAAGTGTGTTTTCAGCAACAGTGCGCAGGCCTACTTTTGTGATGCTAAGGCACAGGTAATGTGAAGCAGGGATGCTACCATAATACCTATTTTGAGAGAGACCACAAATTTACATGTGTCCTATGAAGTTTTACTGTTTCTGTTAAAGTCACACTAACACAAACAATTAAGTATTTCTTACAATAAACCACGCTTACTGAGCACGTTCGAGAGTGACTCACTTCTGCAACGCGCCAAATTTTAATTCGGTTTACGAGTCATTAAAACAACAACAAGAAAAATAAAAATGTAAGTAAAAAAGCTCTCGTCACTGCTTTGGTTCCATTTTTAAACCAAAGTCATTCTGGTTCATTTGATTGACTAGGGAAAGCTTAAGAAAATTAGCTACTTTAAATACCCTGATTTTAAGGGGAAATGTTCTAAAACACAAACACTGGCACTGAGACCGGGGATTTTATGATGTTTTGTTTACTGGTTGTTGGTATAAATGACTGAAGTCTAAGGCCGGTGGACGTGGAGCATTTTAGGGCAACCCCTAGTGGCGTTGGTCCACCACGCAAGTATATTCTGTAGACAAATCCCTGCATTTAACAGTATATGCTCAAGTCTACTACCCCGGCAAAAGTTTAGTGGAGCAAAAGCTAAGTTACATGCACTGACAAGGACGCATTTCTGCACTCTTTTCGCTGCAACTGAATCGCTCGTCACCCACCTCCTCCTGTGGACATATTGCTTGTGTGGTTTCCTGGCGACACCAGGGTCTGTGGGTCGCTACCCGATGTTTTTCCTACGTCGTTGAGCACCGAGGAGCTGGAATCGGATTCCAGAGATTGGCAGGACGGTGGGTTTTGGGTCAGATGCTCGGTGCCATAGTCGTACTTGGTGAAGGTGCCACCGTTGCCCATTCCATTGTGCACGCCGTGATCTGAGGATACTGATGTCTCCCTCGCCCTTTCCTCTCTTTTGAGGCTGCTGCCGTCCGAGCAAGCCTCTCGGCTCGCGCCGCTGTTGCCATAATAACACTTTTCCTCCGGTCGAGCTATTTCACCACAAGAACGGTTGAACGACGGATTAATCGACACGGGACTGCTGAAGTAGGACTGAGGATATCCATTGCACGATTCGGACGGGTTCCACGGGAGGGAGCAGACATTGTCCCTTCTTGGGTACGAGAGAGACGGTAGCCCCGCCAGTTGTCCCCCTGAGGCTCTAAAATTCGGGAAGTAAAACGTGTCTCCAGTGTGGATGTTTACCAAAGGTCCCACAAACCCAGGATTAAGGAGATTATGCTCGCCCATTTCCGCGGGCCTGACCAACAGCTTCTAGTTTATTGCAATCTGACATTTAACATAGTTAAACCTGGAGGTGCACCTGATTGGTCATCTCCACGTCACGTGTAAGAGCCTGCTCGAACTCTACAAAGCACCACCCATTTAGTCTATTTTAGACAAAACAAAACATTAACTTCTGTACTACGCTTTTAATACGCTTTTAAAAAATATTATAAAGTCTGTTATTAAAAGTATAAAATCTTGTTTTTCATTTCCCTGAGTCTGCATGCTCTAACTATCCCACTGCTCATTCTCTATAGTACAAATATATATAGAAATGTCCCTAACCTCGTTTAATACCTGTATAACCTGGCAAATGATCTTTAAATGCCCTTTTTCATACAAAAACTGATCATTTTTCTTGATGGAGAGGGTGCTCGTGACATCTTGTTTTTGTGCAAATTACAGTTGAATTAAGTGTCATATAAAGCTGTGATGATCCACTTTTACAGGCTTGTTTTAGAGAAAGACGGTTGCTCAGTGCTGCACTACACTCGTATTTACTGTAACGGGGTCAGCAGGTTGAAACCGTTGGCTCTGTAAAATCGGATGATATTCTATAAGGTTACTTTAAGAGTGTAGCCTATATTTCAAATAATATGCTCTCGTACACCTCACATGAACAACTATAACAGATACCCTCTATAAATACTCGCAGCCACACTCTGGGAAGATTGTTACACATCTCGCAATTCTTTTATAAGAACTTTACAAGCTAGTAGAGGGTATTTAAATGATTCAGCTGTTCCAAATGCACCACACTGGATCACTTTAATTGATATGTGATTGCAAACACCGAATACGCAGGAACATTGGCGCATAACCATAGCAAATGCCTATGAGAACTCGAAAAAATACATGCATAAACTCACAAAAGAAATAGATCAATAACTGACCCTACTTAAAAAGATTAAGGCTCAATATTAAGCTCGCTGCACTTATCAGGTGCCGTATGCAAGTAGAAGGACGCTGGCGTTGGCAACCTTGATTTGTACTAATGTGCGCCATACGCTTGCAGAATGTAAACTATGCAGGTAGTATTCGCTGTTAAAAAGTTACCTCGTTGACAACAAGAATTCCCCTGAAGTTTCTTTTAAGAATGATGGAATTGACTGCATCTGTACAACCCCTTCCGTCGAACCCTTGCTTAAATGACAGTTAGAGGGAGTCAGATCAGCGGGATTACAAAGAGTCAAAAAACAAGACCATTTAGTGCGTAATTGTGTGTGTATGTGCGTGTTTGTGTGTGTGCACGCGCGCTCGCGAGTGCATTCTGGCTTGTTTGTTTGTGTGAGCATGTGAGTAGGGAGGGGTAGCTTTTTGTAAACTTGGCTAAAATCACACAATTCGCTTTAAAAGAGACATCACATTTTGCTGGGTGTTTTTTGCAAGTTTACATGAGTAAAAATGGGATTTTCTGTTACATTGTATACATTTTGCCCTTTTTATTCAACATTGACTCATTTGTCAAGTTCAAATTTTGGCATGTAACGAACGGTAAACTGACCAAATGAAAACAGAAAGTTGTAGAAAGCGACATCTTTCAATGACGATGAATAATGTGACCGACACAAAAAAGAAAAAGTGCTCACCTCTGTACTGGCTTCAGGTCTCAACGCCAGAAACAAACAAATGTAGTCCAACAACTAAAATAATTAAAAAACCTTTTTAACACAGTTGTTGACACCTCTTAACGTTAGATAAAATTATGAACCTGCAGATTCACCTAAACATTAATACACAATGCAGATTTTTGCGCAAGAAGATGCACATAGTAGCCTTTTTTCTACATTTGAGTTCTTACTGTTGACCAGGTTTCACCCCGCTCAGAAAACAAGACCAGTACTATTTGTTTAACCGCAAAAGTGGACTGAAAATAAGGAATTTCATTGACTGAGAAATTTGACTTACCGCAGGTATGGGAAAAAATCCTGAATTAAAAAAAACTCTGTGGAAGTAGCCGTTGCCAGTTCAAGGTCAGTGTCTAGTGCACTGTCTGCATCGTATTGAGAACGCTGTCTTGGGATTCCCTTCCCGTCCAGACAGGGCAATAGCGTAAACAAAAGCCTTTTTACTGTCTTTGATTTTCTAAAGGCACAAGGTTGCCTAACTTTAAGACCTGTAGTGAAATTCTTTCTAACATAGGAAATTGAATCCAAAAGTAAAATACGCCACATCTTATCTAAAAACATAGTAATGAATAGATTC
>JBBPCX010000141.1:5663929-5670130 GCA_037974365.1 Hydrocynus forskahlii
CATGGTTTGAAAACTCAGATATTAGCTGTTATATAAAGCTCTTATTTTTATATATGTTATATAAAGTTAACCATTTACGATTTGCAGTACAACTAAACCAGGATTTTTCATCTGATGTATGACAGATCATGATTCTGAATAATAACTGATACAGATTTATAGGTACTGCCAAGGTAGCGGAGAAAATGCAATGAATTCCTTTGTCATGATTTATTAAAAAAAACACGTTTCCATTCAGTACTTTAGGAATTAAACACCACAATACAGTTCACAGACTGCACAACAGAGGAACATTCTTAACAAGGTGTGTGAACAGTTCCAATGCTTTACGATATATAATTCTATATATAAAACAAGAAAGATTGTGCATTTACGTGTAATGCTAAATGTTTGAATTGCTTACAATCATTCCAGTTGCATGGCAGAGACATACAATTCACTGGTAAAAAGGGACACACAGATGATCTTGAAACATTCCAAATTACAGCCCTGTCATTCGCAAGAATATGAATTAAATAATATAGGCATTGCACTGTACAGTTAAACATTAGCAGCCTGGTTTACCCTCGGCATTAAAAAGTAATGTATCCCACAGTGAAGAAACACATAGCTTAAAAAACTCGAAGGCTTATTTGGAGCAAAAACTGGTATCTCCCTTGAATGCAAAATGCTTAATGTTCATTTCTGAGAGAATCTCATCTTGTTCGTTTGCTGCAGTCACTTGAGTTTTGTTCAAGGTCTCGTTCAGCCTCGATTTCAGATAAGCCTTTGCTATTTGCATTTAAAGTCATTGTGTGTTTTTTTGGTGATTTACACATAAACGAATAAACGTGGAAAGTTCGCGTTTTCTTTTCGCAACTGAAAGATGGCACAAGTATCCCTTCGAAACTCATATATCGTTTTAAATATATATTTATGTATGTACATTCATAAAAAAGGCGAAGTTGAAGTTATTTTTTCAGTCTTTTTTCACAGTTTTAGGGCATTGCCTATGTCCCCAAAAGCTTAGGCGTGAGCGGTTGTGTCGTCGGGTGCTTGTTTTTAAATTAAATAAAGAGGAACAAGACTGGGTGGGATGGGACATGAGCTCGGGTGCGTGTTCTTCATTCGTGTTTTTCTGAGAGGAGGTAAATATCAAGACTGTCAGGAGCGCAAGAAATTCAGCTGGATATTCCATTAAGTGTGCATGTGATTATTCGCCTTGGATTTGCTGACAAATTTCTTCTCTTTCACCCGGCGATTCTGGAACCAAATAGTGACCTGACGCTCCGACAGGTTGGTTGTTGCCGAAATGCGTCGCCTTTTGTCTTTGGTAATGAATTTGCTGGCAGCATACTCTTTCTCCAGCTCCTTCAGCTGGATCTTGGTGTAGGGAACCCGCTTCTTGCGCCCTCGCCGATAACTGCTGACCTCAGGCTGCAACGGGACAACATCTGCAGAAGACAACAGCAAGAAATTTTATTGACAGATGAAAGGCTTCTCCGACGCTTTTGTACTGAAATTATAGCTACGAGAAGCTCAGTATTAAAAGGATCATTTAGTTCAAACGGGTTTACTCACACGAAACATTACATTCGGGTCTTAATCTGTGTTTGACTTGATTATAACATTGCATCAGTCGGAAGAATGAATAAGAAAATAAAGAGGTTCCTTTATACATATGCCGGTCTACTGCAACATAGATAATAAAATGATATAACACTTGATTCTAGTAAACAGTGTCCAACTGGAATCGGTGGGTGGCAAAACAATACGTTGTTGACAACGCAGACTAAGTGAAATACAGCTTGCTCTGGACATCAGAGAAAGAAGACAGCCCGCTTGACTGAATTGTTATGCAAATGACTCCTGATCGCACCTGTATCTTACAGCCAGATTCAAAAGTAGCAAAACATACTGCAAATAAAGAATATCCCAACTTTTCTTATAACCACAAAAACCAGGAAGACCACCTCCAACAAAACACCGCACATTTGCATTCCCATATGGCCTACTCAGCGTGGAGGTAAAATAAGGTAAAGGACGAAGTTCACCTGCCATTATATCTGCTTGCAAGCACTTTTAGTTATAAGCTAATGACAAGATGGTAGATAATAGATGATATTTTCTTTAGTTTACAATATGTTACTGTTTCACGGATATGGGGGAACTGTGGGGAAAGAATCGTAAGAAGATAGTCACTGCTTTATTTTTTATTTCCTCGAAAGGATCAGGACAAAGATAATAATAAAAATACTTCACAATCGTCAGTACTTTTTTATGACTTTTGTATCGTAACTGTGTTAATAGACGTCCTACATGCTCTACAAGTGCGCGTGCGCCTTGAGCCACAACATGTGATGGTCTAGCTGTCTGTCTGTTGGTCTGTCTCTCTGTCTTTCTGCTCTCGCTCACTTTGTGAGGATTCTCAACAGAAGCTGTACTAATTGGTAAATATTCGGCGTTGTCTAGAAGTGTCCTAAATCCACAAATAAATATAATAGAGGGCCTTGTGCTCTTTGAAAGACATTTTGTTCAGATGTCGAATTGGATAACAGTGGACTTTAATTGCAACCCATCGTGCAACTAGGCTTTAGTATGCATGGGATATTTTTCCTCACAAGTGCAAAAGGAAAGAAAAACAAACAAACAAATAAACCGGGCTTGCATGCACCACATCCGCTAGTCAGTGAAAATGGTTCACTGGCATCTGCAAAGCGTCCAAAACACATAGTAGGACTTTTGCTCATCGGACACTGCTGACAAAGATCCAACAATTAATAGGCGCAGGACAAACAGGATTCGCCTTATTATTATACAAAGGCAGCCTGTGTTGTCATCGCCAGCTCTAATCTGCAAGGCTAAACGACTTCAATTGTAGACGTTTTGTGACTTTATAACATTCTACTTAATGATGACTACAACTATGTAGTCTCACATATCATACAAATTACGCCTCATGCTGTGTAACATTACTTTTTACGTTGAACGAGAACCTCTTAGCCATATGGGAGATTGATAATTTAGCATTCAGAACAGTCAACAGCAGGCCAAAATAATATGAAGCCATACAAAAATGAGGTTGACAGTTAAATGTACAATAAATGTACAATATTTCTCTCAAAAACCTATGGTTTAGAGTGCTGCTCTTTAAAATGAATTTGTTAGTTTGTTTCATTGTCCACTACTTCATTCCCATATCAGAAATATCCATTATGCAATTATGAGAGTGTGTAAAAATGACATTAAGGAACAAATACCTGGAAAAGGAGATTTCCAGAGATGGGAAGACTGGGTTTGTTCCTTAGAACAGTACACCTGCCCATCCCAGCCATTAGACAGAGCCCAGTGCTGGTAGCCCTCCATTGGAATCAGGGCGTCGTGCCGTGGCTCGGGATGCGCGCTAATGCTGGGCACCACAGACACGTCCAGATATCCAGGGACTGCCTGGTACGAACCAGCGAAACTGGGGTAAAAAGCGAACTCCTTGGCCCTGCTGGAGAGCTCCTCGGTGGGCAAGGCTCCGCTGGGCTCGGCGTACTTTTCCGCGGGGTGATACGAGCAGGGCTTCTGCTGCAGGTTCATGTTGTGTGAGTGAGAGAGTCTGCAGCCGTAATAAGGGTTTCCGAAAGGGTAGCCGTAGCCGAGAGAGGCGCTGGATGACGTTTGGGGCGCGGGGCACTGTCGTCCCGCGTCAGGGGAGGATATATCCGAATAAACGGAGCCCTGGTGGGTCGCAATGGTACCAGAATGTCGCCCCAGTGCGGGGTGCGAGATCAGGTCCCTGCAGTGGGTGGCAGGGCAATTCCCGCTCAATCCCTCCATAGTCTGAGTTTTATTCGGGCTACTTTCATTCGGGCTTTTTTCGTACACGTACATCAAGGTGTCCGCCCAGCGTGGATGCAGAACCAGCGAAGTCGTCATATCACGGGCTGTCGATGCTTTTTAAAAGTCGACTACTCCAAGACGAAGCCTCATTTTCCAACTAGAGTTTTACACGCGCGCATGCGCACGCCGATCCAGTCGGTGTGTCGGGTTCATTAAAGCGCGAGCACGTGATATGCAAACGACCCAGGGGAGAGAGGAACTGTGAGGCTTGTGGAAAAATCCCTTTAAACGCTGCTGGCTCAAGTTTCACTGCCTGCTTCTGTAGCTGTATGCCCGATCACATTGGCGGAAAGACCCCAGACATCAGTTCTTAAAGGGGAAAGACAGGGGCAACTCGAGTTAAGGCAGACGAAAACAACCCAGCGCATTTTAGCCGACAATCATGTGCAGAACGCAGAGAGCAAAGAAGCTGGCACTGATTTTGAACTTGATTTGCTGCACTAAGAATCGCATTCAGGGCATTAAGCATCTGTGGCAACAAATATAAGTACGATCAGTTTCAAAATCTGTCCACGTACATACCCCAAATAACACGAGCAAATAGTTCGCTGTCCATTCGGAATACATAACAGACGTTTTTTTCTCCTGCCACACTTAAAAAAAGACACTTCAGTTGGTGAAAGACGATGTAAGTGTATAATTTCAGTTTGTAAATTCTCTGGGCAGGCTTTCACATGTTATTGCAACAATTTTCATGAAATAAATATTCGTACGCATTTCCAAGTTTCAGTGCGAGCTACTTTTAACGGAGAATAACTATATAGCTAATAAAACGTGAATAATGGCTAACAATCTAATAAATTCATAAGCTAAGCAATGTAACATTCAGAAAAGAATGTACATCGACAACTTCTTTATTAATATGTCCGCGTATTGGAGCGTATTAAAAAGATTCATATTTTAATCATTGCATTGTTGATTTTTGTAGTGTGTGCCAATACTGCTGCCGCTCAAAAAGTGTGAAAACCAAACTCCAATGCCAATATTCGCACCTGTGCAATGCAAACATAATCTTCAAGGTTTAAGCTATATTTTGAAAGCAGTGATCAGGTAATTGTACGGCTTACACAGGATATATTTTGTATGCGACGTGCCTACTCTATGCTGTTGTCTCACAATGGTGTACCGACATCATATCATATTTGACCAAATAAATGTACACAGAAATAGATAATGGTTTAAAGCGTTGTCAGAGGTTTTGAAGATAAAGATTGAAAGGTATATATTTTTTTATTTTAGTGAGCTATTTGCAACATGAATTGAAGTACGCTGAGTTCGCTAGTGTAGCTTATTGCACAATCGAAAATTTCAGAGGGTTTCCTTTTTCCTTATTTTCGTTCTTTCTTTTGTATTATGTTCTTTTCTCCTTTTTTCTTTTCTTTCCATCGTAACTTCTTTTGTGCAAGACGTATGTGCATATATTTTTCCTAAACTAGGAGCAATATAGGTGTGTAGGATACAATAGCCAAATGCAGTGTAGTATTTAGGTATTTCATGCATCTTACAGCACTACAAAAATGCAACGGATTGCATTTGTTGCAGAAACTAATCCAGCTCTGTCTTCGCCGGGCTGACGAATATGGAGGGCTCTCACAAATGCCAGTTGCACGAAAGTCCAAGGTCAAGGTAAAAAAGCACAGACACACAGGGTCGTAATCAGAGTCTAGACAGACAAGAATGAACTTCACACTCGGCTGCATGAAAACATCGGCGCAACTGAAAGACTTGCTTTTCGAGGGCTCCTGTATAGTAGGTCTTTTTGACTCTTTGAGTCATTTTGACTCTTAAAAACAAGTGCACATTAAGACAAACATGACATACAACATACCCAGACGCTGTCAATCCATGTTTGAAACAGTGAATATGAGTTCTTTGCCGAGCCCAGTTCAGCAGTCGAAGCTATTCATTTGCATGAGAATAAATGCTATCCCTTAAAGCTTTACCAGCGTTGAAACCTGGTAGTTTTTATTGTGAATCGACGATCGTTAATTTGGAAACGTCAACATGTATGACAAATGGAAAAATATTTAAATCAGCCCTGCTGTCTCGTCAGTTTGTTCGTCTACCGACCGAAACCCAGGAATAATTGGCCTTAACTGCACCTTTGTGAAAGCTTATTGCACTTAATGCGCAGGAGTCTATTTTTACGTTGAAATGAACTCTGCGTTTTTGTTTGGAAACGAGTTTCCAAAGTGGCTACTCTCGTTTGTAATTCAAATGTTATTACAAGGAATTCATTCACTTTTGTTCTATTATTTGTATTGATAGCGTCTTCATTAATGAACAATTTGGCATTCAGTAAAACTGTCAATATGTCACTATATATGTAAAAAG
>JBBPCX010000141.1:5670230-5721296 GCA_037974365.1 Hydrocynus forskahlii
CGATCATTTAATTTCGATCAATTAATTACAAAAAAATAACGCTGATTAATCGTATCGTACAACGTGACTTTCAGCACCCGGCCCCGTTCTGGCCACAGTTGCTATGTAGAATGAAGATGAGAACGCGTTGCTTGGCCCAGTGATTGGGAAGTTTACCTTCGAAAACGGAAATATGGAACTGTTGACAGGAGTGTCGTTATCTGCAATTCATACAATAAGGAATTTTGTATTATCGGAGTACATCACGTGTAAAATATGACCTTAGCGCAAAGTATTTAGGAGCAAAGCCGAGTCAGAGCTGCCCCTGATCCCAGGCTTGAGATGCCTTGTATGCATGGGCACCGGAACCATGACATTAGGGGGCGACTTTTAAAAATCATTAGTTTTCGTCCCAACCCAGCGATTTGTATGAGTGAAACAGTCCAGAAGCCGCGTGCAGCCGCGTGCAGTGCCCATCCCAGCCCCCAGTGGTCACGCCTCTGTCTAGAGCTAAGTCTGTCAAAACGCTGCTAGCCAAATGCAGATTGAGCGCCTGCGTCCTCTGGTCCACGCGAGTCTGGACTCTGGAGCTGAACTTGCCATTCTAATCATCAAAGAATGGAAGTCTTTACTTGACGTACTCAGTACTGAGAAAGGTCCAATAACAACGTTCGCCAGAAAGCACACCCCTAATACTCCTGCAGGCCAATTGCATTTGCTTCATGGTGCAGTTTTCGTAGCCTTCTCGACGAATTTAATCTTACAAAATGTGTGAAACACATAAAATATAAATGCAAACAAAACACAGATGTAATATGTATTTTATTTTGAGATATTTTATGCAGTGGTGTCACTCTAAAATATACGCAAACCGATACAGAGTCCAGTCATCAGGATACTTTCACTGAGAAGATCGATGGTGCCACTTCTGATCAGGTTAACTTGCACGCAGGCGCACGGGTGACACAAATCGTGTGCTTTGCGAATAACCGGCCGGCTTAGCAAATAATCGGCGTGCTTGGCAAATAACCATACAGTTTGTAAAGGCAGCCCACCATGTGAACATCTTTAAGGCAATTAAAACATGCGGCATCAGGGGAAAATACGAGTATAATAATAATAATAATAATAATAATAATAATAATAATAATAATAACAATAATAATAATAATAATAAGAAGAAGAAGAAGAAGAAGAAGAAGAAGAAGAAGAACAACAACAACAACAACAACAATAATAAAACAACAATAACAATAACAACAACAACAACAACAATAATAATAATAATAATAATAATAATTCATTCCTTGAAGAGTACATGTTGCTTTGTGTTGTAAAGTATCCTGAATTAAGGTATTTAATCAGCTGCAGTTCCCTAAGCCCACATCATCTTTTCAGTGTGTAGGGATATAAGAGCATTGCTAAACAGGGACAATCAAAATGTGCTTTAAAATAAAATACCAACTAGACAAAAAACTTTGTTTGTATATATTTTCTTTACACATTTGTATTACTTAGTTTTAGCATTTAAGTTTCTCTTTAATTTGTTGTAACTATATTTCACAGTCTCACAGATGTTTCAGGGGTACATTTCACTACTTGTATAACTGTGTCTGTGACAAAGAATCTTGATTCTTGAATTATGAATGCCTAAAATAAATACAGCAGACACATCAAATAGCAAAATAAAACACTGTGTTTTTTATATTTGAATAATATTTTTTTCAAGGAGTACTTCACAAACTTTCTATTAGTCTGTTTGATCTGGTAATTAAGTGGACAATGTTTGAGAGCAGATTTTCACTGACATATGCCACAATTCAACAGATCAAACATTCCAACCTGCCTGTTACATCTCAGATGCCATATATCCCTGTTATCACCCAAACGAAGGTTCATTTCAAAATAGTAGTCACTTTAATGTTTAGCGATTTGTTAATTATTCATGACTGTATCATGATTCAGTTACTTGGTTTTTGGTGATGAAGGGCCTACTTTGCTCACTTTGTGAGCAACACTCAGTGTTGTCACTCAGTGACAAACAAGTAAGCAAATGTAACAAGTTAATGTTAACTGTGAGGGCTGCAGCTCAGGGCAAAAAGTTAGCTAAAACATTCTGCAAGATTTTGCCTAGCTTACAAAAAGAACATCAAACCTCAACAGGAACTGCTCAGAATTGAAGCAGTTTATTCCAAATAAGGGGCTGAACGCTGACAGCTCCCACCTTGTACTAGATCAATTTTCAAGCTTATCTCAACAAGCCTGTACAAATTACAATACAGAGCCTGCAAGTAACATTTTGTTTTTTTTGTGATGTTGTCATGTAGGCATCTCACAGTACTTTGCAATACTATTAAACTACAAAAACACAAACCACACTAAAGTATGTTGATCCATAATCTGAAGTAAATCTGATTAGTCAATTCAAATGAGAGTGACAAAATCTTACTTACTATTTAAAATAGGTATTTTAAATACATGCATCATAAATACTTCCCATCCCTGCTGCTAAGGGATCCTGTGGTGTGGAATGCAGCTCAGATCTCTGTTCTTCTCCAGACTTACCGCGCCTTACTGAGAAAGTTCACAGGGCCATGGGGCTGTCTAATTCTGCCATTCATTGAGGCCTTGAGGGAGGACAATGCAGACTTTTTAAAAACTTCCTGAGAAGCTGCTTTAGACGCAGGTTTCAGACTTTGTTTGTTAAGCAACCGAAAATTCATAGCCAAAACACCTACATGAAATGATAACAAATTAATGAAAATTACTTTAGACAAGTAAATAAAGAATTATCTTCTAAACTAAGTTATACACAATTCCTGTTCAAAACTGCCAAGTTTGTTATCACTATGAGCCATAGAAATGACTCGAGATGATGTTTCCTCTCATATAAGCTCTCTCTTATATATCTCCTATCAGCCCTTGTAGCCATGCAGTCTTGACGATATGGCATATGGCACGTCAAGGGAATGTCAAAGAATGTACATCCAAAATCTGTGGCTATATCAGAAACTGAAGGCGACTGTCTCCATGCCTTGTCGCCCACACTGTCTAATTAGACAGTCCCTTAGAAGGCAGTATTGTGATGAAGGTGCCTGCAACCAATTTGAGTCTGTTCTATTTGGACATGACTGACTGCCTTCCTGCCTCAGAATACTGCTTGAGCCAGCATTTGTTACATTTCAGGCACGGCCTGTGGCACCGGAGGTCACAGAGCCAGAATCAATAGATAGAGAAAGTCTCTGGACTAGCCGTGTGCAAGCATGATGCCCATTTGCTTCTCCTTTTATACCCTGAAAAGCCCTAATTCCTGTTTATATATGCAGCTCAGAATTTCCAGAGTGATTTAACAACTGACATTTTGTTGCATCCGTCATACCACCACAAAGGACAGGGCACATTACAGGGTAGTTAGTCGCAAATTCCTACCCATTGTCTCTACATCATGTGTCACACCAGAGTATCGAAGAGTTTAAGGGCAAGTGCATGCTTCCTCTGAGACATGCAGACACAACTTCTTCATTAGAACATTTGGTCAAACCTTGTCATTTAACAGACTACTAAGGGAGAAGAGTGCTGACCATCCAGTTTTGTGTATGTGAGCTTGCAATGTGCACCAGTGCACACAGACTAGTGGACACTGACAGATAACAGAAACAAATTAATAATTGTTGGCCAAATAGCAAAACAGACAGTTGGGTGGTTGCATAAAAATTGCAAATTCAATGTTTTCACACCTAATTTATTTTTATTTTTTTTAGGAATTTTGAGTATTTTGTAATGAGCATATACAACCTACAAATATTGTAAACATAATTTCTTAGCATTGTTTTGGAATCCAAAAAAATAAAAAAATATCTAATTACTGGAATTTAATAAACTAGGAGTTAGTTTTAAATATTGTTTAAAACCATTTTGTGCTAATAGAATATGCTAAACATTTTAATAACATGTATTTTTGTCATTAATGGAACACACTGTATGGCAAATTCACTACATTTTGTTTAACTGGTGATGACACAGAAAAATAAGATTACATATCTGAGCAATGAAATATAGAATAGGATGCCTCTGTGAGAAAATAGCTACAAAATAATTTTACTACAATTACTGCAGCTAATTTTCTGAATTCTGTAATCTGTAGATAATTATTGTACAAGTGACAATATTAGTGGATTAATGTTTATATGATAATAATTATATTATAATAAACATTTATTCCTGTATCAATGGAGTTTTATAGACTTTTCAATATAATAAGGAGGCTTTTTAATTTCAAAAGTAAATTTTTTTTACTACATTTCATGTTCTGACCATTTGGTCATGCTGTGTTAATTGAGGCTTTGGATGTATTACATTTTTAAATCAAATACTAACTTCTTTATGTGGTATTAGGCTGTTTTGTTTGAGTGCAATTCACATTATGACTGAGTGTACAAAATTGAACTAAGATTGGCGATCCACACAGGCATTGCTGGCCGCTGAATTTTGGTTATTGGTGGCTATTTTGTTGAGCGAACCAAATGAAACTGTGGGAGATGAGTAAATGTAGCCAAGTGTAAATATAACAAGAAAAAGTTTAGCTTAAGTGGTTCTCGAAAAATGGAAATATATCAGTTACAACACCACTATGGACAAAGCTCACTTGGCATGCTTCCAAACAATGTGATAGCATGACATGTTTTGTAAAGTTTGAACCTAGTGAAATGCTAGATTTTTGCATTAATGTTATTCACTTGGCGGTGTTACTCCACAAACGAATTGTAATAAGCTAGTGTCATGTGACTACTTGCCTTACAGATTTTGTTCGAAAGTGCTTTGTACCTAGCCCACTTCAGGAGGTGCTAGCACTAATGGGTAAGCCCATTTATAGACACAGTCCTCTTACTACATATCAGTCATGTGGGGCTGCAGTTTTGCCATTCTTCAAGTATTTGTGTCATTCAGCAAAAATCATCAAAAAATAAGCACTGTATGACTACAATGAGCTGCAGCAGTAGTCACAACAATTAAAGAAATGTGACTAGTGAGTGTAATTCTGTGTTTTAGGTCATTTACAGTAAAGTTGCTAAAGCTGGTTCACTTGCTTACTTTGACCTGTATGTATGGATTTGTATGGTATGGTACTTAAAAGAAAAAATAACACGGGCAGGTTTGAGAATATCTATCATAAAAACACTTATTTTACCGTTTATATCTGAAACAGGGACTTCTTTTGCTGTTGATTACTGATAATATCTGTGGAAGTCTCTACAGACACATGTTACAACTACTCATTAAACTGATCAATAATAGGATTTGATGGCATGTCCATTATATCTAAGCAGACATTCTGAGTATTCTACAGGATCTGTAGCACATATGGTGTGTTCTACAAATTTGAGAACATTTACAGTCAAATAATTGGATTGTTGTAAACAGTGGGTTTTCTGGTAAACTACATACACTTACTAAGTTACTGCAGGCCTTTAAAGAGTAGCATCAAAACAAAACTTTTCTCAGTGCAAAGTATGACAAAACCAAGCATGTGATTTTACTAAGCCTATGTTGGAAACAGTTAAATATGCTACCTCTATTTGCAATAGCCAGATCCCACTTTTTCAGTGATCTTAATAGGAATCAGTGCATGTCTATAGAAATAATTAACAGCCCCACCTATTTCTCCCATGATCCAGTCCACCCTACTCAATGACCTTTACTGAAATCTGTCTTGATATAAGTGCAACATTGCAATGAAGTGGCAAGTTGGTGTTTCATCAAATTTAATTATGCTGTCTGCATTCACCGCAGACAAATTGCAAACCATTGTTTGCAGTGCTAATTTGTTTGGTTGTCATGATCATTCTGCTTAGTAACCTCAGTGGTCTCATCCATGCATGCATCCTCAGCCCACAACCCAGTCTAGCCTTGTCTTTTATAGTGTCCCGACACTGTGAAGAAAGGCTACTCTAAGTCTAAGTTATTATTCCACCCTTGGCACACATACAGAGACACAAACACTCTTAAAAAGGTTTTTAAATAGTTTATGACTTAGACATAGTCTTCTAGAAATTAAGAGAAGCTTTACATCAAAATCTAAAAGGTGCAAAAAACTCAGATTGAAGGTTCTTGGAGGAATAAAAAAAGCTAAAAGTGATTTTTCAGTGGCACCTCAATTTTTTAAGAGGTGCTCATACATAATGTCATTGTAATATAAGTGAGTGACAAAACACTTACTTGTCAATTAAAATACTTGTGAGTTAGGAAAAAACAGCCTTAGGTTTTGCCCCAAGCACTAAAACCAAACCTCAAGCACTAGCCTGTGCCACGCCGGGTGGTGTGCTTCAGCGTTGGCCTACAGTTATGACCAAACATATGAAAAATGCTTCTTCAAAGCCAATTCTGACAGGGACTGCCTGGTGCTTCCTCTATCTAAGCAGCATTCTCTCTCTTTCCAAAGCCTGTTGTTCCTCTTTATTTTTTGACACCTGTGTAGGAGCGCAGGCTCAGTTTCCATTATGGCATCACCCTCCACTTAATTAGCTTCCATCTGGTTCTAGTTAATGTCCACTGATGTCACTGCTGCCCCCTCCCAGCTCCCACTGCCTCTGCCTCTACAACAACATGGAAGACATTAAGGCTGCTTCTAATTTAATAACCAAAGACCGTTTGTCACTATTTGTGTCTTTTGGAGGAGCCTCTACTGGCACATTGAGTCAAACATTTATTTTTAGAAAGTGCCTGCAACAATACCACATGCAATGGGTCATGTAGGCCTACCCTGTAACCTCGCAGATTAGGGCAAGAAAAAAACAAGCCCCAAGAAAGAGCACTGGCATAAATCAGCATCTTCTCTGAAGACTTGTCAATATTGTCTCAGCATATCTAGATATATGCCAGGTTAGCTTGCTTTTAAAAATAAAGGAGTGCCAAAAACATTACTGTGAAACTATGACATAGAAGAAAATCCACTTTTGGTTCCCCAGGTCTTTCAGTTGAGTGATTCAGCTCTAAAGAACAATACATTGAAAGGTTCTTTAGATAACTTCAAATGGTTCTTCTATGACTTTACACCAACAAACTCTTTTCGGCACCTTTAATTTTAAACAACAGTCATATGGACATTGTGGAAAATTTGACCCAAATTAACCCTAACTGTGCTTACTGTTTAACCAAATTATTTGTCATGCCTGTTCTACCCACACATAATATTCAGTCCTGACAAATGAAGGACATTCAGTGCATAGTCAGACTCTCCAACCACCTTATGACACCCTTCCGCTAAGTGAAACCAAAGTAGTTATCTTGTACTGCCCTAATGTCTTTTCCTCATGGTGAAAACTGTACTCAGGTAATGATGTCTGGGCGTGGACTCCTCTGGCTGGCTGAGGCAGCCTGCTGCAGTGTGTGTGTGTGTGTATGTATGTAAGCCTGAAAGCACAGGGCAGTGTGGCATGGCCAGACATTTTTACAGGGAGGGATGGTAAGCACACAGCATCGCAGGGCAAGCTCAAGTTCTTGCCCTTTGGATTGAGTCTGAAGATACAGACAATAGCAAGCTATGGAGGAGGAGCCACTCTCGGCTACTGTATGCTGTTTCATATAGTGACAAATGCCCTATCTAATATGGCATTATGTTCACTGCAGTCTCACTAAGGGATCTCTCAAATGGAAAAATAGGTTAGGCCAAAATAAAACTGATGCCAACCAATAATTCAAATGTAATATCATCACTGCTGACAAAAACAAGTGTTTGAAGTGCAATAAATTGCAGTTATATAAAAATAATTTACAGAACAGATGATCCGTTTCAAAACCACAGACAATGGCAGGTAAATAGGATGTTTGGATCAAAGTCCAAGGACTTGTATTAGATACATATCTATATAGCTGTGTTTTTTCTGCCTGGACAAAAATCGGTATTAATTTTCAGTTACTATTAGACTGCTAAAATATAAATTAACTTTCAACTTCACAGCGAATAACATAATGGGTGCTGATATATTGTGCGTTCTCAATTTATGTGCTTTTTCAACGTACTAATGCAGAAGCATTCAATTAATACTGCAAAAGCATAGCTCAGGAGGCCATTTGCTTTTACTATACTGCTACAAATGTCATAAAACTAAATGTATATTGCATAGCAGAAATTATCCCCGCTGTCTGTGGAGCTCCATCTGTCAGGCTATGCTTTGTTTTCTTCCCATGTAATAGTATGTGTCTCAGGTTGGGCCATGATTAAAATCCCACATTCCCCAAAATAGAATGAAATTCTATCCTGCCAAACACTCCACTACTCATCTTCTCTTGTTCTGCATTGTAATCCCTCTCCCACAGTTGTCAGTGTTCTTTTATCAATAAACACTTTTATGAGGAGACATTACATTTGACTGTAAACATGTCTTGAGCAGCATGCCGCTACATTCGTATGGCAATATGGGCACAACTCCACATGAAAATAATTACATCTTCCACCATTCTTGACATTTCGTCTCTATGAACACAGAAATGTAAAAAAGAGAGAGTGGGAGAGAAGGAAAGATGAGAGAAAGGGAGACAGCATTACGATTTGGGCTATGCTCCTGTGCTGCTTTTTGTTGTGGCCTATTCTCCTAAACGCTAAAAGTCATAAAAAGGGCCTTCTCCTTTTACAATGTCATGTTCAAACGTTGTACCCCCCTTGTCTTCTCCTCTCTCTCTCTTTCTTTTTCTTTCCTTGACCTCCCCCTCTCCCTATCTCATGCTGTTCCCTTTACAGCTGGAGCAGTTGTTTGCCACCATGCAGAAAGTTTAAAATTTCCTTCAAGAAAAAGAAAATCCTTTAAAATAAGTAACTGCAAGGTTTTTTGTGGCTTGCTGTTCTGAAGGAGATTCCAGAGTTCCTCTGTGATTCCAACAATTTCAATATGAGTGGCAAGGAACAAATGTTTTCAAAACAGCCTGTCCTACTGAAATCATTCCAAGGACACATCAGAAGGCAGTTTCATGCTAACAGTGCCAATGCAAACCCTCAGAGGTTTTTCTAGCAGTATTTTAAAGGCCATTTCACCCGAGCAGTACATGCAATACAGAGTAAGTCCATATTCTTTAACAATGCATAAATTATTTCTGGTAAGGATCACTTGGTTGTGTATAAAACGACTTGTCCTGATCATAAATAAATAAAGTTGTAAGTAGAAAAGCCATCCTCAGAAGCTGCCATTTTGAGTTATTGTTGGCATTTCAAAACAAAACACTCCAGGGTAACCCATAAATCCATCTGTACATTTTTTCTCCAGCTATTTGTCCACTTCAGATGTAAAACTCACCTAGGCAAGCCCTTCTTGAACTAGAGCTGTGAACATTGACTGTCCACCAATTATCCTGTCCGTCTGCTCCCTAGCTAATGATTGCAGGCCTGCTGTGTGTATAGGCGAGTGTGTGTGTGTGTGTGTGTGTGTGTGTGTGTGTGTGTGTGTGTGTGTGCTGTCTCCTGCAGACAGACAGATGCTAATAACACTATATTTCCAACAAAGACAGAAGCCCCCCTGGCCATCCCTTTCAACATGGATGCCACACAGCCAGCACCACCCACAGCCCGCAGACCTGCTACTGATGACCATTCCATCTCCACTCTTTGGCTCGTAGCAGCTGGAGGCCTCTATGAATTAAAAGTCCTACCAAAACCACTTAGCTACTGCATTTGAGGGCAGATGTCAAACATCCTTCCATTTTACCAAAATGCAGCTGAGCTGAAGGCCCATACTCCTCAACATTGTCTGCTATATTAATCAGTTAATTTTGCCTTTGCCTAAAGGGCAGAAAGTTATTTCACAAAATTATTTTACACTCACCTGAAGAAAAAAATACGCTTAATACACTTCACACATTTCAGCTTTAAACTTACACTCATAATGTAAAATTAGAAAAGCATAGGTCTGAAGGTAAGTTTAAAAAACTAAATTGATGAGGAAAACAAGTATTCAGACACTACATTGCAATATGTATGCATATTTAAATGTTACAAATAAAAATGTATCAAACTCTAGTACATAAGAAAATAAATTTAAATAACATTGCTGTTTTTGGAAAGATTGCATGCAACATCTAGCAAGCATGGTGACGGAGAAAGTGCTTCCTCAAGTCTAGGGTACGGCAGTAATAAACAACACTGGAATGGAAAAAAGTTACCGAACCACAGCAAGGCATTAAACTGTCCTGTCAGTACAGTTGGTTAAATAAAATGCATTTGGAAAATGTATGGGATGGCTAAATGTCCCCATACAGGGGCACCATGGAATATTTCTCCTAGACTGCTAAGGAAGGTAAGAGAGGAGCCCGCAGTCATATCCATTTCTACACACGGCGCACTGAGGTCAGTGTCTTGCCCGGGGGTGGTCTCGTCCATGGGCACTACGTGAAGTCGAGTGGCGGGGTGGGGCACACAGTATGAGGTCACAAATCAGGTACGCATTTGAGCTGTGAAGACTGAAAACGCATTTGCGTACCACTTATGTCAATATGTACTTGCGTACCACTTATGTCAACCCTTATATATTCATTTATTTATTTATTTATTTTGGTTTGATCAAATCAAGCATTTGTTAAGATGTTTTATTGACATCGTTTACACACCAGGGTTTTAATCAGTGTAACAATAAATAACAAGGAATAACAAAATGGTCAATGACATTTGCAAATTTGGTCAATGAATGTTCAACATCACAAGAGTGAGAAGAAGGATTTGGTGTGCCTGTCACATCAGAAAAGGTCATTTATTGCCTTAGATGTGATCTGTCTATGCACATGGTACCAAGGCAGCTGTCAGGACGATTTATGAGCCCAGCTGGTGAAGATGTCCTGGGTGTTAGACGGCCTTCAGATTTGAGCTGCACTCTCCATATGAGGTACATGGGATGTGAAAGCGATGAGATTTGAAGTGATAATTTCAAGTAATAGTTTTCTGTCTAATTCTAAAAGTAGGTGTCTGAGGTTTGTCTCTGGAGTTTTACACTGGAGCTAGGAGGCTATTGCAATGTAATGTAATGCTGACTGCCTAAATCAGCATGTCAGGTTGTTAAAGGGACAATACCATGTAAAACTACATTTTGCAGTGTATATTACTTAATGTTTATACACTATACTACATAAAATACTAAGTTTTATGTAGATAAACTTTCAAAATATATACTGTTCATTCCCAACTCCATACACATCATATCTGGAAACTGAGCTTCAAAATGCACCATTGTTTCTGTGATGTCACAAAAAGCCACAAAATGCAGGTACATGTATATCTATTTGTCCCTCCAACAGCACTTTACTCGTTCCTAGTCACACTGACATAGTAAGGAATGTTTTCTCCTGCTCAGGACAGAGGTGTTTTACATATATCAGTAGTAAAGGCAGTAACAAACAGCCAATTTAATTGAAAGGGATAAAGACAGGTTAGAAAAGAAATTAAAATACATGACAAATATAAAATATTAATTCTTCAAGCAGTCTTGGACACACTTGGTTTCTGGCACCATGTGGCATTGTGTTAACTTTAAAAATATATAAAAGTCAGAAAAAATATGTTTTAGGATGGCTGCTTCTACCGTTTTCAGCTATGTGAGATTTTGTCTGTTTTTATCTTGTACAGTGTCAGAAGCCACATAAGCAAGTCTATTTGAGGTTATCAAGTAATTCAGCATCAGTTTGAGATTATCAAAGCATAAATGATGTTAACAGTTGGTTGTGAACTTCCATCCCTTAAGCAATCTCAGAATTTTTGTTCTAATGCCACACAACAAAAGCAACCTTTAAGCTTCAAATCAGCTCTGACTGACTCCTGCATTTAACATTTTATTCCACACATTCATTTTTTGTAATTCTATTGTTTTATGGTCCTGAGCATGGGTACTTTGGGGGAGAGCAGATGTTTAGTTACCAAATCAATTCTAAAAATTCAAGTTCAGAGATAGTCAGTGTGTGCAGAGTGCAGGGAAGAACAGCAAGAGACAGAATGTCTGAGAGAGAGAAGAGTGAGAGAGAGAGAGAGAGAGAGAGAGAGAGAGAGAGAGAGAATGCTAGAGGTACCAAAGCTCTATGTGCAGATGTCCAAATAAGCAGTAAATCACTGCAAGGACCTGAGGGTGCTCAGATGCTTTTTGACTGAATGTGTCTGCCAGCCCAGGGGCTGCCGAATGACTAAAACATTAGCATTAGTCTTCAGGGCAGCCACACACTCCCCCAGTCCCCAACCAACCACGGCCTGAGCAAACACACCAACACACACACGAGGCATGCATCCACGCAGAGCCAAAATGGTGCTCATTCACATGCTTCCAGAGATGGCTTCTCTCTCAGGCCTTGGAATGCAGAGCCGCATTCTGTGTTGGTCATGTACACAAAATGTCTATTTAGGTGTGCGTCCTCATTCCTGAGGGCCATAAAGCTGCCATCGGCCTCTAAGCCCAAAGCCCTGAATCGAGTTACAGGTGTTGCTTTTAACACACATGCCCTGTGAAGAAAAGGAGCCTGTTTTATGATCCTGCTTGTACAGAAGCCTAGGGAACCAGAAGTGACACAAAGCTACAAAACAAGTTAAAACCACGTACCCATCATCTCACACACCACACACAGACATCAGAGCTGACTAAGCAAGAGAAAATTGCTCTCCACATATTTTCATCCCGCAAATTGGCCACCATTTCTTTCAGCTCTTGCAAAACGTACCAGCTCACAAGAGTCTACCCTTGTTTCATGTCGCTTACCTTCCACATTACCTAAATGACTCTTACTGCATGGAGAGTGTGATGTCTTCTCATTTTACAGCAAGGCTGAGAATGAAAATAGGCCATACGCTTTTCTGTTTTTTTTTTTACTGTGTGTCCATTTGCATTTTTAAAAGCTAGCATGAAGAGTTAACTTAATATTTCTTATGTACAGAAACATTGTTGGTTCTCATAATTATCAGCAATAACGTCTCTTGAGTATTTAGGAAAGAATAAGATCCGTTCACTTTTTTATGGCCTTGAAAAAATTAAAGCTTGACATTTGAGAGTCATAGACCTGAAGCTTATGGATTTATTTTGGAACATCAAAGGCATCTCAAACACTATGGAATCAGTGTTTCTACCACATTTTGGGACAGCTTGTGTAAAAGCATATTACAAGATACCAGGCTATAATAGTTTGCCAGCACTTCCTAAAACTTATTTTTTAAATGTAGCATGAAGCTAAATAACAGCAGAACAATCTCTGAATAAAACTATGTAGAGTATAGTAGATGTGAACGATAGAGTATAAGAAAAGGTGACACTCTATGAACTCTGTTAAAGAGTTGAGGGAAGAGGACAGAAGTAAAGGCGTTGTTCACTAGGCCCAAACTGTTTTTATTTTTTTTATATTTAACTATACAGAGCATAGTCCGGTGACCAACTTCAGTCCTGGAGGTCCAGTGTCCAGCACAGTTTCATAGCTCCCTTCCTCAAACACACTCACTGAACCTGGCAATTAACAGGTGAGTTGAACCAGGTTCATTCGAGCAAGGAAACTACCAAACGGCGCTGGACACCACACCTGGCCTTTACTGTGGACTAGGCCTTTTACTATTGCTGCTGTGCAGTTTCCTGAGCTAAGCTGCAACCCTCAGTGCTGTTTATGAGTGTTTCACTGCCCCCTGCCTGCCATATCCTCTACTGCACAGCCATATTACGGGCTGTCTACCCCTCCCCCACACTTCCCATATTCTCAGTCTACTGCTGCAACTGCACCCACTGATCTGTCAAAATGTGTTTACACTTGCAAGTTTTTCCACTGGACTTATGCTGGAATTACCATAATTTTACTTAACAGGGAGAAACAAAGTAAAGGCTGTAAGTAACATTTCAACCTGAGATGCAAAGGCCTACCACTGTACTGATATTGAGTATGTGGCTAGGCCTTTATCTGATGGTGCATCCTCAGATCTTAGCCTGTGCATACAAATTATTTTTTGTCTGTACCTCAGAGGTTTTAGGTTACCAATACAAGTAATAAATACACTGTGCTGTAATAGCTAATATGTGAACTACCACCAAATGACAACCTAAAAAATCCAGTTTTTGAAGTATAATGTTTTACATTTTTAGTAGACTGTAGAATATGTTTTCGTCGATTAACTCCTTTCAGGTAATGGAAAAAATAGTGGAAATTTGATTTATTCAGTGGACCATTCCTCTAATTGTCCTGTGTACTGAATAACTGAGTGGCCTCCATACACTTGTATCAAAATCGTGTTGTCACTGCTATTGTGGCACTGCCAGACTTTATCATGTAATAAAATTCTAAATGATGTATGAATGATTGAACTTGCTTTTGAATTTGTTCAGTCATTTGTTTATTTGTTTGGTTGTTTGTTTTATAATTTGTTTAATTGGGACTCACCATCACTCACTCCAGGAGAAATCTGCTCTTCAGTTTCATTCTAATTATAAATGACAATGTATTTGTTCCTAGTCATGATGAGTGTTAGTCTATTTTAGCTATCGGACCAAAGCACTTTTAAATGGATGTTTGTGTATCCTTCACAAGACAGGCTAGACACGGTGGGTTTTGGATATGGAGCCTCAATGTGCAATACCACTGACTCACTGTAGGTGACAGTACAGCACCTTTCACATCGTACTGCTTGTGTTAACCAACTCCATCCACCCACAACACACCTCAGGATCAGATACATCTTTTATGTACAACAGCCTCAACCCATCATACACTGTGATGTTACACCAGACTAATACTGTTCCACTGGGCAGAATATATAAAGGAAGCCATAAAATGTATCCAAGTACAGTGCCTTGTGGAATCTGTAGTTTTTTGCTGGTCCACACCATTCTGTAGGCCAGGGAGATTGAAAAGTTTCTTATAATGCACAAGAGTGAGCGGTGCCATCTTAGTCCTGGGGTTGCTAGCAGAGGGATTTGCTAATGCATTAGATATGCTTTCCATGCATCTGATCTTATATCATCATTGTCCATAATTGTAGTGTTGTAGTGATTTCTGCAGCTTTAACCTCATGTATTATGTGTGTGTTCATGCCCAAAACAGAGATCCAAATGACATCACTCTGATAGTGAGTGCTCTGGAGTGGAACCAGAGGCAGAGAGTATTCAAATTAATTAACAAATGACCTCAAATTAAAAGGGGAAGTCACAGATCACACCACTGGGCCATTCATCAAGTTGGCATGCGGCACTCCTGCAGAACGTGGCTCCTCTCCATCGTACACCAAGTGCTTTATAAGCATGCCCCAAATGCAAATACGGAATGGAGTCTGCCAGTGCGGGAGAAGAGAGGAAAAAGAGGAGGGCTTTATGCTTCTGTATCAATTACACAGCATCTATAAAACAGCCTTTTCACTAAATCCGATCTATTTACGTCCAAAGTACAGCGGCAGTAAAGATGCAGGCAATCCTGGGTGCTGTCACGAGACACCATGTTACTAGGCTGGGGGGCAATAAATTGTATATGAGGGGGTGAAGTGCTCATCTTCTTCTCCAACCTCATGTCTCAGTCAGGATCTTCTGAATCCTGTCTACATTCCTAAGAATAAAGGTACCTACATGATTCTTGGCTTGGATTCCACTTCAAGAAAGGTAAAACATTTAATTGATGTGGAAACATTACATTATACAGACACATCTCATTTACAGACATTGAAAATCTATTTAGTCCATAGGCTCTTGAAAGAACCAAAAATGGTTCTTTTATGGAACTGCTAAAGAACCCTACACTATTAAAAATAAAGGCTCAAAATGCATTCCAATGTGAATGGAAATATATGCAAGTGTGAAGAACCTTCACATATGTGGAAAAAACATCCATATCATGTAAAGATGTGCACCAAAGAAAATTTTCTTTCCGAAGAAACACTTGACTGAATGGTTTTGATTGAGTTTTTAAAATAACTATCCACTGAAGAGTCTTTATGGAACCAAAATCATTCTTCTATCCTATTGTTCCATCAAACCCTATTTGGTACTTTGATTTTTAATTGGGTTTATGGCCAGTCCACCAAGCCAAGCAGGTAAACAAACCACAACATGTCTGGAGGTGATAGATGGATGGAGGGAATGAGGGAGGGCAGGATAAGATGTCACAAACTGACTTTTGCAAAATGATAGAAATACAAAGGAAGAGACATGAGGAAGGAGGGAGAATGCAAAAGAGGAGAGTTAGATACAGGAAGACGTGATCAAGTGAGAGACAGAGGGAGGATAAAGAGAAAGAGAGCGTAGGGGGATGATGGAGAGAGAAAAATAGGAGTGTGGGAGAGATTTATGCCGGTTGTAGAATTTCTTACACCACCCCACACACACCTCTACCCTCCAAACCAACATCCCCCACTTCAGCTCCTTCTAGCCCACCCTCCTTGGGTTTCTGAGTCTTACCCCAGACACACACACACCCGCCCGCACCAGAGTCCGTGATTAAGATTCTGGTGGGATGTGACTGCAGCACTTTTGCAAATGGAAGACTAGACATAATTTCCCTAAAATGCTGTTTTTTATCACCTATTTCCCCTCCATCAGCCGCCCAGCACACGATTGATAGCTGATGGCACCTCTGACAACTTAACGGGTTTATGGCCAGATTTATGGGCTATCTGCTCAGGGCTTTTTACAGCTAAAACTCTGTAAAAAATGCTTATTTCTCTGATAAGGGAAGGGAGGGTGAGGGTTGGTGCGTGTGTGTGTGTGTGCGTGTGTGTGTGTGTGGCGTGAAGAGGAGGCGACCAGCAGCCAGAGCTACATGACTAGAAGAGAAGAAGTGCCTCTGCATTGCAGTGTGAGAAGCTCAATTGTTGTCATCCTCTCCATTCCCTCCTGCTAGCATGTACCTTCTCTCATTCACAGCCCTCTGCCAAAGGTGGGGTAAGGTCTGAACCAGTGGAGCTACTCTGATTGAAAAGGCACCTCTTGAATATCATTCATTGAAGTGTGGATTTACTCCATGAGTGGTTGGTGGTGGATAAATTTCCCAAATGCTTCTAATAAGCCTTAAAGTAATAATTTTAGTGATTATTATAGACATTTTTAGTGAGGCCATAACAGGGCACCATACCTGTTTAGAAGCCAAATTAATGCCTTCAAATTTAAGAGTTCGGAATAATAATCTCATAATATTTTTATACATTTGTTATCAAGAGAACAGTTTATAAAGTATCAGCCACACTATGGATATAGTGTATAGTGTATAGCTCATTCATTATAGATATGAACATGTTGTATGTGGACATGGGAAAGTCAAATCATGAGGTTAATCATTTCACAACTACCACACTCAGACATGCAAATCTCTAAGCAGCGGAAGAAGGTGGCAACCAAACTTCTGCAGGACGGTTCAGAGGCTTGGTCCTGCAGAAGGATTTTTTTGGTGATTTTAACATGTAAGTGTTGCATTCTGGTGCTCACTGACAATGAAATATATGCAACCAAGTAATTGTCTTAGAATGATTCCATTAAATTCCATTAGATTCAACAAGTATGATGATACAAGTCATACAAGTCATGCTACTGCTTTTCAGGTATTTTGACTAAATCTTTTGCTTACCAAAAGGCCAAAATGGTCAGTCTGTACAAACATCTTCTCTTTTTGAGCCCTGTCCTCAAAATGATAACAAATAGAGGTAGTTTCAAAACAGTGTCATTGACAATGTAATTTGCAGATGGACACAGAAGTGTTGACAGCCGAGAAATCCCAGAAATCAATATATCAATATAATCAATTTCAAACAAAAATTACTGGTATCTGATCATCTTGTGTGCAAACAATAATACACTTTATGATTACACTTCCCTGCTGTCAGAGCAAAATCGTGTATCTTTAAAATGCAACTTTTAGCATTTCAAACACAAAAACATTTTAACCTTCAAATCTACATGATTCACACGAATGGCTAATTCAACATTTAAGAATGCACACTTTGCTAAAAAGCAGGAGGTTCACATGAATATTGATTTATGAGGTGCTTGGAGGCAGTGACAGGAGAGATGCACTTAAGGGGACAAATAATGTGAAGGGTTCTATACCTGATTTTTTCCCCTTGAGCAGTAAGTCCAAGCCATTTAAAAGTATCAGAACAACAGTTTAAAGTTTAAACTGCATTTTACCATTTACTTGTACTACGATGGACTTAAATATCAGAATAGAAATAAATAAACGTATTGAACCAAAACCAAAACATTGCAGTCAGTGTGAGCTGCTTTTCATAAATGACAGTCAATAAGGCTTAAGTTAACTTAATTAACCAGTCAAAAGTAAAAATGTTGTTGTATACATGTAAGTCAAAAGCTGGATGAATCTCATTTATACGAAATGCTTAAGGTAAAGTGGTTTATATTCCACAGTTTGGAAGATAATGTCCAAAAAATGGACTTTATCTGAAGCCTATTTAAAAGCACCATTTATAGATTCTTTAGAGGGTTTTTGCAAATACAACTGTGTTACCAAATGTGTTACAAATCATCTAATGCTCTTTTCAAACCTTTTATATATCAAACATTGTTAGAAATGGATTCATAGCACTTTGAAATTAATCTCTTCTTTTGTCATTCATTACTCTAAATCCCTAGAGGGATTTCACTTTCACAGACTAATTAGAGTAGTGTCTTAATTGGAGCATTTGAAATACATTTCAGATTGTCACTCCACCACTGTGCTTTACACAGGCCTTCAACATCACCTCAATCTTAAAACTGACACATTATTGATTTTTTTTTAAATGCCAGGAGCTCCATCCACTGCCACTGGCTGTGTGGGTTTAACTATTCCATTTTTTTTTTTAATAAATATAAGCTCCCTTATTCTCCTCAATTTCTCTCTGACCCATAAATCCCTCACACTCAATAAGTCATTACCGTTCCCATCCAGTCATCCTTTCACTCTCACTGTAAATCATAACAGGCACTACGTGTTCATAAGTGTGTGTTTATGTGTTCTTAACCGCTATAATGTCATCTGCACCAACCACAAATAACCCAAACAGAGCTGTCTTCTCCACTGCCTGGCTAATTGTGACAATGAGTTTTATGCATCGTCTGATTTATCTGTAAACATGGCTGACGAGGAGCGAAGACAGTTTATGTGGTGAAAGTTTATGCGCTCAAAGTTTATGTGTTCGTCGAGGGCTTGCTCATTTTATGTGTGTTTGGAACAAACATTTCTTCCTGAATTGGTGAAGTATTGTTTATGTGTTGGCAGCTTCTTATGTAATGTGCCGCCCAAGTATTTCCTTTTGGGCCACAAATCACACATGTGAATGAATGCTGGCTTCTGTGGCAGTTTTCTGTGTTTTTATCTCCTCTAGGTTTTCTCCAGGCTTATTTCTGAGTGCTGTTTTAGTGTAAGTGTGTTGACTTTGTGTGTTGTGTATGTGTGCCACATAGAGTTCTAGTAGGCTCAAGAGTGTACGCATTGTGTGTTTACTACATTGTGCTCTAGGGGTGTGAATGGTGTGTTTGCTGCATTGTGCTCTATAGCTGTCTGAAAATGGAATATACTGCTTAAGTATACCATACGTACTATGTATATATTATTGTAATAGTCTACTCTATGTTGAATATATTGATATCGTATTTTGTGACATACAGACCAAAAGAAATCATCAAAAATGGCCTAGAAAAAAATCTTGTTACCGTCTTATGCCAGCAGTCACAAAATGATGTAAGATGTTTAAGGTAGTAAACGGTACTGTACTAACAATAGTGTTCAGTGAAAGTGTTCTCTAGAATGAAGACTAAACTGGATTACTGCAGTCAAGGAGAATGTTGACTACTAGAATGCAAACTGCCAACAGTAAAGTTTGGTGGAGGAGGAATAATGGTGTGGGGCTGCTTATCAGGGTTTAGGTTAGGCCCCTTAATTCCACAGAAATGCGTCCAGCTGAATACACTGATAAATGCAAGTGGTATCCATATATAGCAGACCCAAGTTCAGTTAGACAGTGCAAACATCAATAGTATAGTAACCCTATTTGTAAAATAGCAAAATGTTAGTTCATACTGAATAAATACATTATAAATACGTTGCTCTCTGAAATCGGGACAGGAGTTGTGTCCTTCTCCTCCTCCCTCCTCTCTATGTAGGCTAAAATGGAAGCAAGCAGTACTTAGTCAAGATCTAAGAAAAGGCAACTGACACATTTATATGTTTTTAATGCAAAAACTGGCTATAGCTAAATAGCATTTAAATTTACATACACAGATAAACTAAGTATAATAGATTTGAACAGCATCCAGATTGCTTATATTGCATTTAACACATTATTGTATTTCATTTAATATGATTATGTTATTGAAAATATCAGATAAACCAATATTAATTGTGCCAGTGGAATGGCCACCAGGAGGCCTACAAAAAGGGGTTAAGTTAATCCACACTCAAGTTAGGAGGCTGTCAGTAACTTGCGCGTAAGATAACTTGCGCGTAACCCAGGCTTTCTCGATTGCTGAAAAGGGCTCACTTCACCCTTGGTGTTTGTAAATATGCTCAGTAGACATTGCTGCAGATGCAGTCATTTGCAGTTTGGAGAAATATTGTTAGCGCAGTCTCCAACATAAACCTTCTCTGTCCTTTTGAAAGAGGTTTCTCCCCATCCTGTATTACCATCTTTCAACATTCCTTCCCCACTTCTAATTTACTGACTTCTCTACTCATATTCTCTAGACGATATGGCTTTGCTGTGTTCCATAACAACTATGAATCATAATCACATCTCAGAAAAACTCCTGCCACACCTTTTCCACATGGATTCTCTTGCACTTTCATATTCAGGCTCTTTTCAGAAAATGCCATAATCCTTCCATATACCAAATTTGATGAAATTTCTAAAACGTTATGTTTGCAAACAGACTTTATCTTTTTCCAGTCAATGCATATTCTGTTTCCAGCACTTAGATTAAGTCTAATTTTGCATAATGTATCCTGTATAGAAACAAATGTGGTGATTCACTGTTGGGAATCATTTTTAGCCTGGGGTTCAGTCAGACCGGCCCTTTGAGCTAAATGATCAGATCTGAACCTGTGGTCATAGCGTGAGGCTAATCTACCAACTTGATAAGTATGGTAGCTCCCAGCCACTTTGATAAATTGCAGCCCTTCAGGGTTGGCCTTGTTATTCACGTTGAATAATTACCAAAACAACAGCTCTCTTTCTCTGTCTCCAGACTTGAATGCCTTGAACATTTCCATTACTCTTTTTTCCACCCTGGGTGTCTGGAGAGGTGGTGGGAATTTTACAAGAAGGAATCTGAAAACGGAAAATGTGTGCTTCTCAAGCATTTTTTTCTTAATCTCAGCCATCTTCTCAACACCATAAACTTCAGTGTTAATGTCTTCCAGAACTAAAGATAAAATTCATTTCCAAAAAGTGAGCCATAGACCCTATCCTGATGGTCTCTGAACCTCACATATGAACAGACAGTAAATCGGTGCACTATAATGCCCTTGTGTACTATTAGGGAAAAGGAATGGCCTTGTCTTATGACTATATATGGCTCATTGTCCCTTAATCTGCACCTTCAGGTCCTTGTATGAAAGGCCTCTTCACCAACAAGGGTGCAGTATCATTGTAGAAAGGGCAGATAAAAGAGTATTCTTCGTTATTGTGTAACCTACTAGACATGTACACATTCTGGACGTTAAAGTTATTGGCTTGTATGGTTGCTTCTTGAAAAATTTTAATACAGAAGCCGTAAGTTATATGAAGATTCATTAAACTTAAAAAACGGAACCTCCTTTTTGAAGAATCATCAATTTAAAGCCTCCTTAGGCAGCCCAATGTGGTTTTTCTATGGCACTGCTCAAAAGAATCCTTTTCGGTACCTCTAATAGTACTTAATAGTGTAGGGAGACTACATAGTCATTATATTATCAGCTCTATGTTGTAGTAAACAGGCATGCGTGTTCTTACTAAATACCTGGCCATCATTCAGAACCCCACTGCTAGGTGGCTGGAGAACAGCACAGCTCTGGAGTTCTGGAGGCCAGCCCAAGAGGCCCACCAGTGTGTTCTGTCTCTATGGGACCTAATTGTTGTAATTATCCACCAACAATCAGCACCACTTTCTCAGACCAGCTTTTATAGCCCTTTAATGAACAGATCCATCAGGACTATCCGTACACTAAATGAACAGCTCTTGTACTGCGCCCGTTAAGGGCTAGGTGTGTTTTATTCTTCTCAAATTTGCCTCAATGAATCACCTCCAGATTTTCACGTTCCAAAACAATGCCAGGAACATGCGGTGCAGGCAAGAAGAGACTGAGGCCACTGGAGAGTGTGAGAATGTGAGTATGTCAATATAGACATAATTTTCCCTTATGCTTATGTTAATCCACATCCAGAGGAGCTGCAATCCTAGTTGTGCTGAAGGCTATTTACTAATCCTAGCATGTCCAGTGACTCAGATGAAGGGATTCTTTTGGTTACATTTTCCATTATGCCAAAACAGTCTATTAAAATGGGAAATCTCATTGAAATGTGGGCTGCCTCTCAGAGAAGGCCACTTCTAAAAGGGTGAGTAAATGGAAAATGGTCAGTTTTCTTGGCCAACCTGCAATCAGGGTTGTCCCACTTTCCATAAATCATTTGAAACATGTGTGGCTTTTGTTTGAACCTCCATCTGTAATGAACATCAGTGTATGCAAGTGCATGACTGCATCATTCTATACTACATTCTGTACACATGTGAGATTGCTTACTCGCTCCATTCTTGCTCTCAAATTTTTCCAAAGTTCGCCATCCAGGCCCTGTCCTCATTAGCGTGAATATTAATGTGGCCAGAAGAAAGGAGGCGGCGGAAAGAGCACGGGGAAAGAAAATGGAGGAAGGAATTTGGAAGAGCTTTTTAAAGGGGCCATTTCATCAGAATCGTTATTTTTTTGCGGTCCTCTGAAGGCTCGTAACCCGCGCTCTATGAAGAGACACACGCCGCAGTGGGGCTTCATTTAAAACCTAAAGGTCATTGCGCAGGGAAAGGTCTCCAACTCAGCCAAAAATATAAAAAGGAGGCACAGAGAGAGAAGTGGTCAGGGTGGGGCGGGGGTTACGAGGGTTGTTTAATATATAGAACAGCAGCATGGAGTAATAGAGAGGATGAATGAAATAACTTAAACTCAGAAACACAGCAGAACATAGCCAAAGGCCTCAATAATAAAAAGAAATGATGCCAGTGAACAAAACTAGTTCAGAGTTATTAAAGCCAACATCAGCTCAATTACAAAAGCTTAAAAATGAGTTTTAATAGATGAAAAAATATAAAGAAATGTCATCTACGTTTACCAATGTTAAAATTCAAGACATACATAAATAGTAATACAGTCGCAGTTGGGCACCATCATACAAAACTGCCTCATTGGTGAAGGCAGAATGTTATTTGTGGTCTGGTTATCAATGGGTAGCCACCAAATGTATCAGAGACATCATTATTGTTAGTTACCTCAATTTTTCTACATATTTCGTCCTGTTTGCACTAGAATAGGCTTCTGCGAATGAATTAAAAAAATGTCTACTATATTTAACAGAGAATGCTTGTGCTGGCTTTATAGTGGAAACACAAACAGAAAAGACCAACAACTCTGTAAATCCACTGTAAATGAATTACACAATTACAGGTAACATTTCAAATGAATAGAGGCTTTATGAATGTTGAGAAGTGCTGAGAAGTATAGCTAGTCAAAGTTGACAAATTGTTGCTCTTCACATATAGCATAACTCTCTAATTATAATACTCATACACATGTGATCATACCAACATACTGCAATACACTACAGGACGTTTGGGGGCAGTATAGCGGCTGTTGTTTCAGTAGACCATAAAAGAAATTCCACATTTTGGAAGCAAAGGTAGGTAAACCCAATAAGACTAAATAGTCAGCTGATTGAATAATAATTGACAGGTTAATCACCTATGGAAATAATCAACTGTTTTTGTAGCCCTACTGAGAAGCGTTAAGTCAGTGTGAATAAGTTCATTCAGAAATAAAACTATATTCTTACTTTGACAGATGACTATTTGAACACAAATAGTGCAAAACAAAAGTGTAAGTCTGCCTAGCAAGCTGTAATGGCACCATCACTTGAATGCTGGTGCTTGACAAAGCTAGACTCACTTGATGAACATCCGGAGCCTAAGTCAGATGTTAAATAATTTTTTGCTCTATTTCTTTCATGTGTGCAATTTTATTTACACTTGAGCTAACAATCCTAGCTGGAATAAACCTGCTGAAATGCCGACCGTGAGTATTTGCAGAAGCTCTGCAATCACCACCCCTCCTCTTCGTAGAAGGCTAAGGTGCTAATCCCAAGGCGGAGTGGTCGCTTGTTTACCTACCAAGTTCAGTTTAATTGCTCAGTGGCTCTTTGATTGCCCCCACATAGCATGGGGAGCCCAGAGGAGCTGTGGTAGAGGTGACAGGCCCTGATCTAGAGCACAGCGCACCGCTCTGATAAGGCAGGGCTTCCACTTTACTGTCCCCAGCACGCAGACACACACCCAGGCCCGCTAGTAAAAGGAATGCCTCTGCTTGCTAGTAAAAGAGGGGGAGGAGAGAGGGGGATGGGTCCTGGATGGTTGTCTGGGGTAGGGCAGGAGCTGAGGGAGGAGAGGAATGTCACACACTTAAGAATAATCTCCCTCTATACTTCCCCAGAATCAGTCTCCCATTGCAATTCCCAATCTCTTCCTCTTTCCCTTTAAAAAAACAGATGCCCAGTTCCAATCACGGCTGCTGTAAAGCAACCCTTGTAAAATACCACAGAGCAACAGCACAACCTCAGGCCTTCCCCATACAAGATGCCTGTTGGACCACTTTGCTTTGAAATATGGCACGGGCTTGGCTGAGGCAGCATTAAAGCCAAGGATGCCCCCGTATCTGCCCAGAAGAGACATTCCGGCATCATAAACGAGGATTTGTATGGACGCTGGTATGCGCCTGTGCCCTCCTGAGGCTGTGACACGCTACCAGTCTTCATTATAGTGTGCAGAAAGCGTTAGTCTCAAACTGTGCACATGTTTGTGTTTGCGTGTATGCAGGACAAGTCTCTGGCAAGGGATGTACCCTGCCATGCGTCACCGCTATGCTCGGTATAGGCACAGCGGCCGATCAGATGGACGATCAAACACTAATCATTCCCTCACGGCCCATTCCGAGTAAAGCTGTCATTAATTTTGCGGAATTACATCAAATCGGAGACATTCTTTATGCGGCCCACGGCCTACCGACAGTTATACGATGGGTACTGCTGCGCTAAGCAGATGGGGCAGTTTGGCCCTGCATACTAAATACTCCCGTCCCCCTTTCTTCATTCCTCTCTCTCTCTCCCTCTTCCTCCCCCTTTCTCCTCTCTTTCTATCTCTTGTCACTTATGTCCTGTGCTTTCCTTCTCTCACTCTTTGTCTTCTCCCCTTCCAGTGTCTTTTATTTTTTAATCTATTCTTCACCACCTGCCCCCCTGTTCCATGCTCTGCCTCATATCAGGACTTTTTCACTGCTGCTACATTTCAGCATTTTTTTTATGTAAACACCTATAATACTGCCCATATTTGACTGGAATTTTGGGAAACATTTGCACTGGAGTGCTTCTTCCACAGCAAAAAAAAAATCAACTTAATGAGAAATTGTAGCACGCTATTGAATTTTTGCTGAATAAAGAATATTTATTAATTAAACATTATTTTGCCATGTAAAAGGGATTCACCTTTGGGAAAATTCGGAGTGTAGTTTTTCTTTCTTGTTTCCAAGCTGTCTAGCTATAATCAGTGTCTGAGTATTTTTAACTGTACACTGTGTTTTTATATTGTGCCTGTGAGGCTGGTGAAAGGATGTCTCATTTGACTATTGGAGAGCATTGTTCGTTATCTGTGGAGCAGCATACAACATGGAACAATACTCTTAATGCCTTCAAAAACAGCAGCAAACTCACTAACTGCCAATTATGTTATGTCAGCTAACAGATGCCTGCATTGGCCATCATCAAACTGAGTGATGGTGGACAGAGTGACACCCATAATGCTCTATTAGACAACCAGACACAGATAGCTGTGGCATCACTGGGGACTGAACTGGTGATCTGCTGATCATAGACCAAATGTAAAACTGAACAGAAGCAACTTCCAGAGTTATTCAGTGATGTTCTGACATCCACCATAGTTTGGTGCTTTCCCTGCTTAAACACACCTGATTCAACTAATCTGTAACTTGTCAGGTTTAGTGGCTGGGATTACAACAAATACCGTTGTTATAATTGTGACAGGCTCCAACTTCCTCTGGATCTTGCACTTATATTATTAAATGATAACTAATTTTACTCAGTTTAAAAAATAGATAACGCTTTACATTAAGGCTGCACAACATCTAAGTAAGTCGTTCATGACATAAACCTACAATATTTTTCTGAAAACGTGTCATAAATGCTACTTTCATCAGTTTTACCCCAGAAAGTATAATGACAATGGACGCTTGTTGGAATAAGTCTTTCTAAATGTCTATGTAGGTTAATGTTCTTCTCATAAAAGGTTATGTCGACATCATGTAGCCTACTGTAAAGTGTTCCCAAAAATAATTGGTTCTGTACTAGCTACCTTCTTGATATAATTTAACTAGCATTGCCTTCTGCTAGCATCAGTTAAGAAAACATGCCACTGAACAGATGTGTAGAGCAGCGATAATAGCAGTCATGCCATTGTCTTTTATTGATTTCAGAATTACATTTTTTATTTTTGTGTTTTCTGTGTTTTATGTATTTGTACTTTTACTTTTGTTAAATCTTATAATATGTGTTGGGAAGTAAAGGCAACAGGGGATTAAACTGACATGTGTTCTATTATTGCATAGTCAAACTGTGACACTGTGTCACAATATACTCTTCTGAGCATATTGGTGAAATTGTCAGTGCTTAAATTATTACTTGCATGTCTCAATACAAAGAGTTAGGGCTGGCCTGGGTCCTTTTTGTGCAGAGTTTGCATGTTCTCCCTGTTTCTGTATGATTTTCTCCAGCGTGCTCTGATTTCCTCCTATTGTCCAAAGACATGGAGGACAGGTGAATTGGAGATGCTAAATTTACTGCAAGTGTTTGTGTCTGCCCTGTGATGGACCGGTGACTTGGCCAGGGTGTGTTAAGACCTTTTGCCCTGTGAGTCCTGGGTTATTTTTTTATTATTATTTATTTTACTTACTATGTTGATCCCAGAGGAAATTACCAAGACTAAGCTCTATGAATAAGAACCAGTCAGGCCCGGTCACACCTATCTGACTCTGTAGCTTAAGTGAAAGCCCCCCTCTGTTCTGTTTAGCAACGCCTTAACCACCATCTACCCTATAGACAAAGATGTCATCCCTGACGCCTATCATTACTCAGGCTCAGTCAGACTTTTGTGCTACCATGAGGCTAGTCATGATTTACATGTCACAGTGACAAGTACACATTTTACTCATACATTACCTAGATGCCCTGCCAGTTCTGCGTTATCATTCGTCAATCAGCTGTATAACATCAAAACCACTCCAGCACTGACCTTGATTTTAAATGGTCAGATGTCAGGAGGAGCAGCCCAGCTAGCAGGGATGCACCACTCCATTCTATACATAAGCCTACACAGCAAAACTGCTAATAACTGCACTTACAGTGTTAAACTGGTCTCCAGTGTGTAATTTGTAGTTATATTGGTCTCAGAAGTAGATTGTATGTGTTAATATAACACTGTTGGTTTTACTATGTGCCATCTGTTAAAATTTCTTTTTTTGCTCTACATAAAACTGTGTTACCTATCCAACACCTTTGGCTAAGCTTGCAGAAAGATAACTCCGCATTCCACATACAAGTGCGCCATCTGAAAAAAACCTCTGGCTCTGCAGCAGACGTGGTGCTACTTATCCACCTAGCAGGGTCCATTAAAATTTCATTAGCGAATCAAAAATGCAGCATAGCTTTTAAATAATGAGCTATGCCAATGCTGAGTTCCTTAGTTGTGCTTATGGAGTCTTCATATGTCCAATTGTATTCCTTTCCATCCAGTTCTCAGGCTGAAATTGTGACTGATAACTGCGATTGCCATTTTTAAATTGTTAAAGTAAGTTGGTAGCACACACCAAAATAACCATTTTCGTTATTAATAATAAATTGAAGGACCATCAAAATGGAATAACATATAACAGAAATGGATAATGTGGCAATGAAGCTAAAACTGTCCTTTACTAAACTTTTCAATATCTGCTGCTGGAATGTGATGATGTTCAGTTGTTTAGGTTCGTTTCATAACAGAGTATCTCCCTGAACTCATGAATTTAAGCCCATTTTCAAGGTGAAGGAAACTGCATGTTTACTGTAATTGTTACTGTGGACCACCATGGCTGACAAAAGAGTAACAACCTAATTACTGAGGAATGTGAGTACCAATGTGAGGAATGTGAAGGGCCTACACTGTGGCCTATAACTTTAGCACTGCCAAGGTACTCTGTGTTCCGACTTACATTACAGCCTGATGAGTTCAGCACTTTCTCTGCTCCAATACATCTAATCCCTACTCACAAAGACCTTATTTATTAGTTGATTGGCCAATTCTGTGCTGAAAATCACAATGTAATACTAGGGCCCACCAAGACTAGGACTATATAGGGTTACTAAAAAGATGGTAAGGTTATTTCATTTGGTTAGGGGAACTCTTTGGTCTCCTAGATTAAAAAAACAAATAAGGGTAAAATATTGTTTAATTGTTGTGGCTTAAATATTTGCAATGTCTCCAATATTAGTAACAAAATCGTCCCATAATTTTACCATCATTTCTTTTACATAAAATATTTTATATATTATTTTTTAATGTCAAATCTGCACATTTAATGGCGAGAAAGTACATCATTTTAAGATTTATACTTTATCATTTAAGAATATTTGTATTAAGCATCATCATGACATATATTACTTTTTTAGGAATTTTAGTTCAGAATGACCTTAATTACTTTTTATATATACATATTTAACTGAATTGCACATTAGTGGATATGCCGCTGGGTTAGTCAGTCCAAAACCTAGGCAAATTATCCAAAATGTGAAAGTTGTCCTTACTGTCATGTCATTACCATTGCAATCAGTTGTTTGACACAATGCTGATAATGAGAGCTTGCTGTTTGATCATTCTAATTATACACCGTAGCAGCATAACTGAATATTGGTCTTATTTTAATTAAGTTAATTTTGCCACTGGATGACACATGATTGATTATTGCTAAGTTAAATTTGTACCTAAATGAAGAATCACCAAGCAGGGAAATGTCACCAGACTGCTGTAGACTAGAAATCAGTGCTTACTGTCTCTGATAGTAGGACCTGACTAGGTCAGTAATTATATGGGAAAATAGAACTCCAACACGGGCTGTAACTCTGGACTCTGCCAGTTCCCTTTATTGATTCTGAAAAGAGTACGAATACAAGAACCCACAGGTAACAAGAGGGAGGGAAACTGGGAGTGCTCCCTCGAGAACCACAGGCCTGAGGGCAGTTTGTCATCCAGCAAGGTCGAGAATGCTTCGTCTCGCTGCCATCAATCAAGTCCTGAGCCCATCCCCCCACTGTGTGGTTCTAGCACCTTCCATGCACTCATTTCAGACTCTCTCTCTCTGTTAAAACCACCCCAGAGCCTTTATTGGGCTGCCTCATTTACTGCCTGCATACAATTAGAGACGGACAGGGGCGGCCATCTTGTCTGCTGCGTCCACTGTTGGCTGCTTTGCAGTATATGACACAGCAGCCTTGATCCCTTCCCACAAGCAGGATATTGAGATGTTTAGCTAGTAGTAAAACATCAGGGAGACTCTGGACATTATGAGGATGATTAGAAGTTGTAGAGGATATAAAAACCTTTGTGGACAGTGGTCAGTGTTCCAAGGTCCAAAAAAAAGAAAAGTAAAATGTCCACTTATATACTGTAATCTTTTCCCTGGGTGGGTGAGTGTTAAATCAACACTTATGTTTTAATTAGCCTATATATCACTTTGACTTATGACCGCCCAATAGCAGAGGCCCTCAGTGCGTAGTGTGCCAAACACAACAAGATTCTTCTCTCCAGTATAACCGTTCATCCATTCACTCACTGCACCAATGTGAAAGATAATATGGCTGAGTTGTGTTTTACTGCAACCCAGAGTATGAATTTTCCCCTGCATGTAGCCTGTAAACATCTCATTATGTAATTAGGCCTTGGAATGTTTTCAAGCCCTTATTGCAAAGGTTCAATACACTTTTAAAATATAGATTAACACACAATATACCGATTAAAGCAAACTGAAATGGTACATGTCAGTCAAAATGAAATAAAGCAAAACAATGGCAATCAGTAGAGCTGGCTTATCAGTTTGACTACGAGTAAGTGTAGTCTTTGACCTCCAGATCTTTGTGAAACAGGTACATGTTAGAAATCACTGCAGGCCAAAGACCATCCCATACTCATAAAAACGAGCCTTCCTCCATGGTGCAGGTTTAGTTAATGTGCACTGCCCCCTGGCGTTCAAATTCTGCGTGCTGCCCTGCAAATCCAGCACTTGTTCGGTACAACGTTTTCAGGATGTGCCACATTCCCATGAGGGGGAAAGGGGGAAACAGACTAATTATAACTCGACCTAACGGAGGAAAAAAACACAAGAAGGAATGACTGTAACGCTGGACCCCCCTGTGCTTCTCAAGGGCTCATGGTGGTTTCAGATTTCCTGTAGTCAGCAGGATTTAGGATTTAGGATGGTGTTTACATCACTGCAATCAGAGCAGCAGCACACCAGACTGATCAGTGGACCACTGCCACTCTTAGAACAAGATGCTGGAAACTCGAGAGAGCCTGTTCATCCTCCCTCTGGATCTCTTCTTCCACACATGCAGATTCAGATAAAATAAAATAAGATGAGATAACCCTTTATTAGGGAAATTGTTCAAAACCAAGGTAAAGCTGTTCAGTTCAATACTTATAGCTATAAAAGATAAAACCTGAGAAACTGAACATTTTTGCAGATCTCTTTTTTTTTGGAGCTGTGTATATAGAAGTGTTTGTACCCCCTAAATCTATCACAGAAACAGAATTTCTCAGTTAATAGGATAACTTAAGTCAAGCCTGCCCAATCAGAGGTCAAACTCTAATACTAGAAGTTGTCCTCACACTATTTCAGCTTTAACTGAATGATTTAAGGGTGTTTCCTAAAAACGGATTTCCTAAGTTGGGCAGCCAAAAGCTGAGGTCTGACCCATATGTTGACACCTGAATATATACGCATATAGATTTTTGTATGAACACAGTGGATTGTATTGTACACCTTGGGGGATCCTCAGGTGCGTGATAGCAGACATCAAAAGAAACAATAATGCACCATACACACAGTAATATTATACCTAAAAATTGTTGCACATGTTTCATGAAATATGAGATATTGCCAGATAACATTAGCCTAAGCTAAGCAGGTCATGTCTAGTAGGTTTTGTTGTCATTTCAACCACATACACACCGTACACAGTGAAACGAAACAATGTTCCTCCAGCACCACAAAGCAACACAAGAACAGAAACAGAAACACCACAAGACCGCAAACAAAGACTACAGGACAAAAGAGAGCGCAAGAAAAAAACACAAGAGCAACAAAAAGAACAGGACAAGGCAACATTTAGTGCAGTTAACAAAAGCTACAGTACTATTCTGAATCAGTACAGTATTATGACAGGTGCTGTATTCTAGGAGCAGAGAGTTGTTTGTGCAAATATTGCAGAACAGAGGTAGACAGCAGCAAATATAATTGTGAAAATATAGCAGCAGCAGGACAGATTATGTGCAGTATAAGAAATAGAAGGCAGGCCAAACCTCAGTTTTTAGCTCCCCAGCTAAAGAAATCCTTCTTTAGTTAAAGCTGAAATAGTGTGAGGGCAATTTCTAGTACAAGAGTTTGACCTCTGACTGGGCAGGTTTGAATTAAGTTATCCTAGTAATTCAGAAATTCTGCTTTTTAACCATAACACAGGGATTTATTTGCTCAAAAAAAAAAAAAAAAGACTGCAGAAGGTTTAAAAAGGCCTTTCAAACTACAAGGTTCTGTGATTTATTGACGGGGTATTTATTTTCATTTTTCAAATTTAAGAGCACGGGCGTTGTGTTTGAAAATGTACGTTTGTGCATATTTAGATTTAAGAGTAGGAATAAAATTCACAATGGAGTTTGTTGCTTTATAAAGACAGACAGATCTCTCGATATAGATAGATAGATCATTTCTCTAGATAGGTAGATAGAAAATCTCTCTAGATAGATATATAGATTGATTGATTGATAAATAGATAAATAAATCTAGATATTTCGATAGATCGATCGATCTCTCCGCAGTTTGCGCAATCGCCACGTGTTGACTTCATGTGGTGTTTTCAAGGTTCTGAGTGTGGCGTAGACGCTTTTAATTGGTCGAAAACCCTGACGGCGACTAAAGCTCCACCATTAAGAAAAGGCTTTTCTGCGGCTTTTGTCAAAAATCCACCAATCACGTCCTCTGCTACTTACGCATGGGCCCAAAAGTCTAGCCTTGCACGTTGTAGTTTTTGTGAGAGGACAAACCCTGGTTAATGAAACACCCCTCTGGGTTTTTTATGTTTATTTATGTCTCTATTTTTAACGATTTGTTTATAGCAGTTGAATCAGAAAATACCTTCTGTGGCTTTTGTCAAAAATCCACCAATCACAATCCCATGCGCTGCCATACGCGCTTCTTTGTCACGTGTGGGGATTGTAGTTTTTAAGAGCAATTTTGTGTAGATACCCATAACTTAAAAACTACATTTCCCAGAAGTCAGCTGAACAGTTCTAACAGCCATGCTTCTGTTTTTGTTATTATTGTTAACGGCTTGTGTTGTTGCTACGCAGGGACAGGGATTGTGATCTAATTACGAGACACTTGGCCTTTTGGTCGAATGTAATCGTTGCCAGTCATTCGTAGTGGGAAGGAAAAACAGCTCGGAGCGGTTAAAAGCAAATAGGGTGAGTTGTTTGATGTTAAAAAAGCTGCGTATGAGCCTGTAGTGCACGTTTGCACACAGACAAAAGCAATGTCGACGGATGGACTGCCGTCACTGGCTGTGTCACCTGCTAAAACTGTACATTTGATAATTATTTCATTTATTGCACTTGCACGACGTCCGATCTGTGCTTTCGTGAGTGGTCTTGCTGCCTGCACACTGTGGTGCAGCCGTTGGGCCTTCCATTTGCTCCTGCCCCCTGGCAGCTGTGTGGAGAGAGGTGCATGGTACTTCATGTACTTCAGAGATAAACAAATCCATCTTAACACTACTGCTCATATTAGTGCACAAAACAGGTGTTGAAAAGGAATTTCCCATCTGGATTATGCCAAAAGTATATACCTGTGTTCTGTTTAGTGAGAGAAATCCTTGTTTATACAATACTCCTCCAGTATTTATGTTTACTATGATATATTTAAAGCAGCAACTCATGAAACTGAATTTTGTGGCTGCTTCCCTTTCTGATCTGTTAATATTATCCTTTGTGTTTCATCTGTGTGAGCCAGGTAGCCCATTAGATATAAGGCAGACCTCTATCTGCATGAAATATGTTGTATGTCCTGCTGCTAATTAAAGCCTGTTGAGTTTTGCTGCTTGCAGTGTGGCACCTGTTGCCTTTCGCCACTCTTTTGTTTGCACAGAGATGTCCAAGCTCCAAAAATAAAAATAAATTAAATTAAATAAATAACCACCTGAAGGGTTGCTGAGTATGTTGATGGATACAGATAATGCAGTTTGGTCAGTACACTGATTTACATTTGTGGTTATGCAATTTGCGCAGTGCTCTTCATAGGCTCCTTCATTGATAAATTAAAACATGAATGTAATTTCTGTTATTTAATTATTTATTATACAGTAACATAATGTATATTTCATATCAAATAATAAAATAATGACATTGATGGCTAGAAAATCTGCTGTTTTATCTAAACTTGGAGAGAAACAGCAGAAAGTGTTCTAAAAGTTCTAATATGTAAACGCAGAAGTTATATTTAATAAATTCTATTCTGAGGTTAGGTGATTATTCAAATTTAAGCAAATTAATGACCCTGACCATGTTAAGGCCTTTGACCAAAAAGGTATTCAGACTCTCAGGTGGAGAGTAAATAACTAAGTATTACAAATATTTTAATTTTCGCTGCTAATTGTTTGATAAATTATATATTTTAATATACTTTGTTGTAAACAACAAACAATTTAAAGTAAAATGTTTTTCATTAGTGATCTCAGACCTTTGCCTCCCCATACAAACATAGATGATGAATTACGTTTACATTTGATACAAAGATTTCAGATTTCACTGTTTTTTGTTGTTCTGTTTATAATAAAATGTAAATAATGTTTTCCTGCAAAAAGTAAAAAGTGCCTATTTGCTAAAAGAAATTTGCTATAATATGTCTATCTTAACACAAATACGGAAGTGAGTTTAGGTTTTGCACTTTCTAAACTAGTTTGGGAGTTTGGCCTTAATCTTGTGTCTGGTAATGGCCTTCTTACTGATGAACGAAAGAACCGCTTGATGGAAAAACACAGGAGATTATGTAGGTCCGTGTAGAAAAAACAAACCTCTAAATATGGATCCTGTGGTTTTGAACCACCTGTCAGGCTTGATCTACTGTACATGAGCCCTCAGCAGCTCTCAGAACGGTCCTGCCGCACGTCTCCACTGTTCTGTCATTTCTGATTTGTGGTTTTGTGACGTGTGCCATGATTTACGGTTTGCTCCTCTGATTGCTGAGCTGTCAGCACAACAGGTTTGTCCTCAGCATTCACCCTCAGGCATGTTCTCTCGTGATTTAGTTTGTGTCCCTCCCTCTTTGGTTTCCTAAAATGAACTTTCACCTCATTAGAAAGGCTGCCTAAAACAAGTGCAGTTAAGCATAATTTTTTTATTATTTTTTTAACTAGCATGTGCAGTATCTGTATCCAGGCCTCTTGTTGTAGTCTGCTGCAGAGCAACAGTAATAATAAAAAACAATACTATAACTAAAAATAGATAAATAATGAAATAATACATATATACAGTAAACCCCTGCTTATAAGTGGTTCAGCAGTCGCGGCCTCAGTCCCTCACAGATTTTTTTCCTGAGCAGATTTTTTTCTGACCGAACTAATAATTGTTCACGGAAACCCCCACACATGCGTGGATATCCTCTGCATTTTTTGCTTTTGTGACATCTGGGCCTCATCCTCCATGCCCCCTCTTCCTCGTGCTGGTTGTTTATGACTGGGCATGGAGGTTACCAAGGCAGTCAGACGCCTGAACAGAATGAGCCTCCGCTGCTATGTGCCGCGCCCAAACATAAACAACCAGCACGAGGACAAGGGGGCATGGCGGATGAGTCCTGGACATCACCTGTACACAGAAGTGGGAGGTTTGAAAGTAGCCAATCCGAGAATGCTATTCATTTCTCCTTGCTGCTGATTGGCTGGTGCCCTTGCAGCTGCAGTCCAGAATTTACCCCGTGGAGCGTCTCGAGTGTTCTCGTGTTTTTCGTTTTTGTTCCTCTTAAAGCCCTGGATTTTTATTACTGTATATTAAATAAATTTATTACTGTATTTACCTGCTTGTACCAAACAAAATGACAGCGCATACCAAAGAAATCGGGCGCGCATGAATTGCAGTACAGTCTATGCAGGGGTAACATCGGTATTTTACATTCTAGTAGTGCGGGAGTTCAGTGTACACTGTACAGTACGAATATGGGTTTAGCTTTACATTTTCTTTAAAAGTAAGGTATTAAGCTGAGTGTAAAATTGAATGAAAGTGTTTTGGAAGTATGTTTGGGGGCATATTTAGGGTTTACACTATAAATATTATTAGGCATTTTTTTACCACATAACATCGAGATTTTTCACTATACGCAGGTGCTCTTGGAACGTTTGCTTTATATATATATATATATATATATATTTATATATGTATATGTATATGTGTATATATATATATATATATATATACACACACACACACACACACAAGTATATAAGTAAACCCTCACAAAAAATGACAGTTTGGAGCAAAATGTAATTTGCAGCAACACACATGTAGATCACTGTAATTAGTAAACGAAGCTCAGTCTGATGATTGATTCCTAAATAAATGATACCCAGTGGAGTATCCTAATGCAAGCTGTACTTTGCTCAGTTATGGACGTTGTTGTTCTGTCTTCATGTTTGACCTGTTAAAACAAGACTATAATGATTAAAAAGAATGTTCTTTCATTGTGTTTTGATGGTCCATGTTACAGGTGCTGTGGACAGGACTTGGCTTTGACCATGGAGAAGGAATGGAAGGTGGAGTTTCGGAATGTGGGCAGTAGCTACTTCCCTCAGAGCCGAGTGGAATGCCACTACAGCATCAGCTCTCAGCACAGCTGGGCCAGCAATGACTGGGTTGGCCTTTTTAAGGTGAGGTTTAGTTGCATTTTACACATTGTCAAGCTTATCAGTGGATATATTTTTGTACACTGTTGTTCCTGTTTCTCCAGGTTGGGTGGTCGTCAGTGAGGGACTACCATACATTTGTGTGGGCTCTGGCTCCGTCTAGCTACAAGGAAGGGACCAATGTGAACTGCTGTGTTCACTTTCAAGGTGTCTCAGTTTGCTATCTCTGAACTACTCTCATCTGTACATTGCAACAAATATACAGTTTTTCCCCAGTTGTTGTCAATCAGCCAAGACATGGCAGATGTCTGAAATTTGCTTCTTTACTTCTGCCCTGAAGCTACAAGCTATGGGAGCCTATGTTATACCCCACCAATTCAAACTTCTACTGTGTAACTGGATTGACTTATTAGATAATCTCAAATAGACTTGCTTATGAGGTTTCTGTCACTGTATGTTATGCGGTTATGTATTTTTAAAAGGATAAAAGTGTATACTTCTAGATCAACATAAATCTATCTGCAATGTTCAGTGTACTGTTAGTTATAAGCTTTCATTACTTGTTAGCTATGTTAACCTCATTGTTTTAGTACAAAACATTGGAAGCAAGATTTTTTGGCAAAGTGTCACTTTAAGGGGGGGTGGTAACATTGCTCATCACTCATCAACCTGAAATTGGTCGCATCCTTCTGAATGAGGTGTCCTATAGTATAGCCAGTCAGAGGACTAGATTAGACTGCAGAGTAGAGTCCTGATCTGATACAGGACGCTTTAAAAAGATTGTAGACTGTGTGCCTCTGTATGTCTGGTTGTGAGAGTGAGAGTCAGCATATCTTTAAGGATCTTAACTCACCCAGTTCAGAATGGCATTGTTGAAGGTGGGGGGGTGAATAATGAAGATGGGAGACAATGGCACAAAGAACTGAATGAGAGAATGCTTCTGAGGACACAGCAAAACTGCTTCAGTCACTGACAGAGCTCGATGAGGTCATCGATGAGCTCATCAGCAGTGGATGATTGGTCGCCTGGAGGAAATCTGAAATCTTTACACCAGTCAAGAAGATGGAGTGTGACAAGGGAGTGCTAGTGTGCTGATATGTTTGAACACGTTATTAATGCACGTCTTATAAGCGTAGGTCATTAAATCAAGGAACTTATTGGTTGTGAATCTAAGAGGCTAAAGACAGAGTGCTAGCTTGCCAATGTGTTTGGGCATTTAATTAATGCAAAATTAATAACCTAAGGGCATGAAATCATAGTGACATTTTTGTAAATGCAAGAAAAGATTTTGGAAATATTGTGCAAGTTTGATCATTTGCCAACACATTTATTGCCATCTAGTTGAACTAAGTTTTTTTGAACGTTATAATGTTTTGCCATAATTGACTCTTACTTTACCATATTCTGTGGGAAAAGTTTTCTCAGTCTTTGCTGATAAGCAAACAGACCCCTTCACATAAAGCTTCAGGGACATCTGAATGTAAGAATTAGATGGGTCAGTTTAGAGGTGCAGTTTTCATACCTATTTTGTTTGCTAAAGTCTGCATCAGGGTTTTAGTTTTTTTTATTTGGTTGGTTTCACATTGCAACGATAAAATTGTGGTATACTACACGACATGTGGGGCTTCTCTTATTGGGCAGAAATTTGTCAGGGACACAATATACATAATTACTTAATATATTAAATCAACTAGACAGTTAAAATGCAGAAGCTTCCTGCACATGATTCAGATTCAAAGCAATAAAATGGCTTCTTTATGTATGAATGGTGCACACCTAAGTATATGTCTACACTCTATAAATAGGCTAAATGACAGGAAAATGAAAAGTACCCTAAAACTCAAAATAAATGAAGGACACTGTCAACAAAGACATTTATTTAAACTCACTTGTTATATGTTAAACATGTTGATGTGCCTTATGAGGAAAATGAAAAAAAAAGAAATGTTTTCATAAAAATGGTGTATATACATAGATTTTATAAGTAACCAAGTTCTTTCTTTCTTTCTTCCCTCCGGCTTTGCGTCCTCTCTCCCTCCTTCGAAGCATGTTATCTGCCGGGGCTCAGTGCTGAGCAGTATCAGTTTGTGTATGTGGATGGAAAGGGTGAGGTGTGCTCCCGAAGCACTGCTTTTACTTTCTCTGCACCCAAACCTTTGGAGGACCTGGTGACGCTGGAACAGGGTGAACCGGGCGGAGAGGAGGGGGAAGACATGCTGCTGGTCATCCCCAGAGCTGAGCTGCTGCAGGTGAGGACAACATACACTCTCAGCAACCCTCTAGACAAGGAGGCTCCACCTTTAACCACAGTACTGTTCTCGAGTGAAACTTTGTCACACATGAACTGAATCAGGTATGTTTTATAGAGGCCTTTTGTGAGTGTGTAGATACTAGGAGAACTGCCACAACCATTTGGTATTCTCCTAAACTCATCAAATGAAAGTTTCACACAGTGGTGGTGGTGCTGAGGGAAGTTGTTGAAACAACATGAGAGCTCCATGTAAATTATGTTCCACAAGGTGAAATGTGATACGGACTTCTGAGGGATTGAATCTAGGCAGCTGGTAGCCTAGTGGTTATCAATCAGGAAGTCCTCTGAAGTGCCCTCTGAAGTGCCCTTGAGTAAGGTACCATCCCCACACACTTGGTGAATTGGTTAAATGCAGAGGAAGAATTTCATGCTGTTCACACTGTGTGCTGTGGTGTGTTCACATTACACTTTCACATTACAAACATTTTCCATCTTGAGTCCCTGGTTAAGATCTACCATTCAATATTTATAATAGAGTATATAATAGAATAGAATTTGTAAAATTTATAATAGAATTCAAAAGCAAAACCCAAGATAGGAATTAAATCTCATGTTACATCATATTATCACAAGTGAGGAAAATCCTCTTTCGAAATCAAATCAATAATCAGTTGCTTTCAGTGCAATCAAGTAATCAGTGACACATGTATAGCTGTTAAATGTAAACATTGCACTGAACATAGGCAAGATATAAGCTGTATTATGACAGATACTGTATTTCCAGCAGCAGAGAGTTAAATGTGTGAAAATGCAGAACAGAGGTAGATGGCAATAAATATAATTGTGCAAATATAGTAGCAGCAGGACAGAGAATGTGCAGTATAATAAATAGATGGCTACTTACAGGGGTAATTAAAGTCTGCTTGAGTTGTTTGTTTTAGGCAGTTACATTGGATTATGAAATAATGCCTTTTATGGTCTTAGGTATGATGCTGTACAGCAATCGATGGACATGATTACTAAGTCGGTGGATTAAATTTGACCATTTTTTCATCACTTGACCTCACTTTTTGTATCCGTCCTATCAGAAGATCTCTGCAAGGTGGCTGTCCAGCCCCAGGCCACATTGGCAAATGGAAATGCTCCTCCCAGTTTTATTCCAGAGTGGCTGTGTAGATCCAAAAAGAAAAAGCGTGGGATGGGGTGTTATATTACATTAGCCTACTAATGAATCTTAATGTCCTGCTAGCAGTATAAATGGTTCTAACGTGGGAACAGTTAGCACGGTTTCAATCAAAATCAAAGTTTGTGATGAAGAAGCTCTAGAAGCCACAGTTCAGAAAAGGGCAGCCTGCTTTCTGAGCAGTTCACCTGTCCTACGATACTAAAGATCAGCCTCGTGCCTTGTATCAGTTTCAAAAGTAAATGCACAATTTACCTACTTTATTTGGGAAGTAAAATTTCACCAAACTGCTGAACTTTGGCCCTTAATTCACCTTCTCTGCTTTGTGAGATATCTCAGCAACATTTTAATTTCAGACCACATGCAATGCATAACAGTCAGCTTTGCCCTTGCCTGATGGTGTTATGGCAGGTATGAAAGACTTCCTATTGCCTTTGAAATATTGAAAATATTGCCCATTGCCTTTTATTGCTTCACATCCTTTTGACTGCTCATTTCTGGTGAATTGTCCACTCCGCTTGCTGTGGTTTTACAGAGCAGTGAAATAAATTATTGTGAGGAGAGGGAGGTAAATATTTACTCTTGTGGAGCTTGCACCTTGACAACAAGCACCTCAATCTCCTCTGCTGTGAAGTGTTCTTGGCACTGCCTCAAGTGGTCCATTCTGCACCTAGCAGATCTGTTTAAATTTGTGCCACAGGCAATAGGATTGGCTGAGCAGGTCAGGTTCTCTGCATATTTCTTCATTTCATCTTAACTTTTTTCATGTGGCATGGACGGATGCGCCCGCTTGAAAAATATATTCCTTGTGCATCTTGGAAATGCCCTCATGCCTTTGCAACACATGGCGGTGATAGATAGAGGTGGTTGCGCTTTGCCTCAGGAAAATAGGGCCCTCATTGTGCAGCATCCCAGTTTTATAATTGCATGCAACTCTACACAATTGCAGTAGGCGTCATCAATATCACATGAAGCTGGTTAGATGCTAACTGGTCTGCACTGACCTTTCAAAACAGACCACAGAGACATCTGTGCTTCTGTGCTTCTGTACCCTGCAGCTCCACAGATTTTAAAATGGTTGACAGCGGGATTCTCATCAGCGCTGTGGCTTTTTTTAAGCCCATACTCTTAATCAGTTACAGAAAGTAAAGCATGACTTTCCCAATACCAATGATTACCATTAATAGGTTTATTTATGCCCATTTCCTACAGCTCTCTTCGCATAACAGACTTCATTTTGTTAACATCAGTTAGTGCATTTAGCTCCTGGCTTGTCATAATTTACTGCAAATTCAAACATAGCTTAGTCAGAAATAAGGTCACATTCCATTTTTTTTAGATATTGTTTAAAAATTTGAGATGCACACTTTCTAATGAGGTTTTTCTGTGTTTTTACATGTATTTAATATTTTAGAATAATAGTCATGAAACAACACATTGTATGAATGTGTTGAAACAACACACTGAATAACCCAAACAGGGTCTTATTTTAAATTCTAGTAACCCCTCTTTGCCTAGGATCCTCGTTGGGAAGGTATTCGAAAAGGACATTTTTATTTAAGCATTACGGTCTAAGACTGGGCTTTTTCCACATTTGGGCTTTTTCCACGTCTTTTGGGAAAAATATCATTCATAAGCATTAACTTCAGACATTTTATCCTTTAAATCAAAATGTGTTTAAAGAGCAAGTCCATAAAGTCCCCCACGCAATCCCCCGTGTTGCTCAGGGCCGGCTGCAGGAGTGTCTGAAGGAGAGGGCAGAGCTGCTGCATGTGCTGGAGGCAGCTGAGAGGAGTCTGGAGAACGAGCGGGAACATGCAGACAAAGCTAAAGAGGCCTGGGAGAAAAAGCAAAGGGAACTGGAGCAGGAGATTTCCAAACTGCAGCAGGAGGTCAGGCACACCAGAGAACAAGTGGAGGAGATGAAGAAGAAGCAAGAGGTACAAGGTTCCAGAGAATGACATGAATGATGAACAAAAGTGAATGATGTTGATAATGCAAAACATGCTTTTGCAATACTGACATCATAAAACGCTGCAATATACAAATTTGCTCACTATCATGTCCGGTATTCCAGAGCTGTTTGACTGTTTTGATAAAGCACGTTTCTCGGGCTGATTTTTAACGTTGTTATGTGGGAAATTGTGTCTGAGAGTTAGATCTTTAGTTTGGCCCATTAATATCCAACCTCAGTTGAAAAAAGCACTTCTTCCACAATGCTTGGGCTACTTCTGGCAGTCACTGATGGCTCTAGGCCTTACAGAGAATTTGATTATTTTGTATATGTGTTGGTTGTTAATATAGATGGGCTTTAGTCCAGCTCTTATGACTTAAGCAATGGAAGAGGCTATTTAGCAACGGGAAGCCATGAGGAGAAGAAAAATTCCACTTGGTCAGTTTCCATCGCCTGTTTAAAATGTTTAACCCATTTATTCCTGCCCAAAACCTAGCAATAAAAAAAGAGTACTGTCATACTTGCAGAGCACATTATTTGTTCCTAGAAATCAGTAGGCCTTCACTGAAAGCCTACAAGGCCCTAAGGGGTCCTTTCTGACTCCAAGACATATCATAGTAGCAAGATTAGAGATATATAATTGTAATATGGCATGGTCTGACTTTCGTGGACTACTCTCATTTTTCTGAACAGTCTCTCTCTATTCTCTTCCCTCTCTCTCGCTCTCGCTTCCTCTCTTCAGGAGATGGAGGCTCAGACTGAGGCTGTGCAGGAGGAGAAGCAGGTCCTGCTGGCTCAGAAAGCTGGGGGTGAGGAGAAGATCAACCAGCTGGAAGATGACATCAGGGTGCTGACCCAGAGAGGCCTGGAGAGAGAGACTGACCTGGAGAGGTCAGCCAGTTTTATTCCTCTGTCAGCGTACTACCTTGTATGTCCTAGGTCCTTTATCTATGCCTTCGTGTTCTACTTATTTTTGCGTATGATCGTCTCCCTCTGCAGGATAAAGGAGCGAGCCAAGAAAGCAACCGCTCAAAAGAAGGAAGAGGAGAGTGAGCGCAAGAACCTTAAGGTGTGTGTGTGTGTGTGTGTGTATGTATATATTTATATATATGTTCCAAGAGCACCTGCGTATAGTGAAAAAACACATTGTTGTGATGTGATGTGATGTAAAAAAAATGCCTATTTTTATAGTGTAAACCTGAAAACACTTTAATTTCATTTTAAATTCAGCTTAATAATTTCATTTTAAATTCAGCTTTAAGAAAATGTAAAGGTAAACCCGTATCCATACTGTACAGTTTACAGTGAACTGCTGTCTCCTGCAGTGCTAGAATGTAAATATCGACGTTACCCCTGTATAGACTGTACTATAATTCATGCATGCGCGTTTTCTTTGGTATAAGCAGGTAAATACAGTAATACATTCATTTAATTTACAGTAATAAAAATACAGGGCTTTAAGAAGAACAAACCGAAAAACATGAACACTCGAGACACTCCACGGGGGAAATTCTGGACTGCAGCTACATCAAAGAGGAGCAGCCGATCAGCAGCAAGGAGAAATAAATAGCATTCTTGGATTGGCTACTTTCAAACCTACCGCCTCTGAGTACAGCGGTATTTCACTGTCCTAAGACACGCTTTCTTTGTGTTTCTTTCCACAGTACCAAAAATGTCTAGTTATTTTTTATGTGGAAATGTGGCTGAATTTACGTTAATGTTTATGTTACAAAATTAGTAAATTATATTTTTCTTAATAATTTAGCACTTAAATGTATGAAAATGTATGTATTGCCATGAAAAAAGCTGTGATGTTCGGGCCTCGTCCGCTATGCCCCCTCTTCGTGGTGCGGGGTTTATGTTTGAGTGTGGTGCTTGGCAACCCAGTACGAGGACGAGGGGGTGTGGCAGACGAGGCCAGGACGTCACAAGGAGGACATCTGCAGTTTCCGCGTTAGAGTGGGTGTTTCAGCCAACAATTATTAGCTCAGTTCTCCGAAAAAATCCGCTTTGGACTGAAACCGTGACTGCTGATCTGCGTTAAAGTGGGGGTTTACTGTGTATATATATATGTGTGTGTGTGTGTGTATATATATATTTATGTGTGTGTATATATATATATATATATATATATATTTATTTATTTATGTATGTGTGTGTATATATATATATATATATATATATATATATATACACTCACCCAAGGGTGTCGAATTAATGCATTAATTGCATTAATTAATGCGTTAACCTGGTCCGGTTTTCTGCTGAAACATGCTACCCATCTACATGTGCTACCATGCCCTTCTGCACATGTGCAGTTCCACAGTCTTGGGATTCAGTGCTACCTAGCGTTAGGGAAGCTGGTTTATCTGTCTTATCTTGTGTTGGACCCTGCATTCTGGTCACTGGTTTACATTGATTAATATCCTAAAAGCTCTTTTAATGGTTACCATTGACTTGTTCATGTACATGTTACAGTTGGTGAATGTGCTGTATGTTGTGTTGTATTAGCTGAAGCTGGAGCAGACCGAGAAAGAGCTGCACAGTCTGTCTACAGAGTTCCAGAGCCTGAGGAGCTCACTGGCCCAGAGAGACACACATGCCCTGCAGCTGCGGGACACCATCACTACGCTCACACACAAACTCAACAATGCACACAGGAAGGAGGTGTGTCTCACAGCACATACACATGCCAAGTATAAACTTCTGCATCATATGTTAACCCCATTCATTAATGGCTAGAACCTCTGAAGTACTAGCACGGAGTATGACTTGCTTTATGCTGCATCTAACCTCTAATTTATATGCACTCTCAGCACAGGCTTATGACCACATCACATTTAGGTTTTGTTGCTTAAATAAATAGTTACAATCAGACAGGACCAAAATACTGATGATAATTACTGTAAACCAGACAAATCATGTACATTTAGTACAACAGATAAGTAGTAGAAATGTATGGTAAAAATAAATGTGAGTATGTGTGTGTGTTGCAGGCGGCAAATGAAGCAGCTCTGGCAGATCTGCGGGGTGTGCAGGAGCGTCTGGGTGCTAGTGAGCGCTGTGTGGAGACTCTGCGGGGAGAACTACGGGACATGGCCTCTCAGCGGGACAACGCTCAGGCTGAGCTGCACCAGGCCAGGCTACAGGCAGCTCAGCTCACCCTGCAGCTTGCAGACACCAGCCTGGCCCTGCGGGAGGGACGTGCCAGCTGGGCTCAGGAGAGAGAGAGTCTGCAGCACAGCGCTGAGGTGAGGGATTGGGCAGGGGAGCTGTGGATGGAGGCGGGGCGGAAGAGTACAAAACTGCTAGAAATCTGCTGAATATTAGTGATCCAGATGCTATTTTTATAAGCATAACCTTAACCCTGTCAGTGGACTTTTGTCTTTCATAGGCTATAGTGTATTAGTTTTATTTACAAAAATCCTAAATGCAGTGTTAGTGTTCTGCCATGTTTGCCATGCTCTTGCAAACACAGCATTTTTATCACCTCATAATTCCACTGTTTATAACCCTGAATCGTTAGTGGCGTTGTGATACTCAAATAGTTACAGTGTAAATAAACTCCTATAATGGGGTGCATTGACTCACAATGACAAATTAGGCTTTTGGTTATATAACTATTAACTAGTGACTGCTATAACAATAATATTAACAGCAGTAATATTTTTGTTCATAGACCACTTTTCATACATGTAGTAGCTCAAAGTGCTTTATGATAAAATATAAAACTTTAAAAATAATAAAAACAAAATGGTGAAATAAAGAAAATAAAGCTGATCTAATGAAAAAATAAGATGCATTATAAATGTAAAATAAAATCTAAATATTATAAATCTAAAACCCACTTTTAAAGTCACTGTATTTTCTGGAGGTTATTTGCCAAAGACCAGATGTTGGAACGTAAACTGGCAGATGTTCCACGAGTTACACAGGTGCTTTAAGTCAATTTAGAGCTGTTAAAATGAGTGAAAAACGGTGGTGAGGGTCATATTTTCTTATTTTTCTTCAAAATATCAAATACATATTCAGTAATATTAAAAAATGTGTATGACGAGAATAAGCAGAGGTAACTGAGATAACCTAAGTGGCTTTTCGGGTTAGGGGTCAGTGAGGTGACGGTGCATTGTGCTGTCTGGATAGATGGACAGGGTGCGTTTGGACAGGCTGAACGATGAGATCCAACAGAAGGAGGAGCTGCTACAAGAGGAGAGGATGGAAAGGGAGAAAGCAGAAGTGGAGCTTGGGCGAGAGAAAGACTGTAACCGGGTAAGTGTGAGCACATGTTACACACCTTTACTCTTAACGCTCAGTGCTAGATCATAAGTCATAGATGAAGCTTAAAATCAGGGAGGACCAGCAATGTTACCAATGACAGATGTGTGACCTAAAACACTGTCAACACGTGAACTGATAGTTTTGAAAACTTATTTTATTCTCTGCATTTTGATCTCCCATTAACACAAAAACATATATTTAAGGTTTACAGAAATTCAGCTTTTAGAGAAAACTCTACAACACATGTCACATTGCACACATACTTGAAGCATTTTACATCATTCATGATCTATCATCACCACCTGCAGCACAGGCATGCTCCTCCATGAGATTTTTCCTTTGGTGTAGGCAGGTGTTTTAATGGAGGGAGGTGATTTCAAAGATATCCTTATTATTTAGCACTGGAGTTACAGGATTACTGTTGCTGACAAAAACTTGAGACCCAATACTCTGTAAATATTCATTGCCAGATCGTCTCTTAACCCACTTAGGCTTGTGGTTTAGGAATTAGCTACTAAGAGCTATAAAAATAAACAAAACCACAGACAACACCAGGGCAGATGTTCACAAAGTCGTTTTAAGGAGGCCTTAACCAAGATCCGATTTCTTCCTATTCACTGATTCTACATCAGCACTCGTACTACTTACGTTTTTTGTGAAATGTCATACTGTATAAAAAGGCTGCCCACGGCATCCAGTGAAGCTGTTTTAGAGCCCACTGTAAGTCTTTAATTAATGTTTCAAGTCTGGATGTGGTTTGAGTGGGCTGAAAGAACTTGACTTCTAGTGTTGATCAATGATAGCCTTGCAGCTGGAAAAATGTGTCACCATTCCTTTAACACGTGTGTGTTTGTGCTTGTGTGTGCAGGTGCAGTTGAGTGAGACTCGACGGGAGCTGCAAGAACTGAAGGCCAGTCTTAGGGTGTCTCAGAAGGAGAAGGAGCAGCTGCAAACTGAGAAGCAGGCAAACTGCTACACACACAATCTGCTAAACCCACACAGCCCACTACACACAGCACCCCTGTGATTAAACACAAACACTACACAGGAACTTTATTAACCCTTTAGGGCCTGTATTTGGGCACACCCATCTTTTACCTACATATCTAACATTAGTGTATTTCCTGATTAAAACGTTGTACATTGAATACTTCTTGATTAAAGCTGAATAGTATGTCTGTCATTAAAAGGATTGACCCATTTTTACTCAGAAGGTCCTTGGCAGATCTCTGGGTTTCTTTAGGTTTAGGAGATTATGATGGGTTTTTTCAGCGTAACCCCCATAATATTCCTAGAAAATGTTCTGATGTGGACTACAATTAACCCACATGGTCTATCAAGAACACAATCATAAAAATCTATATATCGTGTAGGCTATATCCCAATACACTATAATTTGCATCTATGCACATGAATTACTAAGGAGGAATGACATCAGCCATTCCAATACAGACAGTATCAGTGAAGGTAAAACATGTAGTGCTGGAATACAATTGGGTCTCTCTTTAAGGCATTGAAAGTGTTAGCAGTTCCAGAATGTCACATGTGTCTCCTTGACTTTGAGTGTGCTGCACGTGTAGGAGGTGATTGAGTACATCCGGCAGCTGGAACAGAGGCTGGAGACACTGAGTGAATCCAAATGGAGCGCAACTGCCCTGTTGCAGAGCAGTGAGTAACGGTTCACGTCATAATATTACAATGTCATGCAACACACACAGCCTCATAAAGGCCACCATTCAGAGTGAAACAGCACAGCCTTAACCGACACAGCGTGGTACCAGACTGCAGAGTCACACACCTCATTCAAACACCATACAGTGTCCTGCAGCAAATAGAGCTAAACTTTAAAATCATGTCTCTTAGAGGGATCGTTTATTCAACTACTACTTCTGTTACTAACAGTGAATGAAAGTCAATAGTTATAGATTAGCATTATCGAAATGATATAGTGCTCACTTTTGACTGTCATTGTTACTATTAGATTCCATTCATTAGGATTGGAACTATGAGGATTAAAAAGTAAGCTGCCATATTTAAACCATTCAAACATTACTACACAACAGAACAAAATACACAGCTAACAACATGTCACACACTGTCAGTGTGTGCTTTTTCAGGCTAGATTTGTTACAGATTTGCATCGGATTCATTCTTTTTCTTCTCCTTCAATATCCTTATGAAACCTGGTATTGGATCAGTACCATCTTGTTTGCAATATATCACTCTCACACATAATTATTCTGATCCAAAACTGAATTCTTTTATCTCATCAAATGACATTTTGTGTTACAAAATTCACAGATATCCTTTAATATTTTGGATTAGGTCAAATTTTGTAATTGCATTTGCCATGACAAGCTAACATGCCCCCCGTGTACAGCTGAAGCTTCAGCATATCCTTAACAATGTTTGTTGTGCTAGTAATACTACGTTTTAACCTATAGTTGACATTCCTGAGGGATAACCTTAGCAATGTAGGCTGTACCTGAAGAACAAATAGACACTGTGTGAAACACATGCAAAGTTCAGAATGTGATGATAGATCACTGGAACCGATTATAGACGGTTACGGACATTATCAATTCATTATAAAACGCAAGTTGTTCACTAGAGTGAGGTTAAGGGTTCCTATTATAAAACATATCGTTTCTTACACTCAAGTATGTTTTGCATTGCACTGCATAATGAATCTTCACACAATTCAGTGCAGAGTTTCATGCACATAAACTATATCTGCACCTGGAAGAGAGCGAATCCCACATGGCCATATGTGTTTTTGGCATGCAGGTCGTCCAGACAGCCCCCTGTCCGACTCGGAGGATGAGAATCCAGAAGCTCTACAGGAGGCGCGCTCATCCAGGGCTCTGAGCCACTACGGCCTGTGCGAACAGCCCCAGCCTGACCTCCTTCTGCCGGCCACTCCTCCTCCATCCCCCCGACACCTCCATACCTCCCATGCTGTGGTCATCAGCCAGCCAGCCCCTCTCTGCTCACCACACCAGACCAGCAGTGACACGCACACACACAGTTCTGAGTCGGTGAGGCTGAGTTGACCAGTTTGTCTGGTGTCTGCTGTTTTATTTTTAAGATCATATTGATTTTTGAGAATTTGTTTTACAGTTTTTCCTTGATTGATGTCAGTTTCTTTACTTTCTACTTTGTTGCACAAAAATTCAGATTTTAAGAAGGCTGCTGATACTATTTTTAACTATGCAGCATCTTTTTTTCCATTTTATAGATAATAACCAACTTGGAGATTACTTAACATTTAGCTGCAGTTTGAGGCAAATGTGAAATTCAAGTTCCCTCGTGATGCTACATCTGTCCATGGTTAAGAGTCCAAGAGAGCTTTATTCGCCTCTGGATGGCCTTTTCTTCCCAACCATCACCTGGTGCGATGCTCGCCAGTGTAGGTGTCTGTTAGCTGATGTAACAGAATTGGACATTAATATTCTCCAAGTGGTTTGAGCGTTCCAGTGACAGCTCAACAGTAGCAGAAGTTGGAAAAGCTGCGGTGACTGACTTCATGTGACTCAGGAGAAGCATTTCACTCTTCCAACTTGGTGTCATCATATGCTTTTTGGAAGTCCTAGCAAGTGGATAGAACTGTACATAACAAAAACTAAAAGAAAATGTGTAATGAGATAGGGATGGAGCGTATACAGTTCTAATTGGTAGTCATGTGCTTGTATTGTATTTGTTAGGAACGTTAACCTTGTAGATCCAGGGTAAAGCAAATGAACAAAACATGGCTGATTGGCTATATTTGGGGCATGGGTAAACATGTAAATAAGACTGTCCCTTTGGGTTTTTTAGTAGTCTTTATAATAGTTGATTTTGTGTGTGTGTTTGACTTCCAGGAAGAGGAGTATGAAGTGGCTCATTCTGGAGGAAACAGCTCTGGTGAAGAGACAGCCCTGCTCCTGCCAGACCACAGCGACAATATTCTTAGGTACATACACACGTACACACACAAATGCCTATAAAATGTCTGTCACACTGTCACGTTCAGATTCCCCGTCACCTCTCCTCATGGACGTTTCTCCTCATGTCATGTTTGTGCACTCTGCCCACACAGGCTGTCCACGTCACTGTCAAGTACACTCTGCCCTCAGAAGTATATCTTCTCCTCAAGCACTCCAGCTGTATCACATACACGCACACATACACACACGCCCATGCACGCTCAGAAGATGATTTATGGTGACAGGCGGAATATGGTGCGGAGATGGAAGTTTTGAATACCGCCTCATAAAATTAGTGAGGGAGAGGGGCAAAAGAGAGAGAGAGGGATATGGATAGAGGGAGGAAGAAGGAGAGAGAGAGAAAGAGCGGAGGAGAGAGGGGCTGCTTGGGGGGAGCGCTGTGATGGGAGGACAGAAGGACAGATAAGTTGACACGGAGCCATAGCAATGATTTACCGAAAGGGTAGTCAGCGCTCACCGGCCAATTTTCAGCATCATTAAAACCATCTCTCTCCCACTTCATTCTCTCTCGATCGCTCACTCGTCCTCTCGTTTCTCCTCTCCTTTTCCTTCCTTTCCTCTCCCCTTCCTAATGTTTTTCCCTCTCCTCTGCTTTATAATAAACACACCACTCTACAGTGAGCAGCCACAACATTAAAACCACTGACAGGTGAAGAGAATAACATTGATCCTTATTACTGTGGCACCTGTCAAGGGATGGGATATATTAGGCAGCAAGTGAACAGTCAAGCTGCGTCCTAAACCACACCCATCTATACTGTACATACTACATTACAAAATGAAGGCCTTTCTAATAGCTGTGTACTTTTCCTCTCCCACTGAAGTATTTTGCATTATAGAATGCAGCTTGGGACAGAGCCTCATTTCTAGTTGCTGATTCACTGGAAGCAGGAAAAATGGGCAAGAGTAATGCTGTGGTCACATGAATAACAAAGGAAAGAGACAAAAAACACTTCTCTCCTTTTGTTGGGGGGGGGGGGGGGGTTCCTAGCTCCTCGTTACTCTGGCTACAGAACTAAATATTAGTTTGCATTT
>JBBPCX010000141.1:5734126-5767046 GCA_037974365.1 Hydrocynus forskahlii
GAATAAGATGTAACTGTCATTTTTTTAAATGCGTATCAGTGAGAGCATGAGTCACGTAAGCCTCAATCTTAGCTAAGCTAAGCACCTGATCTGAGGGGTGTTGTCTTGCTACGCTGGAATCTCCAGGCTCTGTATGATAAGTACAACAGCCACCAAGCACCAAGCTTACCATGTCTTACAACAGCATGACTGAAGTGCTACATATGCGGCCAATAGCATACCTCCCCCTGAGCACTCTGAATGAGGCGGGATCAGCGTGAATCAGTACAGTTAACCTATCTATTCTCCGCCCACAAATACATCTTTCCTAACTACTCGAGAGGCTGGCAAGTTGAGTTGAACAATGACAAATTCCACTGAAATTAAATGTAGAGCTAAGCGGAGGTTACAGCAATTTTAACGTTGCCAGCCAGCCAAGTTACATCATAGCATCCAATAATAACTGTAGACTGGCTAAAGTTACTTAAAGGCAGTGGCTGCCAAACCCTCACCTGAGGAATCTACCTTGCAGTGCCAGCCTTGACTGACCTCACCTGATTAATGTAATTATTGCCTTCAGAAAGCTCACAATAGCAGAATGAAGTGCATTAGATTTGGGTCAGATGCATGCAGGTAAATCTCCAGGAGCAGGGTTGGTGACCGTGACCATTGTTCTGAGGTACTTGCCATACTTGCCATATTTGCCACGTCAAGCTATGGCCTGTCAGAAAAGTCAAGCTCCAAAAAGGGGCACACGTCTTTAATACCACTGAAAAATGATAAGCCACACTATATACATTTGGGAGATGATTCAGTCAGGTTTCCTGTAGCTGTAAGGCAGGGGCGATAACATGACAATTATTTTTAGCCAGTTGTTGCGATACAGTATCTCCTTTGGGTTCTTGCAGATGCTCTTTAAAGCTTTTCCAACCTTGTAACAGTTGCCAAGAAGGAATGTATTTGTGGGCAGGGCATGGATTGGCCAGTTATTAGAACAAGGAGCCTGCATCATGAAGCATGAACTGAGCCTTTTCCTCTCTAGAGTTTTGGCTTTAGAACTCTCATCCCACTTTATAAACTGCATGCTTTGGCACAAAACACACTATTCAATTGGCAGGAAGGATACTGTGTATTTCATGACCAGAACTAATACCCATAATGCCAATCCTAAAAACACATGGATCAGCCGACTGGGAGCCATTAAAGAGATGTTGCTATCGAATTGATTATCGTCGACGTCTACAGTGAGCCAAAGTGCCCGGGAACCCAGCCAAAAGGCTGGGTAGAGACTCAGTAGAGGTCTGCCAGTTTATAGTCATTCGATTATCTCTCTCCGTTTCTCCTCGGAAAAGCTATCCAAAACAATACATAACTGGAGAAATAGTATACAAAGACAAAAAAATATATAAAGGTATATAGATATGTATGGGCTTATTCATAAAATGTAAAAGTAAAGAGAACTATATCAAGGCTGGAAAAAGTCAAAACAATATTCAAATGCACCAAGATCAATGAAAAAGCATTAGCTTCTTTTCTTTTTGTTTCCTTGCAGTGTTCTAGAGAAATGTGACTTTGAACCCATCGACAGCTGACAGTTTTGTGTTTGCTTCTGTCGGTTTGGCTGCTTCTTTATTTTCCATACAAACGTGATAGTATAAAAAAGTGACTGCTGTTTCATCTGTAAAGTTAGCTGTGTAAGTCTCGCGTCTTCCCTCTTTGCCCTTTGAAGACAGTTCCTGAGAAGATGCGTGCAAGTCTTTGACTGAGTATGTCTCTCATCGCTGACCACAAGGCCTGAGTTATAGGCGGATGAATTGATAAGGCTCTATGTGTACCCCTGCTGAGGGCACATTGTTGTGATTGAGGGTCAAAAGGGGGTGGGCCAGGGGGAGGGGTCAAGAGCTTGAAGGTAGGGTGTTGGTATGAGGTGGGTGTGGGTCTGTGTGCATGGACAGAAGGTCTGCTCACTGGGCCCTCCCCCCATGGCTCTTTCTGGACATGTCCTGGACATTAGGTTCCTGACCACCCCAGGCCTCTCCATCACTGTCCGTTCCTCTTTCCTCCTCCACATCATCGTCGTCATCATCCTCCTCCTCCGGTGATGGTTCACTGCCATTCTCGTTGGCCCAGCTGTCGTCCTCGTCCTCGCGCTCCTTCTTCATGGTCAGTGGCAGGGCTGGTGGGGCAGGGGGTTCATCTTTGCTCTCAACACACTCTGGCTGTTCCTCAAATGCCTCTGGATTCTCCAGCATCTCCCGGATCAGAGGAGGCATGGGACCTGGAATCTCCATCTTCAAAGTGACTGCCCTCTCAGCTCCTGGAAAATACCCGAAAAATACCATTTGAACTGAGTGGGTGTGATGTAGAAATGTCTAGTGTTTGACCAAACACACCTACTCCAAACCAGGAAAGGTTTCTTAATTAGCTGATATGCTGGATTAGGTGGGTTGAGAGCAGAGAAAACCCAAACATGAGCCGAGCAAGGGAACCTGCAGGAAAAGGACTGGGAAACACTGATCCGTGTAAATATAAATACTGGATCAGACCTGGCATTAGCAGAAACATATTATTTTATCTTGGATTGGGAGTAGTAATTCTTGATTGACACATTCTCAGTTTTTGATCAAATGTTTTGAATAAATCAAATTAGACTGCATTTTTGATAGAAAAAACTGTGTTCCAGTGCCATTGTTGCATCAAAGGGTGTATCTGCGTATATGGAATTTAAAACATGCCATCACCCTCCAACAAAACGTTTTGAGCAGCAACTGATATTTGCTGCCCTCTCATACAATGCAGTGCTTGCGTACATCTCCCTAGAGGTTGCACTACCATATAACTATGGATGTTATTTTAGAACATTTCTGAGAAACCAAGCCCAGCACTGCAGCCTTTCTCAGCTAAACACTGTACTATCTGCCATCCCATCAGAAGATAACAGGATACACACGAAAGAAGGTAGTCTAACTCAAGCAAACAACTCATCAGTGTTTAGGGGAAACGGCACTGTATTACTGGTCATTTAATAATTTCTAATAAATAAAAGAATTAAACAACTAAACAACTAAAATAGCTGTTTATACTCTTCTGACTAAAGTTATTATATGAAATTGTTAAACACTATAAGTTATAATATGACATTAAAGTTATTATATGATAAATGTACAACAAATTCAAAATGATAACAGCACATTTTACAAGAGGACTTTATCCTGTTCAAGTATGAGAGGAAATGAATACAGAAGGGGAAAAAATACAGTATATGTATCACTGAACAGACTGCTTGAAGTTTGTAAAATACTTGAATTATTAAATAAAACATGTCTAGAAGGAGTATCTAGGTTTAAACCACGTCTGCATCTGCAAGCTGTATCTCTGCTGGAGCTGTGGGCTGCTGTGCAGGTGCACTGACCTTTGGTGCTGATGCCTCGCAGGTCAGTTATCTTCATCAGCATGCGAGGGAACATGTGGGGCTTGTTGGGCCGACGGCGACGAGCATAAATTTTCAGTGCCTCCAGCAAGGGTTCCTGCAGACGGTCGACACGCTGGGGTTCCTCTAGATCCATACGGTCTGAACAGACACGGAGAGACTTTGCATAAATATATTATACAGCGGTCATGATTTCCCCTCCTCAGTTACAAATCAGTTAAAAAATGACTTTAGCAATTATTTAGCAAATAAATGATAATCCGTAATTTAAATTCGAATCCATTATAACCTCAAATTAGTGGTCTTTCACCGGTTTTAAATATTTTCTCATTTCTGTCTTTAAAAACCATGTCTTTAAGGTTAAGGTTATGGTCATTCTGTATTGTTCTTAAACTGTAACTGCTCAATTTATCTTCAGGGGGAAAAAAATCACAAGCATACACAAGTACTAATTTAAGTGGTAGCAGCATCCCTAATATACTGTAGCATAAAACCATAACATGTTTTTGTTGTTACTTCCACTCACTATGGTGGTGTTCAGGTTTATCCATAAATCTCTACTGTTTCTGATCAGCAACAATCATTAACAAACACAACCAGTGGGTACACATTGTTCCACAGGTATGAAGAGCGTGTTGGCAAGTTTTGGGACGAATAGAAATTACTGACACCTAGTGGAGAGAGGTACTGCAGAATTACACTGGAAATGTGAGTTTCTTTAAATGGATGCAGAAACAGCTAAAGCATATTTGCATGTTTTAAACAGATTGAATGTAGCCAAATTGAATGTTTATTCCAAATTGTTTTAAGCCAAATTGAACGTATATACAGTAATCCCACGCCTTTACGCAGATCAGGAGTCGCGGAATCAGTCTAAAGTGGATTTTTTCTGAGAACCTAACCGATAACAGTACGTGGAAATCCCGACAATAACACGGAAACAGCAAATATTCTCCTCATAAATATTAACGTAAATTCAGCTACATTTACATATAAAATATAACAGTATAAATGTTTTTGTACTGTCCAGAGAACACAAAGAAAGTGCATCTTAGGATGGTTAAATACTGCTGTACTCAGAGGCGGGAGGTTTGAAAGTAGTGAATCCAAGAACATTATTTATTTCTCCTTGCTGCCTATTGGCTGCTGCAGTTTGATGCACCTGTGGCAGCAGCAGTCCAGAATTTCCCCAGTGGAGTCTTGAGAGTTTCTATTGTTTTTCGTTTTGTTCTTCTAAAAGCCCTGTATTTTTATTACTGTAAATTAAATTAAAAGTGTCTGCTTTAACCGGTGGGAAGCGCCTGAATAAGTATTGAACTGTAAAAATTATTGGTGATTACCCGTACATTTTACTGTATATTTATTACAAAAAATCACATTAAAATATTGAATTACAGTACAGTCTATACAGGGGTAACATCGATATTTACATTCTAGCACTGCAGGAGTTCAGTGTAAACTGTACATTAGGAACACGGGTTTACCTTAACATTTTCGCTAAGGGTAATGTATTAAACTCAGTTTAAAATGAAATTAAAGTGTTTTGGGAGCATATTTGGGGGCATATTTAGGGTTTACACTATGAAAATAGGCATTTTTAGGCAGTTTTTTTTACCACGACACAACAATGCGGTTTTTCACTATACACGGGTGCTCTTGGAACATAACCCCCGCGAAAAGCGGGGGTTACTGTACTGCTAATACACATCATGACGCTATTATACGATAATTGGGTATTGTTTGAAATAAACAAGGACATTCTTAGATACATCTATGTGACCACTTCCTCAAATTATCAACACATGTTCACTGCATTGCAGAGTTGCTGCTTTGGTGCCCCTGGAGGACTTGGGCTGCACCCGAACTGCTTTGCTTGATTTTACTTGATCTGTCCCCCTGTGGCCTCACAAAATAAAAACAGCAGATCTGACCAACATGACCAGCATGTGAGTCCAGATCAGGCAAAATCAAGGAAAGCAGAAGGGAAAGTAAGTTTCATTCATGCCGCTTTTGGCAGAAGAGGACGAATGGTTATTAATAGGTTTATTGTAGGCGTTTCTGCGGCTTTTATGAGTAAATATATTCGCAATATGTAAATGTAAGTAGGTGCATGCACATCCACAAAGTTCTACATCCATACTGATAAAAGATCTAAACAGCTTTCCTTTAAATAGGATACACTGAAAAATGACTAAGAAAATATGCTCATTCCAAAAAAAACAACACAGGAATAGGGCAGTGTTCCTTGTCAAGTCACAGAAGTTTAGCTGCAGGTTAATGCCAGTAGAGGGCAGTATTAATACGACCAAAAGACAAGCTGGAGTACCTCCACAGATCAGACAGATGGCACTGAGGAGGCCTGTTTCTGTGTCATCCATCTCCAGCGGCAGCAGCTGTCCGGCAAAGGCGAACACCAGGTCAGTGAGTGGGCCAAAGCCTGCGTTATGCATCTGTGTGCGGTTCAGGGTGAGCCCGTCTGAGAAAGTCATGGTGTCCTGCTCCGGTGTGTAACGTGTGCAGATCCGCAGCATCTAACATGGGAATAAAAGTCTATGGTCATGAAAAAGGTTTGCAGACATGTTTATGTACATTTTCCCCATTTAAAGGAGACATATTATACATCTTTTTAAACAAGTTACGATAGGTGTATGGGCTACAAAACATGTTCATGAAGTTCTTTGCACAAAATCACTCTCACATAAAGAGATCTTACCAGCTCTATTCTTGACAGTTTCAGTCCCTTTCAAAATGAGCCGTTTAAGGACTCACTTTTATGCAAATAAGCTGTTGCTGGCCACACCCCACCCATCCCACGCTTATGCTGCGCATTTACCACACGTGAAAAAGGCAGAAAACAGAGGTGCTATCCAGCCCTATATGGTCGACCCCGAGTCGGACCCAGAGCGAGATGAACAACACTTCATGACTGACTTGCCTTCACATGTAGCCGTCGCGCTCGGCGTCTTATGCGTGCTCGTAAAACCAGGAGACAAAAATGGCGGATCTTCAACTAATGTAGTGGGTGGGGCTCAACAGATGAGGGGTGGTTCTGTGCAAATGTCCTCATCCTGACCTCAGGATAAGGGAGCAGTTCAAACGGCTCGTAGAAGCATATGATTCCTAACACCAAAATCTTTCAATTGACTCCCAAAAAATGGATGGATGTTTTTTCACACCCAACAGAAATAGTCCAAAATGACCTGGAAAAATACATTTTTTTCTTTCTCCCAATAAGTTACCATTATAAAGATACAAGGTTTACAATTTACATAGAAGAGTGTGCAAAATCATTTTGAAAGCTGTTTGTTTGCACTTCCAACTGTGTTTAACTGCAAATCTCTAAAGTTTTTGAAAACATTTTGTTGTTTTTACTGTTAGTTTATTCTAATGTTACACACTATTTTATAAGCTTAAACAAAATTACTGGCACAGTACTATCAAAGGACTGTACATTAGCAGGGTGGGTTAAACTGTTAAACTAAATTTACCAGGATGTCCAGGCAGGCAGATTTGAGGAGGGTGATCTGGTCTGCGATGGTGAGGGTTGTGAAGCCGGGGAGGCGCTTTGCAAACTCCACAATCTTGATGATGCACTTGGTGGAGAGCTCACTGAACTTATCCCACAAGCCCAGATCCAGCTGCACACGGTGATCCGAGCTAGAATTCTGAAGAGAGAAAGAGATGAAGGGAGGGCAAGTGAGGGACGTTTAAAAGCCCAAGAGACGCATCTGTATGCAAGTCACACAAGCTACAATGCAGTTTCATTTAGGAGCAAGATAAGGATTGCTAAATTTGGTGAGTAATTCTTGTATTACTGGATGCACAGAGCAGCAATATTTCCATGTCACTGAACTAATAAAAGAACATTCTAGTTAGAGATGGCACAAGTCCCCTTTTTCTTTACCAATACTCATGCTATGCTGATACAGAAAGTGTGACACCAGTCCATACAATTATTATTACTATTGTTATTATAAGCTGCTCTAAATTCCAAGCTTTAATTGAAACAGTTCATTTCAGATAAAAATACCATGCTGAAATAATTCACTATTATCTGCATGTGGATATATATACACACAAAGCTCCAGAAAAAATAAGAGACCACTGCCATTTATTTTTTTAAAATCAGCATCTCTGCGAGTATGACAACCATTCCACCCCAGTGTCTGTTAAATTCCTACACAAGCACCTCATTCTGCTTTATGAGGGACTGATTAGTGATCACCTGAATCACATCTTATTTAATGAGGAAAAGTATAAAAACCACTGCTGTATTCAACACTCTCCTGCAGTGTGAGTAGTTGGATGGCAAAACACTACTAGAAGTACGTCAAACGTAATTATTGTCATTTTGTTTGATTGAACAAGAGTTTTGTGTTTTTATTCAACAATAATAAAACACTGAATTATTCAAGTTCTGTAAGCACTGCATAACTTCTCTTATTTTGATGTTTTGTCATTTAAAATTATGCTTTAAAGAACAATATTTCTATTTGGATTTAGGAGAAATATTGTCAGCAGTTCTTAAAAAAAGGCAAAGCTGTTCAGTTCAATACTTGTAGCTAGAAAAGTACCTGAGAAACTGAACATTTTTGCAATGGTCTCTTATTTTTCCCAAAGCTGTCTATGTAAACAGCGTGTGTGTTTGTGTTCGCGTGCGCGTGTGTATTTGTGTGTATATGCCCCCCAGGACTGTGCAATAAAGAAAATCGCAATGCAATCAAAATAATTTCAGTATAATCCTTAGCCATCCTCAGTGGATCGTACGTTAACACTGGATTACACATGTGGCTACTATTCCTATCTGAGCTCTTCTCAGAAACGTTATGTTTCATTATTATATTTACTTACAAATTGGAATTACATGCATTTTCCGCTGATGCCACTGTGTGGGGTTTTGTATGTGCACTATCAACAGCTCTGGCTCTGTGTGTATCTGTGTACATGGGCGCAAACACGTGATTGTTTGCTGTGTGGTTTAACTCACGGTGGTGTATTTTCCCAGCTGGCACAGTGAGGGACAGGTCTCCTGGTGGGCTTTGCTCACTTTGTTCACCAACTCCTCCAGCTCTCCGCTCAGCTCGTAGCTTTCCACCGGCACTATCTCCTCCTTCACGTCCTTCTTCTTCTTGTTGCGGTCATTCCGCACAGCTGAGGGACACACAGGGAGACGGGTCAAGACCTCCACCGTTAATCGGGGCCACCGGACGGTCGCCATGTTAAGATCTGGAAGCTGGAAGTGCTCTCTGGTGAATTTGTACTAATACTGCTCATTCTCAGAAACTAAAACAATGTAGTTGGCCCTCAGATGTAGTTGGTGAGCCAAGACATGACTGCTGTCCAGAGTTAGTTTTATATTGGCAGCTATGAGGCTAATTACGATGGATCAAAGCTTAGAACTAAAAATTAGCACAGTGATCTCCACATACTTGCCCAAAAACTGCACCAACTGGCTTTTTGACACTGAATGTCAGAAAGTACAAAACTACAAAGCAGAACTGAAAACCGTTGGCAGCAGTCATCATTAGGCTGAAATTCTGTCCATGCTGAGTAGGATGTGTAAGCTTGAGGGGTAGATTGTGTAAATTTGATTTTTGCAACTAACCACCCTAATCTTCTAGCAAACATCTGACTACAGCTTGTGGCAATATACATCTGACCCGGAGGATCGCATCTCCACATTGCCAGGCATGTCCCCCCCCTTCTCCACCCCCCACGTCCTTTTCCTTCCTTTCAGGATATCCAGTAATAGCAAAAGCACAATGTGATCCCGGTCTCTACACACACCCCGCACATATAAACACACACATACATGTCCCCGCGGACACATAGAGGGCCAATGTGCCACTCTCCTGGTGAGATCGCTGCCATGACCCTGGCAAGCGAACAAACACATGGCTACCCCACGGCCTTTCAACTTGGCGCTATTGTCTTTGGCGTGACACAAATCTGTTAATGCTAGGGTCATAAAGACGCTTTAGGAAGGGCTACCAATGAAAAGAAAAGAAAAATCGCCCCAACCGTTGACTGATTGATGTATGTCAGGAGGGACTTTTTTAAAATGTTAAGTGTTTGAATAAAGCCACCAGCAACTTAGCCGATTTTCCCATGCTTTCGTCTATTTTTTCTGCTAGACTCATGTCTGCACATGTGTGAGGTTCACATGATTCCCACATGCTGAACAACCACTAGGAAACCTAAGATTTGCATATATCCACAAGCACCAACCACTAGTACATACTTAACGTGGTTTATGCAGTTGGCCAAAAGTATGTATAGCTGTGCTTGTGCAGAATTTTAAATATTTTTTTCATCCATATTTTACCCTGTAATATAAATCCCACTCACCATTAATCTTAACCTAAGTCAGTCCTATATGAACACTATATATGGTCAGCAGACCACAAAGAGGTTAAACCGTAATTACTATGCATGAAGTTACACTTTGCTTTACAGTTTCCATTGCAAAAGACTTTGTACCTGGTAGTATGTTTGGTTAATTTCTGCATATGATGACTGTAAAAGAATGGGTACTTGCTGTGTAATTATTTTGTACAGTTACAATCCAATTACCAGTTTTGGTCCTAGGACAACTTTGCACACTCGTCATTAAATGCTGAAATATTGTTTGGGCAGCTGGATTGCCTAGTGGTTAAGGTGTTGGCCCTGCAATCAGAAGGTTGTGGGTTTGAATCCCAACTGCTAGTGTCACCACTGAGGTTCCCTTGAGCAAGGTACCATTCCCGCACATCCCCTCGTTGCCGGCAGCCCACTGCTTCACTTGGTGAATGGGTTAAATGCAGAGAAAGAATTTCACATTGTGCTGTGGTGTGTTCACGCATGACTATAAGGGTTAATAAATTAAATTCAATAAATTGTTGTTATTTTTCATATTAGTCACTCTGTATATACATACTCAACCTGCAACTGTTAGCGAGTAGTGCATATTTAACAGTATTCGTTCTTGCTGCAGTTTCCATATAACTACCAGGTATATATGTGTACCAGAAAATTGCTGGTAAGTACTACATATTTATCTAATAAAAAGTAACATTTTGTAAAATATGGTGCTGCCTATCACAGTAAGTGAACATTGCATCTGAAGTGAAATTACCCTATGAAAGTAACATTAACTGGTGAGAGATATGGATGTAGCTATCTGTGTTTTAGTTACACATATCCCCTCCGACAGGCGTGCTTGTTCTCTAGATCTGTTTGGATCTGTGCTCTAGTCTCCATGGCTCGATGTCAGTGTGTGTGTGTCAGTATGTCTGTCTGTGGGCACCATGCCAGAGGGCCCGCATGCCAGCCAGCCGCCTCACCTTCCTTGGACATGCCAACCTCGAAGCACTTCTGCAGGCGGCAGTACTGGCAGCGGTTGCGCGTGACCTTGTTGATCTGGCAGTTCTTGTCGCGGTGGCAGGTGTACACCATGTTCTTCTGGATGCTGCGCCGAAAGAAGCCCTACAGCCAGGTGAGAGAGAGAGACAGAGTGAGAGAGCGTGTGAGAGAGAGCATGTTAACGATTTTAGCACCAGACCCTCAGCACGTCCACCCATTCTTATCTACCCTAGTTGTCTCTTTTCAATCCCTTTATGAACAGAAGGACAAATGTCCTCTTAACACTGAACCAAAACATTCTTAAACTGTTTCAGGCCTATAGATACTCTCAGGAGTTGGTGAAATGACATTTGTTATCATGATGAATTGCATCATCATACGCTTTTCTGACTAGGGGCATTGTCAGAACAGAGCCTGTGAGCAACAACCCGCTCATAGTAACTCCACAAACTACACAGTAACATGTAGTCGACTCAATGTATATACCATTAAGAGTTTATACCACTAAAAGATCATATGCCAATATACCATAAACAGTGTTAATCATTTTACTTTCTGTTCATCTTCTAAATTTAATTTGCTCAAACTAGTTCAGGAATCTCAGAAACAATGACACATAGCATGTAATAAAAACATGTAGTGATGTTCGATTTTTACCATATCCTTAACTGCTTCCTTAACTGCTTCAGGTCCATGGGACCAACGGTGTCCAGGATCGGTCCTGGAGGGTCAGTTTTCAGCAAAGTTTGGTGTTTTCCTTGCTGAAACACTGACTCAAAACAGCAGCTAATTACCATGTTTAGTAGATCTGCTTTAGCAGGAAAAGCACAAAACTGTTTTTGACGAAAGTCCTCTGGGGCCGGAACTGGACACCCCATTACTCACGGTTTTCATGTTTCTGATACTTTACATTGGACTGTGTTTTTGAACTCGGATTTGTAGCTGGAAGCTTCACATTGTAACTGTATTCTGGCCTTTGATATCCAGGAAATAAGTATTTGGACTGGTATCACTCCAGAGGAATGTGCACATAAGTACTTCTATTGGGTCAGGCTGTTCTCTCTCTCTTGTGCCAGACCAACTCAGACTGAGTGGCTGTATCTACCTCACAGCACTGAAGCATAAATCATAAAGCATAAACCTTGTTTTACCTAAATATAACAGATATTTTACAGCATGATCTTTTCAAAATAGATGTGAGCCAGGTTCATATTTGTATAGTAACTCTTTTCTTTACACTACTTGGAAATGCCAGCTGCATTTACATTGTATGAACAATACTGAATGGACCAAAATGACTTGGACTATATTCTATTACACTATGGAAGAGTTAAGATTATGTTTTCCTTTTGCAGTGAAGTTACCACTTCAAAGATACAAGGTTTTGTTGCCATAGGAACTATGATGAAATACATGTGGTCATGAAATTGAAATACAAATGGTCAGATGGGAATTAAAACCACGTGATTATGTAATGCAAATGTAGTAAGTGTTAAGTAAACAGGAATCCTCCCTAGATGGTGCTAGTGCCAGTTAGAGTCCGTACCTTGCAGCCCTCACAGGAGCTGACCCCGTAGTGGTAGCCCGAGGACTTGTCCTGGCACACAAAGCAGGGCTTGTAGACACGGGGCGGCGGCGGTGGTGAAGGGGAGCTGGCAACCATCTCCTCGGAGCTGGTGCTCTGGGTCTCCACCGCTAGAAAAAGAGAGATGTACGTAAGGCCATATTGCCTAATCATCTAAAATATTGAGAACATTTGAAAACAGGGGAGTGGGTAAAGTGATTGATTTGTAGAAACTACTTATGTAGAGCTCTAAAGCACATAAAGTGACCTTTTGCTTGTTTAGTGGTCTGCTGGAGCTTTGAAGCCAGTGTAGATAACAAGTAAAGAAGGATATAGCGCTACATGCCCAAATCATCACATATATTTGTCTTAAACTAAGTAATCGCATATAGACTTACTTATATGGTTTCTGAAAGTGATGTACTGTAAAAAAAAATATTTATCTATAAAACTAAACAAAACCACAGATAACTTACAGGCCTCAACTACTACTGCTTTTTGCTATGCATCATACTTGTCATGAGTAACAGTACAACATGCCGCATCAGAAACCGCACTAGGAAGTCCATTTAAGATTGCTTAACAACTGAATGTGGTGTGAGGCAAACGTGTGATCCTCTAGCAGTTTGCACAATGATGACTGATGCCGTTTAAGCTTCCAATGGCTGTCAGTTTCAAACTAATGCAAACTTCTGACACCAAACATGTCTTGGCTCATTGACTACAGGTGGGGATGAGGGGGGCAGGAGTTATGTTAATTTTTCTCCAAACTGTCGCTTTAAACAGTAGACACAAAGCTGGATAGGTGTTGGGTCAGTTACATCTCTATTTCATGTAAAAGGTGACAGATTGGTGGGGGTTAAGTGGGGGTGACATGTCTGTAGAATTCATTTCCCCCCCAACACCTCCCCTTGGCCAGCCCACTCCTCAGGGGGTGGGATTGCAGGAGGATTAGTCTGGCTTGATTGACAGAAAAAGAAAAAAAACAAACAGTTTAACACGGAGACAGATAAGCAGTAGCCCTGACAGATGTTCTGATAAGACATGTAGTTCTACTCCGCCACAGGCCGTGCAGCCGGCTCTCACCCAGTCGGCTGCCTGTCTCCTGAGTTACTCAGCTTTATAGGGGTGGAATACCTCTCCCTCCTTTGAGACATACTCGGAATTACACACTCACTCCCTGCCAGTGACATCTGTCTTTCAGACAACAGCAAGACTAAGCCCTTGAACACTCCGGACCCTAGGCTTATTCTTTGCTTATTGATGTACAATTGTTTTTGGTTATTGTTGAGCAACTGCTATGCACTTTTCAGTAGCCGTTATGAAACTGATATGCAAGTTACATATATAGAAGAATGAGGAACTGAACTGTAAGGTTTTATATAAAAAAGGTGCCAAAAGATTTTTTGGAAAACCATTTTTAGCTCCCTAAAATGGATGGTTCTTTAAAGAAACATTTAAACATTTCAAGTGTAAACTACCTACAAATAATTAAATTAAATGTTTGTCTCATAAAATCATTAATGTAAGCCAAGAACCATTTAGATACTCTTTCTTTAAGGCCCTATAGATCTCTAAAGATCTTTAAACCACGTTTTGAAAAGATTCTCCTCCAGCACCGCAAAGAACCCCACTGGCACCAGTATTTTTTTGGAGAGTGCAGGTCCCATTTTAAAGAGATACATGTCCATGCTTTTGTCCTGAGAAGTTCAAGTATGTTCATACATTTAGCCTTAAACAGGTACCAGTGCACAAGGACCCTCAGAGTAACACTTCTTTCAACTTTCACCCTGCAGTCACCCTCAAACTTAACCCCCTCCTCCCTCCCGCCACCCCCTGACACACAAACCCTATTTTTCTCTTGTTTCCTGGCCCTAAATTCCTGTGTATGGCCCTGGTGGTTTTTACTGGAGGCCCAGGCTCGTAAGCTTGGCCTATAAAGGTGCTCTCAGGGCTGGGGCGGAGGCCACAGTCCGGCTGCCGGGGGCTTTACAGGGGCTCAGTCACCTCGGGCAGCCATTCACACCACCAGCTGTAGCCCTTGCCCGTAAAAAAAAAAAGAAGAAGAAAAAAAGCCCCAATCATAAAACAAGAAACAGGGAGGCTCTAAAATTCAAACTTTTTTAACTGCATTCCCATCCCCCCAGCCATGGTCAATGGAAAGCACAGAGGCTAGCCTAAACTTAACCTACAAACCCCCTCGCTCACACACCACAGGGTTCAGCCAAAGCACCAGCTTGGCTTTTTACAAGAGTTAGGAGACTTCAAAAAGAAGAAAAGGGGGTATAAAAAGAGGAATTTGATAGAAAACAGAAAAAGGGACAGATGCGGGTAGGGGGCAGGGAGAGGCAAATGCTCTGAGCTTACGTACAGAATCTCCGTTCATGGCCATGGTTACCTAAGGCTTATGCAGTCAGTCTATCAGAGAAATGTCTGGTCATAAAAACACACTGGATTCTTCAGAAGGCAATAATCCCAAAATAACAATCTAAATGTTTAAAGCAGATTTAACAAACTAAATGTTTAAAGCAGCCCAGTTACTAAAAACCAAGGACCTCTTTATAGCACCAATTCCACTGAAATCTACGCAGTACAATTCTGAACCAATGCCAAAACAAAAAAGAGGACCAGTCACATTAGTAACACTATGTGTCTTCTTACCACCCAAGCATATTGCATAATATTGTCTCATTGTGTTTGTTTGTTCCTTTTAAACCCATGTTTTTCTTAGGACGATGAAAAAATCACACCCATTTCAGGACTTTCAGGTCAAATTGGATGTTATGGTACAAACACTACTGGTAACGTCACACTCAGATCAGAAAACGTGCATGTTATGAAAATAAAATCAAGTTTTAAACGCTCGCTGTATTTCTCCAACGTAACAAAAGCCACAGAAAGATTGTGGCCATGGGCTGAACCGGGCATGACCCCATTTCTTTATGTAGTAATGCCAGCAATATGGCGGCTGCAGGACAGGTGCTGACAACTGGTTTTGAAAAGGCTAAATCGTGGGTGGCGTCAAGAAATGACTGCTGACTGGCACCTTGTGACGGACCAGAGAGAGAAAGAGAGAAAGAGAGAGGGAGAGAGAGAAAAGAGCGAGCAAAGGGAAAACAGTATGGGAGGGGCAGCGGGCTGAAAATCCATCAGTGTCCGTCAACAGCCCAAACTGGTTCCTGCCGTAAAACGGAAAAAAGAAAGGGCTTCTCTTACACCTCATTCATACACCCTACCCAAACCTCACTCAACACTCCTCCCAGGACACACAATGGGATGGGCTGTTTTGACTGGACACCCCCCCCCCACAACACACACTCACATACACACATCGCTTGCCCCCAACACATTAGCGAAAACCACGCACCTCCTTATCAAGGCCTGAGGCTGGGACTCCATTTGCATGACAATCTGCAGGCCAAGCAATGCTAGCCCCTAGCTGATGGAGGGACAGGTTGAGAGCGGGAAAGAGGGGTGGCCGGGGGTGGGGGTAGTTATCAGTAGCCACTGCTCAGTTCCTGTTAAGTATCATTTTACTCATAATCCCCTCTCTCAAAGGCCTTCGTCCACTGCTAAACAGGCCGGCGCTGATGCCGCTGTCAGCCGCCTTTGGCTCTCTTCCCACTCCCTGACACACGGAATGCCGGCTGTGACGGGGTAAAGTAATGCACACAAACACACATGCTGGCAACCTTTCTACTTTTCCCACACTATGTTATGCACAGTAAACAAGAGTGGCAACAATGCAGGACAAAAAGCTTGGGCCAAATACACTGAGGCACATGACCAACAGGATGTGGACTGCGGCTAATGGTGCCACCCTTATTTTGGTTAAAAAGAGCATAGGCCTGCTGCATGTGAGAAAGCAAAGCTCAGTGCGCTTCATATTGCAGCATTACTTTTAGCTGAACAGCATATGACACATTGGCTGAGGAACAAATATTCTTTCACAATAGAACAGCAGATTTTGTGTACGTGACTGTGGGTGTGATTGAATCTTCAGTGGAACACTGTTCCCAGATCTAGTCTTGGCATGCGTGTGAGCGCGTGCATGTGTGTGTGCGTGTGTATGCAGTTGTTTGTGTGGGCACTCACACAGCTAGAGCCTCTACCCGGTCTCCAGAGCGCCCAATTTGATTTGCAAATATAGTTCTGTACTCGTCTCAATTCCTTTTTAAGTGTTTCAGTGTGCTCAGCGTGTGCTTATGACCTCGCTGGCTTTGCAGTTCTCAGCCCAAATTCCCCAGTTCCTGCTCTCAAGAGCTGCAGGCTTTGTTTTTAAATGCGAAGCACCCATGCATTTGGCTTGTAACTCAGACTCATACACGCAATCAATGGTGTGTCAAAGACTATAGAGTCTTCAAAAGGGGGTGCTATTAGTACTCAAGTTGCTTTTGGGTTTGCCATTGAAAGGGAGGAAACCACACCAGTGCGATCAAATGAAAGTATGCTCCAAGTCCCAAACTGGAGTAAATGCAGTAAAAGGCCGGAAACATGCACTGCATGAGTACGCACGGTCATGTTACATTCTATGCTTTTACTGTTACAATGAAATTGGACCTCTATAATACGTGCTCGTTAAAAAGATAGCAGTGATGTGACACAGCAGATATAATACTGGTTCAGTTACTCAGTCATTAGAATAATGGCTGATAAATTAATTGATAAGAGACATAATTGTTATTTGCCATCCTAATGAGTGATGCTTTGCATCTATGGCACTTTGCATCCAGGCTTGGAGGACAGGCTGCTTTGCGGTGGCAACAGCCAGCGCGGCAGACGGCGCGCAGATTGGGCAGGTCGTCTGGAACAGCGTGATTGATGAGCTGGCTGGCACAGGCCGCATGAGCAGGAGGCCCCTCTCGGAGCCGTGCCCGATGGGCAAGGACATGCAGTTTCCTGACGTGGGGGACCAGGTGGGGCTCTTTCTCCCTCACTTACTCTCTCTCTCTGTCTCTGCCCACAGCTTCCTGCCATCTTCAGCACATGGCTGTCATCACCACACTTCACTACAGCACAACCACGCTTCCTTCCTCCTTTCTGCTTCACCCTTTTCTTTTTCCGCTGGATGTGTTTTCTAATCGCAGGCTATCTAAAGAAGTGGCTTTTCCACTATTAGTCAACTTAGTGAGGTGTGTTGCACTGCAACATGACATTAAACCAGATAAGGTGACTTAATGTACTAAATCCTTGACTACTAATGGTTATTCATACTAATGATTTCTGACCATCACTGTGTACCCTAACCACATTTGTACAGTCAAATTACTCTCTGTCTCTTTGGAAACATAGTGGTTTCATCATAATAAAGAGTGATGGCAGTTTCTATCAACAGCTATCTGCGAGTTCATTACCTGAAACCCCGCTGTTTCTTTCTCCCTTCCATTCCTCCTCCTCCTCTCCTCCTCCCCTCCCCTGCCTCTGTCTGTTAAGAGGAGGAGCTCTTCCTGTCCCAGTGAAGCCCTCTCTGAAAGGAAGCCCTGTGATAAAACTGGGCCTCCAGCCAGGAGATGGCTCGGGCCGAGAGAGAGCAAGAGAGAGAAAGAAAGGAAGAAAAAGGGAAAGCACCCTTACATACACCCTAAACTGGTCAAGACCAGAGAATCAGCCTCGGGGAATTTGCACACTCACGTTGTACCCAGCGCAAAAGTATGAATACACCCACACGCAAATACCCCTAAGCCAAGAGAGGCTAGCTGGTCTGTACACAGACCCTTAAGAGTTTTCCAGTGTGTGTAGATGATGGAAGAGAACTAAGTCCTAGCTGCCAAAACTTTCCACAGAAGGTGGTCAGCAGGTGACACAGATCCATGTCATGTCCTCAAGTGTTTGGGTTCCCTACCCTTGGAGACAACAGGAATTGGCCTTAATGGCAGCAGGGCACATTCAATGCTGTCTTTCTTCTTTACAGCACCTCATAAACCCCCTTTGTACCTCCTTTTTTGATGTGACATTTGTCCATGAGAGTTGCTCTTAACTGAACAACACGCATCCTTCAAAGAAATGTGAAGACACCAATCCCTCTTAGATCGTAAGCAAGAAAAAATGTTCCATTAGGATCCCAGACAGCAGGGCTCCCCTTCACCCATGACCTAAGGTTCACATGAGCACTGCCATGGCCAGTGGTCCAAGCGACCTTGTAAGAGAGGCACTGGGACCTATCCTGGCAATCCAACTGAAGCAAATTCTTACAACACTGTGTCTGGAGATCTGTTCCAAAAGAGACAGATCTCTGGCATTGCAATCGGCGCCATCCGCCAGGCCTCATATGTGCAGTCAGAGTCTAGGGGAGACTGTCTCTTCGGATTCTTCTCCACTCCAGTGGCTGCTTCACTCTTACATGACCACAGACACTTGCTGCGGATCCGTCTGCAAGCACTAGAGCCAGTTGGTCAAGGCTCAGCCTAGCATTCAAGCTTTGATTCCCAGGTTGCTGCTCATCTTAACGCACTTCCTTCCTCCATCTGTCTAGCTGCTCGGGCTCACCTGCCATGAGAGGGTGGCCCCTTTTTACATGTGCCCCAGTGTCTCACGTGGCCCTGCACAACAGATTTGAGGCCGAGGAACTCTTTGTTTGGCCCCTATTGCTTCCTTCCCCAAACAATAGAAACCGCAAAAGTAGAAGTAGCAGGTTGGTTGATGCCTTGGTGGTAAAAATAAATAGCGTAAACAACACGAGTTTATTCTTATGTTATAACAAAAAACATCACCAACTGTTCCTCTCACAGCAGAAATAATGATGGTTTTGTTTAACCTGAAACCAAGATGGTTCATGGGCATTCTATGTATTATAATACAAAATCTGATGGGTAGAGCTGTTAAAACCAGTGGCTTCCAATTCTGGTCCTGGAGATCTGCTTCCCAGTAATATTAATTAGCAAGTGAGCAAGAGAAGAGAAGAATTTCCAGGACTGGGAACATACTTTGAATATTTGGAATTTTACCAATAAAGGCTGGCAGGGGGACGCTCAATGTGTGTGCAGAATCCTGCTCAGTACTGCAGTATTCCAAATACAAATTACAGCAAATATCAGATGAGGTTCAAAAGAGTCTCAGTCAAGCTCAAGTGTGCAGCAATACACACTCTCCATCACATTTCTGTCTGTCTCACTTGCTAATTTGCTTGGTCGAGGTTCTGACTATTACTGAACCTTTGTTCAGAAATGCTGAAATGCCCCTTTGTTTGGGCCCAGTTTCCTGCAGCACTTACAAGCTCCCAGACTAAGCCTCCACCACTTGACAGAGCATGAGGAGCCAGTGAGACTGTGGCTTCCTGTTGTCTGTGTGATTTGTGGTTGAGGAGAGCTGCATCTGGGTACAAAATGTGATGCACAGAAATATAGAACTTTTCATAGTGTGCCCTGGCATAGACACTCCAGAGGGACGTGTGAGAAACTTCTGCTTTGAGTAGAAGAAATCAAGAAATGATGCATGATTACGTGGGTGGAATTTTTTTCCACTTCTGTAGGGCAGCAAGCTCTGAGAAAAGATTGCCCAACAGTGAAGGGTGTGGACTGGCAGCCTTCAAAGTACCACGTGTCAAATGATATCCTGTTGATGAATTTCACAGAAAAGAAAAGGCCCTTCATTTGAAACATACACGCACATCACTGTAAGGGGGAAAAACCACCCCATGGTTGAGTTACCAGTTACCACAATACTAATTTATTCATAGCTCTTCAAAACAGGGCACAGGTCATGAGAGTCTCAGGCACTTTATACCGACTGCCATGGTTGACTCACTGCTGCTCATCATACAAATCTCATTCTGTGGACAAGGACATGGAATATCATTTGACTAAACAGTTTAAAAGGTTTAAAAAATTTTAAAGGTTGTGTAAGGAAGTTCCATCTTTTAACGGAATGCATGTGAGAACAGTTTGACAAGTCTCCTCATTTGCTCCGGTTGTCATTACACAAATCTACAAGTTCAAAAAACTGACCGAGGCAGAAACAGGTGTTCAGGAGGTCATTCAAGAATGAATTTGCATTCACAAAACATGGCCCAACTGTAATATTTCACCATGCCAGACAAGCCGAGGTGATGTTTGCATGGCAAAATGTGTCTTTGCTTTGCTGGCTGGGCGTTTGAATGTACAGCAGTTCTCTAGTTGACTTGAGGTTTGATTTAACATTAAACATCGAAGACTGCTGTGGACGGCAGGGGCTTTCACTCTGCCCTGGCTGTAGATAGCTTCGCTCTAAGCCACGAACTTTCTGTACATGTTCACCTCCAGTGATAAAACACCGCCCGTCTGTCTTCATCCTAGGATGCCAGTTAGGAGTCTGACGTCTGTTCGGCTGACTGACAGACCCATCTTTTCTGGTGCTTGCGGTGTGCATGTGTTCCCTTTCACACCACAGCGAGCCCTAGCAACACTGGAGCCAAGCCGTCAGTCAACAACACGACGGTAACAGAACCTCTCCCCTCACACCAAGCTCACACATGGTTTGGGACTGACACAGATACTGGCAATTGCCTCAAGAGGGAAACTAGCAGGCACTGAGCCTCTCAGTAAACAGCCACCGAAGCCAGGACGAACGTGCTGGCCGAAGCTGGGAGAGCAGAGGAGCCTCGCCCAGAGATCCATAGAGCGTGATGTGAGATGCGGCCCAGTTTGCATCTCGCAGAGACGTGAAACACGGAAGGAGTGAGACAGACGGCTAATTAGAGCACACTCCGGGGTGGAGCATGCTCTAATTAGCCGTCTGTCTTGCTTCTTCCATGTCTCATAGAAGGAAAAGCGGTAGACGGTAGAAGAAAGACAAGCGGAAAGACCTTCCTGATACAGCTGGAAGAAGAGACCCTTTACACATGAAATATAAGAGAAGTGAGATAGAAAGCTATTATTACACACTTTAGGGTGGAACACATGTAAGGCCAAGGACTGACTGTGTCTGGTTGCATCCAGTACAGTGCTCTGCAGCAGCTAGCCTTAAAGCCAGAGTATGCTGAGGTATGAGGCTGATGTAGCCAGCAGCTAATCACATACACACTAGAGCTGGAAGAAAACTATCAATATATCAACCTGATATAGTATTAATACAGCAATCAATATTTATTTAATTAACATTATTTGATATTTTAAAAACTATTTTAAAATTATTTTTAAAATATACTTTAAAAATACACACATTTTATGTTGGTATTTAAGAACACTGAGTAGAAGCCATGTTTTGTTTTCCTTATGATTTATAATAATCTATGGAGGAATAACATCCTGCAGCATTAAATGGCAAAACCTGCTGCATCATAAAATGGCAATAATATTGTATTTTTTATAGTGACAGTATCATATCATCGCTTCTGTGGCAACTGCCTTCCCTCATAGAGAAAGCCTTGAATTTGAAGCCTGAATTTTGTCTTTATTTATAACAAAGCAATCCAATATGTCTTTGCTGAGTGATTGTATTTAAGATAAGAAGAACTGTGTACATTTGCCAAACTGTTGCTTCCATAGCAAAGTTAATACTCAGCAAATATGATCTCATGTTTTATGTGTATAAGGTTTGGCTTCTACTCAGGGGCTTCTGCTCAGTGTTCTGCACACGGCAGCATTTCTTTCATGCAGCAGTGGATCCGAGTCTTAGAATAATCTTGTCGTATCAGACTGTAGAGTCAAGATCATGGGGTCATCCAGAATAGCACTGGTTTTTTGACGGGGCGGATCTCTTTTATTTACAGTTCCCCGACCCCGGCGAGAGTCTCCAAACTGCCATTACTGCAGTGAGCCAGATTCCGGCGGCCCACTGTGGAATCTCAGCGGCCACATCGGGCCTCTTTTCCTGAGACTGACAGCGGAGTCAACTCCCTCTCTAACAGGGATCAGCAGCCATTTACACACAGGTACACCTTGTACTTAGTACACCATTTCCCACTCACATGCTCCTCATATATCATGATTCATATTCATGTCATAAGCTCGTGACATAAAGTGCAAAGACTGAGCCAATGATAAAAGCTGATAAAGACGCCCATTCTGAGTCGACTGCTGATGGGAACAGTTCTGAGAGGAGGGTTAATAGTCACTTAAAAAAAAAAATAGAGTTGGAACACATGCAGGCTTTACACCCCTGAACCTTAGAACCTTACACTGGAAAACACTAGAATAATAATTTCCATATGTTTAGCCAAGATTCATTTTACATCATAACCCTAATCAAGTGTTAAAGTGGAAAAACAGAAATCACTCTAAAGTCTTATAAACTCACAGATCCTGAAAGACAAGTTCCAGTTTATCAAACCAGATAGGTGACCAAAGCTAACCTAGACCCCTATGAAGAATGTAGTCAAAATACAGTCTTCTGATAAAGTTAGGGTTCCCTTGGTTAAATCTGAACAGGTTTGTTGAATAATATTTCTTTTGGGGGAACGATATGGCCTGTGCAAAACTTATGGCACGTATCAGATTTATTATGATGTCATTCTTAAACTTTTCCAAATGTGGCTCATTCAGCAAATAAAATTTGCATATGACTGTAAATAGGATGATGTAAACTTTAAATCGGATGGTGCATAGGATGGTCCTGACAAAGAAAGACTCTCTACATATACTCTGCTTCAGATGAGGTCAATTGCATTACAATGAAACAAGTGAGAACAGCTGACCCACACTTTCTTTGTACCTCATTCTCCTGCGGCCAACCACTTTTTCTCATCCCTGGCACTAACCCCAACACCCCCCCCCCCACCCCCCCACCCCCCGACACACACACACACACACACACACACACACACACTTTCGTCCTATCACCAACCCCCTCAACACACATATCTCCTTCAAATTAGCCTTCTATATAATTTGTATGCCAGTCCCCTCAGGCATTGTAATCATTTAATTGAATCTTTTGTAATTATAATGAAATAATTGAAGACTTCCATTAAAACAAAAAAAATGAGTGTGTGTGTGTGTGTGTATGTGTGTGTGTGTGTGTAGGAGGGTAAATATGACAACGGGCACAGGAAGCTCTCATTTCCCTGTCCGTCACACACGTCCCTGTTCCATGCAGCTTATCAAACTCGGATGCAGACAGCACATTTAGGCCAAGACAATGGCGCGTGTGTGTGTGTGAGAGAGAGAGAGAGAGAGTGAGTGAGTAGGAAGGCGGCAAGACAATCAAGAATTCCCAAAAAAAAGGAAAAAATTCTGCCTCAAGAAAAATAGGGGAAATAAACAATAACAAACAAACAAAAAGTGAAAAAGCCACTAAGTCCAATAAGTGACAAAAATAGGGATCTAACTGATTACAGTGAAGGGGGGGGTCTTCAGATGTACTCTGATTGACTGCACTCGGCCAAGCTTATTTTAAGGCTTTTGACCAAACACACTGGGACGTCCTATTCTCTTAGCTGTCCATTCTTAATCTGGGGCCAGTTGGGGCACTGCTCGACAGAAGAATGCACATTAATACTCATTACCAGGACAAAAAAACCTTGAAATACTGTCCTTGGTCTTGACAGAGAGGAAACGTGATGTCTTCTTGTGACCCAATATGTTTCTAAATCACTGGCGCATTTCCTTTGCGGCTGGTGGCCCAAGTGCAATACCAGCTCCCTCCCAAATGCCTTTGCCACTGTGCGGAATATTACACAATTAAGAAAAAAAGGGCCTTTGACTTCTCTTCCTTTTTAAAGCCTTAATAAGAGCAGCTCACACGGTACAGGAGACCTGACCTCCCGTGTAACCTCTCTACCAACTCTGACAGGGGAAAAAGATGCGCAAAACAAAACAGGAAAGCCAAGAACATGTCTGAAAGTCCAAAAGTGCCCAATAATGTTTTTGGCCGTCCACTTATGATGGACAGCTATGGCACCAAGACAATGGCTCCTCATTGTCAAGCGGCTTGTAGTTCCACTGCATGCCGTTCTGGAACAAAAACCGCGACGGTGCAAACAATTAAAAAAAAAGCTTGGTGTGTATAAGAATAAACCTGAAAGGCACCTTGTAAAACGGAATGTCTGAGTCTCGCTGGTAAACCAGCCTGAGATGTCTTTTTCTGGTTTTTTTTCCTTTTTTTTTTTTTTTTACGAGGCAAACTTCCTTCCTGTAGATTACAAAGACAACATTTGAGAATGTAAAGCGCTGAGACGGAGCAGCCAGCCTGCCAGCAGCAGAAGTCAGTCGGCAAAAGCCCCCTGAAAGGGCCGTGGGCTCAGCAGCTGGTTTGGCCCTAATGAGATAGGCCTGAACGTCAATTCATCTGCCTCATTGAGGGGGACAATGAGGCAAAGGGGGCAAGGCGGCTGCTGAAGAAGGGACAGGCTGGCCTTGTTTACAGAAGCCTGAGTAGGCACGGAGGGCTGAAACAAGACACCGCTCCAGTTCTTCCCTCGGGCCGTCCTGTGCTTTTCCCACCGCATTTGTGCGCCCCCCCTTGTTTCCTGGAACCATGGTGGGGGAAAAAGAACTTCTACGCCGATGAGAGGAGGGATATTTTTTCCTACACACGTGTGTCTGTTTGTTTTTGTATGTTTTCAGGACAAAAATGGCACAACTTTGCAGGAAACCCCAAGAAATGCATGAGTTATGTATAAAAATGACTGTGCATTTCTTGCTAGTTATGGTAGGCTTAGGTTTAGGCATAGAAACGTTTTGTTAAAAATAGGCGGTCACTGTCTATATGTCGATAAAAAATATATATGATGCATATTAACCGAACCAAACATTTGATGGCATCATATATATAAAAACAGAATTTATATGTATGCATATACATATCTATGGTACATGTGTATGTTCTGAACAGGTAAAAAAAACATTTTTGTGTCTGTCTGTGGGAGTGTAGGCTTGCTTAGGGGCTCAGATCTGATTGATTAAATAAACAGATCTCATCGTGATGCCGGTTGTGGCTGTGCAGGGGGAGGGCCTTGCTCGGCCAGGCCCTGACAGGGCATCTGTCTTCATTAAAAGCAGCCCAGTGTGGCTGACAGCCACTGAAACGTTGATGTCTTCAGGATTAATGAAGACAGATGACTCTCCCCAGAGAGAGGCCAGCATCAAGGAACAAAAAAGCAGAAGGTCGAACAAATACAAAAACCTAAAATGTGCAGCAACCTGCCTCCATCTGAAAGGCTGAACGATGAGAGACGTATTTTGTTTTTCATCGTTTTTAGATTTGTTGGTGTGTTTCGGCATACGTGGAACTGTTTCCTCAAAAGACAAGACAAGGCATGCCTTCTTTCCCCTCACACACCAACCCCCCCCCCCGCTAGTCTATGGAAATAGACCCCAGTTTTATCTGTTCTGAAACAGGGCCATCAGAGGGGCCAAAAGACTGTCAGAAGTCTGGAATAGAGAGTGAAAAGAAAGAAAGAAAGTGAGCGAGAGAAAGACAGAGGGAGAGAGAGAGAGAAAAGAAAATAAGCAAGAAAAAGAGAAGGCCCAGCCAGGCCCTTTGGCATTCACACACAGTTCTGCTGCTTTTTGACTTTGACCCCAGCCTGGATGTTCTTCTTAAGTCACTTATCTCATTTCCTTACTCTTGATTTCATCTAATTTCTTAATGTATTTATTTACTAAACCCCAAGCCAGAGTACTCGCGGTTTCCCAGGGCAAATATGTTTCATCTAAAGGATGTCTTTTTGTCGTTATGACATCCTGGGATGACAAACCAGGGTAGTGGGCAGGCATACCAGAGCTGTCCACTGCAATTGTGAGGTGAAGAACACAAATGCAGTCTGCATGACTGGAATTATAGCAAAGTGTCAGATTCCCTTTCTCCCCACTCCCCCTCCCCCTCCCCCTCCCTCCTCCCTCCTCCCTCCCGCGCGCTCTCTCTCTCTCTCTCTCTCTCACACACACACACACACACACACACACACACACACACACACACACAACCACATGCTCACTTTCCCTCTTTCAGATTTTTCACCCCTGTTTAACTTCTCAATAACTGATGAGGTCAAAAACCATGTTGCTGAAACCAGACACTCTGCAGGGCCTCCATGTCCAAATTATGGAATGAAGCAGAAACACATCTGATTGATCACAAATACCCACATACACAGATACAGAATGTTCTCACATACACACAAATACATGTATTGCTTACAAAATACAAACTTAGACATTCTTAAATAGTTTAGGCACACTTTTTTGATGTGGTCGGTAGAGAAGTTGTGAAAGCTGTAAACAAGCCACTGCCAGAGTGAGTTGCAGCACAGCATGAGAGGGAGAGTGAGAGAGAGAGAGAGACAGGGAGAAAGAGAGCGAGAGCCAGGAAGAGAGAGAGAGAGAGAGAGAGAGACAGGGAGAAAGAGAGCGAGAGAGAGAGAGAGAAAGAGAGAGAGAGAGAGAGAGAGAGAAAGAGACAGACAGACAGACAGAGAGAGAAAGAGAAGAAAAACAGTTCACTTACAGTGGACACTGGCCGTCCCGGTCCAGGCGAAGGTGTCCAGTCGGGCAAAGAAGGGGCTCCCCTTCCTTAGCATGCATGCACCCCGATTAGTGACATCATACAACTGGCGGGGTCCCATCCCGAGTGCCTCCATGCAGTCATACATGCTGCCACCCAGACAAGCTGACACTTTCCTACAGCTGCCTCAGCCTGCCTCTGCTTACTGTCCTCAAAACAACAACAACAGGCACCAAATCCCCAGCTTGAGATCAGTGCAACGCCTCTTTTTTCCCTGCTGTTCCTCTATCGGTTCACACTGCTGGCCGCTTCTGTCTCTTTTCCCCGGCTGGAATGCTGGAATCTGGCTCCTGGCTGACTCGCTCTATCTCTCCCCTGCTGTCTGTCTCAGTCTCTCGCTCTTTTTCACTCTCTCTCCCTCAGCTTCTCCCAATGCCTTTGGGCAAACTGCTCTTAGTCTGCTGTAACAGACCTAAATAAGCGCTCAACATAGCACTCAGTGGAGTCCCAGCCACAGCGGAGCAAACCAACTGCTTCTGTGCCCACAGAGAGGGGGGTGGAGAGACAGAGAGTGAGCGCGAGAGAGGGAGAGAGGGAGAGAGGGAGGGGTAGAGGGGAGGAGAGAAAGAGAGAGAGGAAGGCAGGGGGTAGAAGAGGAGGAGGGGCCAAAGGGAGTATGTTTGTGTGCATGCAAGTGTATGTGTGTGGGTGTGTGTGTATGTGTGTATATACGTGTGTGAGAGCTTGCCAACCCTAATCTGGATAGAGGATAAACTTTTATTTGATCCTTGCTGGCCTTTTTTTTTTTGTTTCTTTTCTGATTCATACATTTGTAAGCAGGGCCCACAAACACAAGCCCCGATACACACACACACACACACACACACACTGTTCAACATGTCCGTGACTCTGCACCTCCCCCATTTCCCTTGCAGTAAATATGAGACACCCCCCCTAACTCCGTCTCTAATCATAACCATATTAAAGTCCAGGGAGAAAGAGAGAGAGTGAGTGAGAGAGTTTGTGTGGGAGAGAGAGAGAAAGAGAGAGAGAGAGAGAGAGAGAGAGAGAGAGGGAGAGCATTGTGCACAGAGCAGATGCCAAGGCGGAAAAAAAGCCTCTCCTCTTTTGTCTCCACAAAAGACAGAGAAAATGACTGATGGTCACTTCTGCAGTTACTTCATTAAATATGTGGGGAAGATTCAAAGCAGCCCCAACGCTTTCATCCCACTTTTCTTGAGTCGGAATAGATCAGCAACGAAATCCACGCGCCCCAGGACAGTGGGTCATTAGGGATGAACGTGGAACTCAGCCAGCGTACAGCTATTTTACCAAGAACAAGCCTAAGAGTGAAAATAACTTGTAGCAGAGTCACCCCGATGTACCTCAAGTTAAAGTTCAGCTGAAGGCCGAAAGGGCGAGCTGTCCATACTCTCCATCCCAGACCCTTGGCTCGTACTGGCGTGATTATAGATAATAATGGACTAAACTACATAAAAATGTTTTTGTTTTTATCTATATGATCATTCTGCTAATAAACTAAATGTCAAGTCAAGTCAAGTAGAGCTTTACTGTCATCCCAGCCATATACATATAGTACACAGTGAGATGAAATATCGTCCTGGACTGTAGGTGCAACATACAACACAACACACTCACAACACAGACTGACATGAGAGTTAAAAAAGTTGACTGACGTAAAATTAATCCTATATATGTATAAATATATCTTTGGGTGTGCTTAAAGTGCTACATAAAGTGAAGAAAATCACAGTCATATGAAAGTGTCAGGAGTGTGTGAACATTTCCTGATGAATGGGAAGACATTGTGAAACTTTTTAAAGTTACATGAACAGCTCATCTTACATCAGTAATGATTTGTGATGGCGAAATTAAAACATATACTTGAGAAATTCTGCACTATTAGTTTCAGTATTAGAGCTTCCCCATTTTTCATGACTAAAACAGGATACAACTGCAAGGACTGCCTGCATTGGACTCCAAGGCTCACAGTCTGAGCATTAGCCCTGTCATTTAAGAAGTTTGTCTGTTGGATCCCTGAGGATGCCACAGCAATCCATGGTCAGCAGTCCAAGACAGAACATCTGGTTTGACTCTCTCTATGTGGGAAGGACGGTCCTCCCTCTCCCCCATCAGTGTGATGTGAGCCAGCATGTTCATCTGTGTAACAGAACTGGCTTGTAGTGCTCTCCTGCAAGCGTGTTGAGCTGTCCAGTGTTGTTTCATTGGCAGAAAATGACATGATGCAGTGGACCTTCAGAGTTTTACTTTCAATTTCTAGCATTGTTTGACTGCGGGAGTCCCAGCTAGAGGGTGTTGAGAAGAAAAAAAAAAATCATTTGAAATATCAGTGCTGACCTTGATGTTCAATGCGATTTTTAATAATCACTTAAGAAGCAACTTAGCGATAATTCTTCATTTGTCAGGATGGTAAAGTTTCATTATTATCTCACCGCTCCCCTTCACCCTGCCCTGGCCTGTCTGAGCCCTCCTACCCCATTCCAGGCCTAAATACCCCGCCATCAAACTCCCTCATATAACTCTGGCAGCAATTGGGCCACCAGTACTGCATTAAGGGTGGGTGGGTGTAGGGGGGGTTTGAAATAAATAGCTCTGCTAACACTGATGCCAGTGGCTGTCAGTGACAGAACAGCTGAGGGACGGCCGGGCCTACAGCAAGGTTCAAATCCAGCAAACAGCTGAACTCAATGCCAGAGGTGGCTGAGAATCATGCCCAGCCATATCCCATCACAAACACACACACATACACACACACACACAAATCACCCCCCCCCTTAGATTGCTGGAAGTGGTATGGCCCAGACTGCCTCAGAAAAAGGCACCATTTCCTGTCAATCTGTGCTGCTGCTTAAGATCTCTGTAAACACACATATACACACACTGCCTTTCTCTTCTTTCTCACTCACAGTCACAGTCTCATTTTTTCACTTCTTTTTTTGTCGGCTTCTTTTCAGACGGACAAAAGCAGCGCCCGCCCCCCCCCCTCCACATCATGTCCGGGCCTGGGCTGAGACTGGTGCTCATTAGGCTTGTTTATTGATCCTGCAGCTTTTGACTTTGTTATGGTTTTCATCTATTTTCTTTAGGTGACCCTCAAACACAGACAGACCCAGAGTGAAACAGAGAGAGAGAGAGAGAGAGGAGGAGGAGGAGGAGGAGGAGGAGGAAAAGAGAACAACCGAGCTGGTTAATAGCCCTTTTGCTTGAGCTGATACTAAACTACATCAGTTGTCCTACTCTGCTCCTTCATGCAATTGTCACGCCCTGAAGGAAGACAGTGATAAAAGAACAGATCAAAAAACATGGTGGCAAAGGGCCTGGTTGTTAAACTAATAAAATGAAACCACAATGGCAGGAGCTCACAGTAGGATCATGGATTTACCCATCCCTGTGCTGTGCTCAGTCCTTTTTTTCTTAAGGTGGGCAATATGAGGACATTTATTGGTATTGTGATAAATTATGTCATAATATTGTTGGTACATGATTTAGTGCATTGTGTAAATGTTTTACATAAATATCACATACATACTGATACAAATTGTGGACCGTGAAGAAGTATTGTGATGTCATATTTTTTGCCACCGCTACCTCTTTCTTCATGCTAAAACAATGAAATACCACAGACTACCTTCTTCTTTGTCTGTTTTGCGAAGACAGACGATTCTCGGAACTTCCCAAAATACCGCTAACTGTCAGTAGTGATGTCTGAGTGTGTTTTGAGGCAGTGCATTAATCTTCATGGACCTGACACTTCCATGAAGTGTACTACTAACCATTCATCAGCCCGTCATTTGTTTTCACCTTTGTGTATGCGCACACACACACACACACACACACATACACAGACACACATACAGACATTACACACACACACACACACACACACACACAGGTATTACTATATTTGTAAGGACATTCCACTAATTCTATATCTCAGTATTATTACACCTACATCCACTTAACCCTGACCTTAACCTCAGTAACCAAAAGACAAAACTTTCTGCTCTTTTTGTTTCCTAAAAAAGTTGAATTTGTGGAGAAAACAGCATGTTTCCTTATGTCTGATACCACTATGGATACCCTGAGTGTCTGCGGAATCCGATACTGTTCTTTCCTTCTCTTAAACATCTGAGGTGTTAGAAACATATTTAGATACCCTTTGCTTAACCCAAACCTAACCTGCATTGTAGTTTTTACATAGTGCACTATGGTGCAGGGAGCATTTGATACACAGCCTTGCTGCTCATCTGTGTTACCTGTCTTCATCTTTTTCAATATCCGACCCAGTGATTTTGGCCCAAACTGATACTACTGTATTGTTGCACCCTTAATTTATATGTGTCCATAAGCAATTTATACTCAAACATGAACCCATTTTCTTATGAAAAAAAAAACTGATAACCCCCCCCCCACTGTTTGCTTATCTTTAACCTAACTTTAGGTTATCTTTTTCCAGCTGGTCCTGTACTTTATCCCTTTTTCTGTGGTTTTCCTACTGAGGACACTTTTCTCCTGAAAATGTACAAAATGTACATACTCGAGTGGACTTCTTTTGTCCTCTCCTTTCTTTAAAGGTTTGATGGTTTTGTTAAGCACAGTTCTGCATACCTGCAAGAAAAAGAAGGAAAAAAGAGCCCCCTCCCCCCAAAAAACGACTTGATATTTAATCCACACCAACTTCATCGTGTTGCTGACCCAGAGCCCCCGCCCTCTCTTTCCTTCCCTAGCCAAGAAGAGTGAACTCCAAGAGAAACCCCCACAGGGCCACTAACTTTCCCCCAACTTATCCCTCTCTCTCTCTCTCTCTCTCTCTCTCCCTTTCTCTCGCTCTCTCTCTCTTTCTCTCTCTCTCCCTTGTTTTTCTCTTTCTCCTTCACTTTGTTTCGCCTCGTTTCTGCTTTTGAAAGGCACTCCGGACGCTTTCCAACTCGGCCGTCTGCCGTCTCTTTCCAGCACCGCAGCAACGCTTTAAAAAGGGGAAAGTTTGTTCTTTTTTGTTTCATCTTTCTCGAAGACCAGACTCTCCGAGTCTCTCCTCACCCACCCTCCCTAGTCCCCCCCTCCCTCTCTCTCTCTCGCTTGCTCCCTCCCTCTCTCCCTCCCTCGCTCTCGTGTGACAAAACTGCAATGACAAACAGGCCCTGAACTGCAGGAAATCCATCTCACTTAGCTGGCGCTCTGTCATCTGCCCTCGGCGCGCTGAGCACAGGCCTAGAGCCCAAGCTAACTACAGAGCAACACCGCATTCCAGTCAGGTCTAACTACTGTGCGGCCCACTGATAGAGAACACAGATAACAGATGCAGAGCATTAAAGGTTCCTCACCACGTGGATCTAAGCTATAGCCAAGGCGGGTGAGCTTTAGATGCAACTGCAGCGCCTTCATTGCCATGTTGGATAGGCATGACAAATTCACGGCTGGGCAAATTCAAGGCAAGACCTCTGATGCTTGATTAGATTGAGATCTGGGGAATTCAGAGGTCAAATCTGAAAATCTTGTCATGTTCCTCAAACCTTTATCCGAACACTTTTTGCAGAGTGGCAGGACACATTTGTCTGCTGTAAGAAGCCAGTGGCATTAGGGAATACTGTTGCCATGAAGGGCTACACTTGGTCTGAAATAATGTTTAGGTAGGTGTTATGTGTCAAAATAACATCCACAGGAAGACCAGAGCCCAGCAGAACATTTCCCAGAACATTACACTGAAACCGCCGAATTGCTGTATACCCATGGTGCATTCTGGTGCCATCTGGTGCCAGTGATGTACACATACCTGGTCATCCACTGATGTAAATGAAAGCATAATGCATCAGACCAGGCCACCTTCTTCCATTGCTCCATGGTCCAGTTCTGCATCACAATTTGGCCCTTGTCAAAGTCACTTAGGTCCTTACACTCGCCCATTCTTCCTGCTTCCAACTCATTAAATCAAGAATTGACTGTTCACTTACTGCCTAATATATCCACCTCTTGATAGGTGCCACTGTAACAAGATAATCAATGTCATTCAGTTCACATCTTAGTGGTTTTAATGTTTTGGTGGATTGGTGTATAGATATACACACACATATACACACACTGGTTTGAGTGTATGTAAGAGAAAAAATGTTACTGAAACACATTACCAGTGATGAAAAAGACATAAACCCTTTATTCAACTCTCTATCTGCCCCATACACATACTTCACACTTCATATATATATATA
>JBBPCX010000141.1:5778346-5788606 GCA_037974365.1 Hydrocynus forskahlii
CCCCCACACACACACATCATGCGGTAAAAGATAAACATTGGTTCAGAAACCTTGTTATTATTCTGGAATGCTTTCAAACTATAAAAACGAGAGGGAAAAAAAAGGGTGGTGATTAAACAGCAAAAAGCGTTTGCACAACAAAAGTTTGTATGTAACTGTTTCCTTCTTCTCTCTCTCTCTCTCTCCCTCTCTCTCTCTCCTTCTTTTTTCCCTCCTATGCAAACACACTCACAGGCTCCACAATCCGGTGTGCAACAGTGCCCCCTAGGACCTCAAAGCCATGTTACACTACTTTTAAAACAATTCAAACACTCCAAAATAATTAGAAAAATAAATACAGACCTTTAATGGTTCTGTTCCCATTCCAGGCAGCCTTTGCTGCAGATTCTCAATATTCTCAATAACTCATATGATACAAATACTCCTGATAATCTGCTCTCACCAGTTTATTTATGCTGTTGCAGAGTCCATAGAGCACAGCTGTACCTGTAGTTCCCCCTGCCCTGCAACAATTTAGTGTTTTCTGTGCTTTAACACACCAGCTAATCAGTTAATGAACAAGCCCTTCCTGAGCTGAAGTGGGTGTGGGAGCAGGGAAACAGTAAAATGCACGGTACCCAAACCGTGCCGCTCCTTCATGCTGCTACAGGAAAACTGGTTCAGGCCCCATAAACCTGCTGGTCTGAAACCAAGCAACCAGTGGCACATGAGGGGTCACGGGACAAAGAAATGTCACCACATGAAGTGGTTTACTAGAGTTGATCCACCCTTTTCCAAAAGAAGAACTGAAATTTACTGAAGAATCAGTGAAAACGGCAACTTTAATGAAGATGCGACTTTAGCTGCAGTAATAAAAATGATTGTGTGCTCATAAATAAAATATTTTTACTGTTTGTATTTCACACACCTACGAGGTTACAATTGTGTCTTTGAAGAGTTTTTAATTCCCAAATGCATTATGGTAAGAAACTGGAATAACCCTCCCCCCACAACACCCCCCCTTTTAACACAACAAAAAAGCACTTTGCTTGCTCTAATAATTTTTCCAGTGTGGAAAGCTTAATCTCACCTACATTTATTATGAAGATCGCTTTTAATGCATTTTGGAAGCAAAAAATCATGGAATTGTACCAAAACAACTGAGTTGGAGGTAATCGCAGTGACATTTCAGATCATTTCAGATGGTGTTTCAAAATAGCACAATGGCACTTTCTCACTTATGACACCAGGTTTGAAGCTTTCTGTTCCAACCAGTGAAGACACCATGTGGTTTTCTTTAAAGAAATACAAAGCTTTCAAATTAGCTATGTTTAACTTAAGTACTTCACGTAAGATGGTCATTTAAAAGACGGCATCAAACTATTCAAACTTTTTACTGGTGATTTTTTTTTCTTTTTGCTGATATCGGCCTGATTCCTATACCTGGTGTTAAGGCCACCTCTAAAATCTCTGAAAGTCAAAGTGAATCACTGTGAGGTCAAATAGTAAGAGAGGGGGAGAGTGAGAGAGAGAATGAAAGAAAGAGAAAGAGAGGTGTAACTCACACAAGGCCGCCATCTCTTTGGGAAGGTCCGCCCCAAAGCGTCCAAACAGGCTGCTGTTGGCCATGAGGTCAAAGGGGGAGTGGCTACGCATGGAGTTGAAGGCGAAGGGGTAGACGGCAGGCGGGAAGCCGGGCATGTGGCTGCGGTTGGTTGCCATGGCGACGGCACAGGCCGAAGCTCTGGTCGGCTGGCCCTGCGGTCCCGGCCAAGCTGCCAGGGTGGGTGATGGGGTGGTTACACAGCAACGTTGTTAATCCAAAGGGATCCTGGTCCAGTCCACTTACCGCTCTAAGCCCAGGGACCTGCAGGAGACAGAGCAGAAAAAAACAGGTATCCATTAGAAAAGCAATATAGGAGAGTTCATAAGACACCAAGTTCATAAATGTATATAGAGTACATTGATTCCTACATTTGACTAGTCTTACAAAGTCTGGCCCCCATTCCTCCCTCAGCCAAAGTGCAGATCACTTGTATGTGTGTGTGTGTGTGTGTGTGTGTGTGTGTGTTTGTGTGTGTGTGTGTGGAGAGGGCATGAGGCACAAAAAGTACCAGAGAAAGAAGGCGAAGTTGAGAACCGATGAAAATGAAAGAGGCAGAGCAAGGAAAAAAGGATAGAGGGAGGGGAAAGGAAAATAAGAGAGTGGTTAAGAAAGAGAGAGAGCGAGAGAGAGAGAGAGCTGCTCTTGTTTTTGCAGTTTTGAAAGGCGTCCAGACTTTTGCAGTGCTTCCAGGCTATGCCATATGATTTAAATCACCAGAAACTCCACAAGAAAGGGCCCCACTGTTTGCGCTGCCAGGCCCAGCTCAGGCCCAGCTCAGGCAGCCAGGTCCAGGCTGCAGGCCCTGCACTGCCCCACTCACCCCACTCCCCCTGGGGCCAGGAGTCCAGACACAGGCCCCACTGCAGGAGGGATGGGGGGTGAGACAGAGAGACAGAGAGAGGTCAAAGAAGGAAGCACTTCTGCTTCGCTGCAGAGTAGCATATACATCAGATTCATTTTTTTACTATACACTCACATGACCCAAACCGTCTAGCCGATTAAATGCCTTCTGGTACTGACTGAAGAAAAAGAAAAAATGCATTAAAAGTCCATGATAAATGGACCAATACAAATGCTCTCAAATTCAAAGGAATACAAAAATAATACATAAAACCTACAAGAAATGCTAAAGGGCACTGTGGGTTATTTGTTTCATTCATTTAAGTTTATGTGATTTATGTAGGCTATTTTGTATTGCAACGGTCAAACAAATCATCATTTTGGACCATTTCTATTGGACCATTTGTCATAAAATGTTCACACAGTATTAGGGACTAGACATTTAGATACTGAGGACAGTAGTGGACAATAAAGTTAGTGTACTGTTACAAAGGGCAGACAAGGGCAGTGCCTGAAGTACAGCAATTGAAATCTAGCAGATGAAAAAAACATCAGTGTACAAACAGGAGAGGAGAAATAAAAAAATGCTTAACCCAAAGCCCAGACAACTTAATTTGTGTAGAAATACTCTATAAACTCTGATTATTGAGCTTCAGTTTCGGTTACAAGACAGACAAAGAAAAAACACGTATACACACACTATAATGTTCCATTTCTGCAAGCACCCCTGTGGAATTCTAGGAGTATGTTATTACTAAATGGAAAAGCATTGAACATTACAATTTTTCGGCCATTCTAGCTCAAATAAGGACATCTGAAGATTGAAGAGGACATTCCATGTTTTATTTGAAGCTTAAGCGTATACTTTAATTGGTACAGAGCATTTCTAGTTCAAGGCACAGAGCTGCCACTGTTTACCATCTAGAACTTCCAGAAGGCCAAAAGTGACATTTTTCCTCATGAAACTGATCCCACCCACCTGTCACTTCCTAATTACGTTGGTGGAGACCATGCGTTTAACTCAGATTTACTTCATTTTTGAGGTATGTGTCTCTGTTTTGAATAATCTAAAGCAAATTATCTAAACTTAAAAGTGGTTCTGTGTGAACATTATTTTATGATCCATTGTTCTACGCTAAACTCGGAGTTGAGAACTATCGTGAATTCATGAGTAGGAATTTCCAGTTCCAGGATTTTCTTTGATAATTTTAGTCGGAATTTGGAAATTCTGAGAAATAACCAGAGAACAGAGATATGAATTTCTGATTGGATAATTGTATGATTTTCAAGAATGTATCCCAAATAAAACCTAAAAGGCCTACTGCCATGCTACTGTCAAGTTTAAATACAAACAGGATTTCACTGAAAACAAATGGCAGAAGTGGATTTTTTTTTTTACTTAAATTGGCCACGACCAATAGTCGACTCCTTCTTTAAATGATTAGTAAAAAGTCATGCAACACCTAGTTTGTCCCGCTAAGGGACCCCCTACCCCCCACACCACCCCCCACCCCCCATTTTTGCTGTCCTGTACAATATTCCCTTCCCTTAAGTGATTTTATGTGCGAGTGAGGGACCGATGGCCCCCACTTTACATTTGTGTTTTTTGGGGGGCTTTTGCCAACAAGCTGAGCCAAAGAATTCTGAGTTTTCTGGAAGTGCCGAGGCTTTTGCAGTGGTGGGGGGCATAAAGCAGGGGAAAAATACCACTAACAAATCAGACATAAACAAAGCCTTGGACTTTCGGATTGGCCAGAGGGAGTAGCACACACTCTGTGGTGCGGGGAGGGCGCCTCGGGGGGCCATCACTACTATAGCTTTCCAACACACACACACACACACACACGCATCAATACTGCCTCTACGCTCACACATACACAAATATGTTCACACTGACCCTCTTTCACACACACACACACACACACACACAATCACATGATGTCAAAAAGATGCAGGGACTGCAAAAGATTCCACATGTTAAAACCAACAGGCTTCAAACTTTCCTTTCACTGCATGAGTTCTTTCTTCTCATGGATATATATATAAGCACACACCCAAAAGCACACACAAACACACATAAATGGCACTTTCCTTTTGCCTTGTCTCTCTCTCCCTCTGTCTCACTGCCAATCACACACACACACACACACACACACACATACACTGCTAAAATCATCTCAGGATAAGTGAACTAATCTTAAATGTAGTTAATACATTTACCATTTCTCACTAGGACATTATTGTAAGAATATTATAAGTATATTCATCTTATTTCTGGATGTTGTAATTAGTCTCTCGCAATATTCTATTCTGAAAGAAACAAAAGAGGGAAGTCATCTGCTATCTTTCATTAGATTCTACTTTTCTCTCTCTGGAAACAGGTTCAATAATAGCATAATATTCTTATAGCAATCCTGTAATTTGAAATATTTATTAACCATTGTGAATTATTCATTAGCCAGTTTAAAAGAATCAGTAATTACTGTGAATTATTTAGAAACTACTGTGGATTCCTCAGAAACTACTGTAAATTCTTCAATAACTACAGTGGATTATTTAACAATTACTGTGAATTATTCATTAACTACTGCAAATTAGCCTGTAAGTACTATGAATCACACAGAAACTGCTCTGGATTAGTTACTGTACTTTTTTGAGTAACGACTGCAAATTAGTCAGTCACTACAATGAATTATTCAGTAACTATTGCAAATTATTCTGTAATTACTATGAATTACTCAGAAAATGTTATACATTGAAGTATAATTACTGGTGAAAACTCACTAACTAACTTTTTAGGCCAGAGAATTAAGCGGAGCCTTAAGCTGTCCCTTAAAAGACGCGTGGACTGTACACATTTCATGAGGGCGCATGTTAAAATTTCAGACTTTTCTCTGACTGCTTGAGTTCTTTCTTCTCATGGCTCTATATACGTCGCCCGAAAGCAGGCACACATACACACACATATATACCCTCCCTGCATGTCTTTCTGGCTCTTTCTCTTTCAACAGAGCCAGTTAATTACAGCCTACTGCTGCAGGCAGCTTCAAACCACCACTAATTTAGAGTTCCATTACAGTAAACTGTTCCACATGTGCATCCCCCGGCTCGGGCAGGCTCGGGTGGCCACGTCTCAGGAAGGAGAGGAACCCGCCCCCAGCCAGCCAGCCACAGGGCCCTGCCATCTCTCTCTTTCTCTCTCTCTCTCGCTCTCTCTCTCTCTCTCTCTCTTTCTCTCTCTCTCTCTCTTCTCTCTCTCCCTCTCTCTCTTCTCTCTCTCTCTCTCTCTTTCTCTTCTCTCTCTCTCTCTCCTCCCTCTCTCTCACTCAACCATCTCACTCAACTACCACTTTTAACAACTAACTTTTCTTCACTCCAAATATAGTTTGAATATATTAAGCGGATTTTGTCCATTTTTACAGATTTAAAGCTTTTTAATTATGTATTTATTATTTAATTATGTTACATTTGTTTGAACCAATTTGTGGAAAAATACAGATAAATACAGATTACTTACACAGTTGTTCCTCTCATCATCCACCTCTCTCCCTTTCTCTCTCTCATTCTGGGTCTGTTTTCCATCCACTGAGTGATCTAAAGGGCTCCCCAATTTTTTTTCCAGCAAAGACCGTGCCCTCACCCCCTTTTTCTTTGCCCACAAGCCCCCCTAACCCCCACCCCCACACTGCCCCCTCTCTCTCTCTCTCTCTCTCTCTCTCTCTCTCTCTTTGTTTCTACAACACCGCCCGTGACCCCATAGAACTGTTCCATATGTAACAGATATCATTTGGAAGTCAGCGCGCAAAGAAAGCACACATTGGCTGAAGTTCACACAGGTGCCTCGGAGACTCAGGCCGCTGTACCAGAACAAACACTCTCGAGCGGTTCCAAATACGCGGAGAAGAAAGCCGTCCCGAGGCCGAATCCACAGCCATTACGGAGTCATTACAAACAGACAATGCCATAATTGTGTTTTCCTCACATCTCAGGCAAGTCCAGGAAATGCCTGCCTCAAATCGAACACAGACGTTGTCAGACTTCTAGGCTGCTGTCTGCTTTGGATATAGAGGTAAAGACGGTGATGAAGACATAGCTCCGCGTCTGACAATATTTCATGAACATTAAGCTCCAGTAATAAGCAGATTTGCATATTGTAAGATTAAATAATAAAACATGCAGTAATCGCTGGAGCATAGAATTCCAATACTGGTGAACGCTAGCCTCATACAGTACTGTGCAAAAGTGCAAATTGTCATTTTCTCAGCGAGTGATAATTAACCTCAGAATAAATGTAAACAAACAAAAAAGCCATAAAAAGTTTCAAGCTTTGTTTTGTTTATTAAAAAAAGGTTTAATTTTGTGAGCTGGTGAGGAGAACACATGTTCGGTTCCAGATTTCTCCTCGGTTCCTCCAGCCCTTGTTTGGATTTGTGGAATTCCATCAGCAGCTCCTGATTTAATTTAATGAATGACTAATCGAGTCCAACCAGGTTTCTGATAGAAACTACACATAATACTGGGCTTCCACAAAGGCATTAATATGATGTAAAATCAATATTTATTGTATGTTTTTTTTGTTTTGTTTTATGTAATAGTATTTAATAATATTAAAGTGATTAATAAACATCAAATAAATAGTATTTTTGCAGGTGCCTAAGACTTTTGCACAGTACTGCAGCTCCAGTAGCAACTTCACACACCAAATATGTCTTGGCTAATAGACTGCATTTGAGGTGAGTGGAAATGTGTGTAATTTTGACTTTTTGGCAACTTACTACCTCCCCATCCCCCACATAAACTGAGCCTTCCAGAGAGCTGAAGTCCTGACTTTCCACATTTCCAGGGGGTAAGAGTAAGACAAAAACAATAGTGTGTATGAGAGAGAAAGAGGGAGAGAGAGACAGATACAGAGGGGCAGAGTGCAGATTGCATCCCAGAATCCTTATGAGAGAAAAAGGGCAGACAAGATGCCGAGATAAAGAGTGGAAAAGAGGGAGAAAAAAGGAGAAAACAAACGGAGTCAAGAGCAGGCTGTTTAAAGGGGAACTGATTGAAAATGGATACTTGTTTCTAGATTTTTCCCCAAACACAGTAATGAATTAATAAAAGACTTGGCGCCGGCGCGTTTTAATGAGTCACATCGGCCGAGCAGCTTTTACGCGGGCTGTGCTGGGTTTATGGGGCGCAGGCTTCACCAAGTGAGCTCATTCCACCCATCCAACACACACAAACACACACACACACACCCTCAGCTCAGGCTCTGGCACAGCCCCCTGGGCCCCGGGGGCACACACGCTCACACTCATACATATACATACCATACCGCATACACCCATAAGTACATTCACATATGGTCTCTCATTACTGCTGTATCCTGGCTGACTCCAAGGCACACACACACATACATACACACATATACACATACACTAAGGCTCTTTCCCCCTCTCTGGCAGCTCTGGTGGGCTTGGGGGGCACACAGCAGGCAGCCCACCGCAGGCCCAGTGTTTGCACGGGATTAGGAGCCCAGGCTGGGACTTTCCGCCAACCTCTGCTTTCACCACTGACTCTGGCCTTTCTTTATCCTACACAGAACAAACTTTTTCAACAGATCATTAGCAGAGCATGCTGAGGCCTATTAGCCCCAGAATGAGAGAGTGAGTGAGAGAGAGACAGAAAGGTTGGGTAGCTGATGGGAGATACCAGGCTGGGATGCCTTTTGCATCTAAAGCACAATACCTGAAGTATCCTGCATATTTTCCCCACTTTAGTCAATCAAACGATCAGGTGAGTTAAAGCAATGGTTCTTCAGGCCTGAGAACCAATAGTTTCAAGAATTCTCTGCCAAACGAATCACATCCAGGTCACGAAGATGTGCTGGGCTGGATGAAAGTAGGACAAGAGTTGCAAACCCATGTGTAAGAACATCGAAGAACGTTAAAATGAGTAAGACAGGGGTACTCTGCACCAGGGCTGGGAACCACCAGTCTACAGTAACGTCAAGGGCACTTGATTGATGGACCCGATGACGCACCCTCTCCTGAGGCGCCGAAGGTTGCCACAGCGAAAGGGTGAGAGGGTCGTGTTTGGGGTAGAATATCCCAGGAGTAGAGTATCCCTTTCTTTCAAGACAGAAAAGTACCTTGCAGGGATCAGGTGTCGCTACTCTCGCATTCTCCCGAGGCAAAAACAACCACTTGAGTCTTAACTGTTGAGTCGTCACACAATCGGCCACCGTCAAATGTGCCACAGTGAAAAGCAAACAAAAAAGAGACAAGAAGAAAAGGACGAAGAAGCGGGGCGAGGCGTCATGAGAGGAAATTAGAGAAAGAGCCGAGGGCGAGAGTTTTTTCGCTCTCTCTCTCTCCCACACACACACACACACACACACACACTCTCTTTCTCTGGCTCCGACTGCCAGCCATTCTTGCCCTGGTGCTGTGACGGATTTGGGATGGTACGGCGGTTTGGGTTCATTTCCTGCCTCACTCTCTCCCTCTGAATATTTCCACCCTATAGTCTTAAATCTATGCCTTAACCTTTCTTCAAATTTCCACATTTGCTTTCCATCGCCTGTCATTCCTATAAGACACCCCGGCTTTCAGAGGTGCCTGACCGCAGCCTGAAGATTTGGAAAGGGGCGGGTTGTTGGGGTGGGGGGGCCCACTCACGGGATGTGCGGTCTCAGATCAAACCCGGGACGGGTGAGGCGTTTTAGGCTTCTGAGAAAGAACCCAAGCTCATTTATTTTGCAAAACCACAGCTGTTCCATTCCAAAAAAGGATGTTTTGCAGGGAGCAAAAATTTTGCCTCAATGCAGTAGTGATGTATTTGTTCCACAGAAAGAAGGGGGGAGGCAAGAAAGGAAAGAAAAGAAAGATAAAGAAAGACAAAAAGAAAGAAAAAGAAAGCAGTCATAACTTTCACATATTTGGAGTAAAAATCTCGCGTCAACGGTTTTGGTAACTGCAGTGTAAGGCTCCTCTGGCAGACTCTGCTTTCTGCTCTAACACTCCTGAGTAAAACTTGCCTACTCCTGCTCCCTGTGCACACACATGCCTCACATCCTTATTGCACAAGATCGGCACAGTGATTCAGACCGCATGAAACCCATGCCTAGACAGATTTCGAATTAAACAGGCTAGTTTCATTATTGTGCCTTTAAAACTGATATATGTAAATGTTTTCAGTTTTGACTATACCCCCAAACACTCCCCTAGAGACACTGGAAACCACTCTTTCCGGATGTCTGGAGCCTTTGGCAGGTTGCAATGATACATTTGCTTTCCATAAGCCAGGACCAGCTCCATTTTTATGTCCCATTATGACTGTGCTAAAGACTGTCAGCAGTGACAACACTTTATCACTTCAACGTGTAATGGGTCGCTACTGTGTCATGAGCTGAATCGGCACACACAGGTAAAAGGGTTCATGGTCGTGACATCACAAAAAAGTTACACAACAATGTGCCCTTTAACAGGAGCATTATATAAGCCGTTGATGAATTGTGCATGGTTGCCATTCCGGAACGGAACAAAAGGTATTTATATCCCGTGTAAAAGTTGGAGTTGCGTTTTGGAACTCTTGTTGGTAAAATAGTTTGTCTCCTTGTTTTGCCAGGGAGACGTTAAAGTAAGACGGTGGTGAAATCACAGTGGCGTTTTGTGTTATAAACTCCTGTAAAAATGAATCTGGATCCAATTGAACAAAGATGCTTGAATGCAAAATGTTCTGTTGAACATTTGGCTTGGTGCAGGGACGCCTTGAGGCTAGGTGAGGTTTGAGCGGTCACGAGGTGGGTCAACACACACACACACACACACACACACACACACACA
>JBBPCX010000141.1:5788706-5809504 GCA_037974365.1 Hydrocynus forskahlii
CCTTGAGGCTAGGTGAGGTTTGAGCGGTCACGAGGTGGGTCAACACACACACACACACACACACACACACACACACACACACACAAACATGCACAAACACACCTAAAGTCTGAGCATGAAGAGCACAGGCCACACATCATTAACACTGACACACATCAAGTTACTGTTTTTTATTGATTTTTTTTTTTTTTTTTCTTACTTTCTGTCTCTTTCTTTCTGTCTGCCTCAAAGTTTTTTTTATTATCATCCATCTGTCTTTTTGTCTCTAATCATGTTAATAGTACTTTGAATCTTTCTTCCTTTCTGTCTGTTCGTCTTTTCCGTCTGTCTGTCTGTCCTTTTTTCACATGTCTATGTCTGTCTTTTTCTTTATTTCTGTCTTTCTCTACTTTTTTATTGTTCTTGAGATCCCCTATTCTTTTTTATGGTATTTCTTTATTACCGTGTCTTTTATACAGTCTGTCTGTGTCTCTCTTTACCACTGTCGGCCTGTCAGACTTTGTGGTCATCACGTTTTTGTGTATTTACTAACCTTGTCCATTATTTCCCAATTCTCCTCAATTTTGATTTCTCTTTTTCTTTTCTCATATTTTCAGTTTTAGAGTTAATTAACCATTAGGCACGGTATAGCTCGGATTTTACCGATACCGATACCAATACTTATTGATACTGCTCTACATAATTTGAATTCATATGAACAGTAATTTTTTTTGATCAGCTAAATTGTTTTCTTTTGAGTTTATCTTTTGTATAAGAACGGAGGAGCAATCGTTACTAATTCCTGGTCGACAAATGTGTGGTGGTGACGTGCAGAGTGTCGCTTCTGTCCCTCCCACTGATCCAGTCCAGTATCAACTATTTGAAAATGGCAACTATGTTACAATGCATTAACGCTGATAACAGCACTGTTTGTCCCACGGCTTATCCATATTTCAGTACTGACCATTCAGGAACCAGTACCAGATTAGCACAGGTTCTCGACAGTCACCCTGTTTTTCTTTATGTACTTTCCCATAAGTGCCAAATAATGTGGAAATGACTGTAGCACCATTGTGAAAGAGCTTGTTTTGCATAATACATAGAGCCACCTCGGTTACCAGTGTATTTCATTTTTACTATGGGTCTGTCTGTGTTTTGGTCTGTCTGTCATTCTTTCTTAGTCTTTTTTTCTTATCGTCTGTCTGCCTTTCTTTCTTGTCCCCCCACTGTTCACCTGTACTTCTTGCCCCGTCTGGGCCGCATTAATAAACCAGCTTTAAACTGCCTCACTGGTCATCCTGAGAATTAAACAAAGCCCTTCGTTGTCACTCGCCTGTCGTCTCTTTGAGAAGGCCATCATAAACCTTTTTACTAGTAGATAAAACTGACACAGCTGAATTTCTCAGCCGCTGGTGGGCGAGCGGCTTCCATCAATTAAAACCAAGCTGACACCGGGTTGCTCCTGGCACCCAGCAAACATTCTTCATGCCCAAGCGTCCCGTAAACCCGACTCTGGAGCTACAAACAACCCAGCTCCATTCATCACCCGTCACTTAAGAATGGCTTGTCCTGAAGTGATAATTCCAAGTAGCTGAAGAATCAAATAAATAGTCCTGTAATCACACGCTTGTGTGAGAGCTTCTATTTCTGTCCGTCTCTCGCGCCTGCCAATGACAGTGTCATAACAAGCACTTTGCACAATGTATCACTTTTCGCTGGCGTAGAGTGGGATGGGCTTTGTCACTGCTGTACAACCTGTCCCTAAATGCGGCTGTCAATCAAAGCTTTCACAAACAAAATAAATAGTTAAGACTCAACAGGAGAGGCCGATGCGCTCCCCTTTAATGGCAGAGACTAGAAAAAGCTCAGGAGAGAGAAAGGAGGGGTGAAACACTTGGTGGCACCAGTGGAGCCATGACAGCTCTGTTCCATGATGCGATCTTCAGCTTCAGTGGAGAGAGAGCAGAGAAGAGAGGAGAGCGAAAACAAAACCGGATGGATAAAAATATATTCTTAAGAAAAAGTAAACCAATCTTCGCCTTACCCCAAATGTAGTCTGCCAAGACACGTTTGGTGTCAGAAGTTCGCTTCTTTACTTGTGCATTGGCTAGCTAACAAGTCATGGAAGCTTATGTAAACCACTTAGCATTGTGTAAACTGCATCTCTAAATCATTACACCTTGCTGAGGCATTCTCTCAAATAAACTGGATTTTGAGCTTTTATCCATAATTTTGCTTAGGCCATACTTTACATTTTTCTCCCAAATCTGTGGCAAATAACAGTATTTGTGTTTATTAAACATTTCAAAAACCAATTACATAACTTTTCTACATAGTCACCTTCTTTTGCAATGCAATTTTCCCAGCAGCTCATGACATTCTCAGACACGCCCAATTACTACTCTTCCAGCCTTCACCTTTTCCAGCGAAAATATAAAGGTGCGGAAACTTTTTAAATGTCCCTGGTATTTAAATTGAGGTGGTTTTATTTACACTTAAAATCAACAAAACATGATTTGACAAGGGTGCCCAAGCTTTTGTATACTAATGGTGGACAGTAATAAAGCATGAGTTCTTTGTTACAGTATTTAAGTACTTTACTGAAGTATTTCCTCTTATTTTCCGGTTCGTTTTAAAGAAAAACTCTCACTTTTATTTCATTACTTTACATCGGAGTAGACCAATCACAGTGCACCTTTCAGAGAACACTACCCACAGTCCTGTTATAGTTTAGCAACTTCAACTAAGCCTTAACTGTGTTGTTGTTTGTCTTTTTTTATTCTTAGAGGTTCTGTGTATGAGGTATTTTTGTTCATTTACTACACAGCAGACACAATGTACACACTGATGTATATACGCACTGATGTATGTCGATGTGGATAAGAGCGTCTGCTAAATGCCGTAAACATAAACGTACATGCATAAATATACATGCCAACATTTGCCAGCTGCAGTATCATGAATATACTTCTCAAAATCCAAAACCCAGGTGTTAAGTACTATACATTTAACTTTCTTTCAGGAACAAGCCTGTTCTTCTACACAGATTTTAAGGCCTTTTGTCTTTTTGGCAGTAATCAGCAGGAGTCAGTGTCTAACTGTATTCTTTCAGCACTGTTGCCCTGTTGTATGTAGCCTTTAAACACAAAGATGCTGACATTCTGTCTACTCCAGTAGGCCTCCTGTCCATTTAGTCGCTTGTCAGATGTAACAGCAACACGAATAAACTGAGTTACTCTGTAATATCCTAAGACTTTCTGAATGGTAACAGTTTTTCAATAATTAGGAAAGTTCATCTAGATTTAAACTCCATTCATCAAAGAGTAATTACACACTTACACGCCATTTTATTCATTAAAAGCTGAAATGTTAAGTCTTTTTTCAAGCTGTTCAAATTACATTATTTGCAGCGGCCCCTCTGGTTCAACACTTAGATTAATACTAGAGTGAGAAGCCACCCCCCAATGTGCAAATCAGTTGACCCATGTTCCCGCCCCCTGATGACAATGCCAAACATTAGGCTGAAAAGTGTGAAATATGAAAACTGTATTCAAGATTACGGTAAAGAGTTATTCTCCCTTTCTTACCGAATGCTAGTTGAGGTTAGCTGTATGAAAACCTGCCATAGCAAATCACACCAACCATCTGGAAAAATCTGGCAGTAGGCTGGAATATGCTTTCATTATCCTGTTTAGACCAAAATACTAGCTTATATACAGGGTTTCGGTTTTATGTTAGTGTTAAGCTAATTTAGTGTCTTTATTTTACAACACTGGGTTGGGTTTAAACACAAGAAGAGTTCAGATATTTGCGGGCTCAGATAATTAAGCAGAGATCCTCAAGTTGAAATATAAACAGGGAACTTTTACTCGAGTATTTACTCACCACCGGCAGTATGCACTTGCTAGTCACATTAGAATCTCCAGTGAGAGGAAGGAAGCAAAGAAGCAAACCTGTCTTGGCAGACTGACTTTATTCAGAATGAGAGGCAAATTGCGCAAATCTGATTTCTCACCTGCCACTTGAAAGATGAATGAAATCTAGCAGAAGAAAGTTTATTTGAGCCTGTGTTATTTCTCCATATATATATATCAGACGACAGCGGTTGCTTGATGAACAGGATCCTTGTGCAATGGCTGCTCTGATTGCGGCTATGGTTCGTTACGTAGAGTAATCAGACAAGAAATCAGATTTAGAAAAACAAATGACATGGCTGCTGAGCTGGGCCGGCCGTTTCAGAAGAACACGGTTTATTTAATCAGGCCATCGGAGGCTAATAGATGGCTCTCATTACAGTAGTTCTGCCACAGAGGAGCATTCACACTCCTGAGTCTAAAAACACACACACACACACACACACACGCGCACACACACACATATGCAATTACAAAGGTGTTCTAAGAGCAGATGTTCAACTTTTATGCGTGCACACACACACACACACACACACACACACACACAGTTTGACGCATAAAGCCTTATATACACAGGGTCCGAGGCACACATCCTTACACACCTGCAAAAATATACAAGGGAAATAGTGATCTTATGGCTTCCTTCATAATTTCAGAGTAGAAGCAGCAACCCCACCCCCCCACCCCCAAACACCTCCAATCACCTGTGCGGCCCTTCCCTGCCACTTGTGCTCGACTGGCCCCTGAATTCCTGACAGACGGAGGAGACTCTATGCTGCCAAACTACCAAGAGTAGCTCAGAACCAGGCGCTCCAGCAGTGGGGTGGTCTCACCATAAAAATACCTTCTCAAACACACTGGACCTGGTGCAGTCCACTCTAAACAGGCCCAAAAACAGCTTCTCCCACACCATGCCACTTGGTCAAGCACAACATAAGTACCCTTCTGGTATTAATCTTTTTTATTATTTTGCTAAACACAAATAGCACACGCAATCTTGTGCAACCTAGAGACTAAAAGGTGTTTGAGATTATTCACCTAAAATTTATTATTTAGGGGAGGGACAACAATGCATTTTTCTTGTATTTTGTTTTCCCCTGAGGCCTACTTATGACATTTATGTGGTTTTATGTCCCATAAAACTACATAAGTTATTGTGAATGCGTGGGGATAAACTGCTGTAGGACAAAAAGGATATATGTAAATACATTGGTTTTTGTGACATCACAAAAAAACAGTGAATTCAAAACAGGCTGATCTTTGCATTTACAAAATGGGAAAGCTTTAACAATATTTATGTACTACGTTAAAATAAACTGATCTAATAATGTGGTTTCCCGTAATTAAGGGCCCTTAAAGGAGTTACAAAATATACAGCAATATACAAAATTTCCAGCAGTAGTCTATTCACAGTCATTTTGAAGAAATTAGCTGCCTCAAGATAGAAGAATCACTTTTTGTTCTCTTAAAACACTGTTGCTAGAACGTTTCCATTATGTGAACTTTCTGTAAACTTTAAAAATGCTTCTCACACTCACTCAGCTCACTTACAAAAAGAGTTCTCTAAAGACCATCTGTTGGAAGGTTCTTTAGGGAATCAAGTGATTCTTCTATGGCATTACTTGAAGAACCCATTGTTGTTGTTTTTTTTATGTGTGGGTGTCCGCTGGGTGTAGTTGTACTGTGTGGTTAAGGACAGCTCTAAATATCAAACATTGTTAGCTGGGTTTTGTAATGACTAGATTCCTACCCTACCCTAAAAGCTTTCCATTCTGTAGTTTGGGTAGTACAAAATAAAATGTGAGGAGTTTTAGGTGAAATGGTAAATCGTGCTGAAAACAATTCCATTATTATTAGAAAATTTACTTTTAAAATGTGTAATGAATAAAATTATAATAATATAAATGTTAATAATATAATTAAAATCCATGTCCTGCTACAAAGTTTTGGTAGGGGGCACATTTCAAAGTAACATCCACATAATTGCAGGACCCAGGGCTTCCAAGCAGAACACAGCCCAGAGCATCACACTGCCACCTTCTCATAGTTCAACTTGGTGACACTTCTTCCCCATGAAGTAAAAAATGTGATTCATAAGACCAGGCCGCCTTCTACCATTTCTACACTGTCCCGTTCCGATGTTCACACACCCACTGCAGGCTGTTTCAGCAGTGGACAGGCGTCAGCATGGGCACTCCGACCAGTCTGCTGCTAGGCAGTAACACACACAGTAAACTGTAACGCAATGTGTGTTCTGACACAATTCAGACATAGCAAGCATTAACAGCACTTCAGTGGGTTTAGACCAGATGGGCTAACCTTCACCCCTCACTAACACTAATGAGCCTTGGGCGCCCATGACCTTGTCACCGGCTCACCAGTTGTCCTTCCTTGAACCACTTTTGGTAGAGTAGGTACTAAGAGCTACAAACCAGTGACATCTCACACAACCTTCTGTTTCAAAGACGCTCTGATCACATCATCTAGCCATCGCAATTTGGCCCTTGTAAAAGTCACTCAGATCTTCTCCATTTTTCCAGTTTCCAACACATCAATTTAAAGAACAGACTGCTTACTTACTGCCTAAAACATCCAACCCATTGACACTGTAACCAGATAATCAATTTTATTCACTTCACACATCAGAGGTTTTAATGTTGTGGCTGATCGATGTGTAGCACCAGGATATATAAATATATACACCACATGGAGAGTATATTAGGAGTATTAGTCATTTCTGGCTTGAGGGGATGGATGCAATTGATGATGCTATATTGAATCTGTTTATTCGCAATCACTTGAGGAATTTATGCTGTTCCACAAAGCAGTGAAGAGAAGCCGCGTTTTAACTGCTTAAGGTCCGGATCACAGTGAAACGTGAATATCTGGTTTGACAATAGCTTGTTGCTCTTTGTGACAAGCCCTTTGTCCCTGCTCTTGTAAACTCGTAGCTGATCTGAGAGATGTAAACAACTCGGAAAAGAAAAAAAGGGGCATTCCATTAAAGTTAAGACCTCACTGTGTGTGTGTGTGTGTGTGTTTGTAAGTTTTTATGACTGTGGGGCTGAAATGCTGGCTCTGTTGTTTGCAATGTGTTTGTCTCTCAGGCTCCTCCTTCGCCCAGATTGTTGCTGGATGTGTTAACTAGCATTCCGTCAGACTTTAAAAATAAACGTGGAATACTGTGGATAAGAGGCGGCACTAACCACTAACATTCAGTACATTCGTGTATGAACGTTAAGAGGCACTTAATGGGGCAAATCCATCACTAGAGTTAAAACTCAAAGCTTTTTACTGTGTTGAAATAGCCTACTGCAAAAAAAAGTATTTATACAAATTTCCTCTCATCTTCCTCTTTCCTCCTCATAATTCAGAGGTGGAATAAATAATCTACTAGAGGTGCAGAGGTTAAGACATTTATGCTGGAAAAGCCTTAAGAGATCATAACAAACCAGCTGGAATCATTACACGGGTCACCGAAAGACATTTATCACTGTAGCTCCTGTTGTTCCGGGAGTCCCTTCCCTGCCCCGCTTTTTTAGGAATGACATGGGAAAATAGGAATAAAAACAAAAATAAGCAGCAAGATGGTGAGAATATTTGCACCTATGCATCATTCCTGAGTTTTTCCAACCCCCTACAGGGTACAACCAAGCGTGGGCAGCAAATAGTTACATGCATTTAAGTAAAACTTTGGATGTACTTCTTTGAGCCTTCTCAACTGGTGCTACTTAGTACATAAATCTTTAGTATTTTCTGTCTGTTTGTTTGTTTTACATAATTAGTAAACACCAGCTGTTCTTCACATTTTTTTGAAAATGTGATAATGTATGGACCAATAGAAATGCCCTAAAATGACAAGGAAAATAATTTTACATGGACTTCCATTATAAGTTTGGTTTTTTTTACTTCCTTGAAACAGCCCCATTTTATAGATGCAATGGTTTGTTTTCCAGTGTTGTTATTCATGTACCAGTGAGATGAACACAGGAACACAATTAATTTTTCAGGCATTCATATTCAGCACCCGGACCCCTTTTACTGCCGCTCACACCTCAATGCACTGTTTTTAATCAACTAACACTTTTTTGCTCTTCAGAATAAAGGTTCCTGAAGGTTCTCAACTGGGACGCACAGCTTTATAACATTTTCACTGAGAAAAATCTTTTGAATGTTGTTTCCGATTTTAAAAAAGTTGATCTCATTCATGAAACTGAAAGGTTCTTTAATGGCATGGCTCCAAAGCACCCTTTTTTAACCTGAGAGAGGATCTGGTGGCTCCTTTAAGTCATGGTGGTAATCTTGAATAACCTTTCAAGAAAAGAATAAAACATTTTTAACTTAAGTTAAAGTAAAACACACCCCCACCTCCCCAAATAAAGCAATTTTGGAGTATTTCTATTGGTCCATTTCTCGTGAAACTGAAACTGTCCCATAATGGAATGGTCAGCTGGTGACTTCAAATGATAGAAACAAAACAAAACACAAATAACAACACAAATACACATGGTGGAGACAGAGTTTGGAAAATTCAGCCCTCGAATGGGTATACCCTGCTCCAGCCACCACTACACACTGCCATTTGAGCCCTCAGCAGACCTCCAGAGCCTCATACCTGTGCAGGTCCAGTAATCTCAAAGTCCTGGTGTCAGTGCTCTCCACCCAGTCTGGCCAGTCTGAGTGCACGGTTCCACAGAAGTTGTGCAATGTGGCTCTGATGCAGAGGAACCTGCTCACCTGGCTGAAACTCTACAACGTCGTCCTGCCCCGGACTGACAGGCTTAACTAGGGTGAGATTTACAGCCCGACCACGGGCAAAAACAAGCAAAACAACACCTCGGAACAGACACAACACTCCTCAGAGCAACGCAGATACTCCGCGGGACCCTCTCGCACGACCACCACTCTGCTGAAGCCGGAGACTGGACCACTGCATGTGGAGTAATGCAGCATGCTACCTTTGCTACCAGACGTAGAAAGTGGACAGCAGACATGACTAGTAAACACACACACACACGCACGCACGCACGCACAGAGCAGAATCAAAGAGTGGAAAGTCTTGGTGCGCAAAGAGTGATCAACCTCTGTCTTCAATTAAGGCTGTCAAGCTGCCAAAGAGAAAAGAGAGAAATAGAGAGAGAAAGCTCTCCGAGCACAAAGACGACAAGGAGTGAAAGAAGAGAGAACGAAAGAAGGAGGGAAAACAAACCTGGTGTGGAAAGTTTCCCGAGAGCCAAACACGCACTCACCCACTCTCTCTCGCCTATCTCTCTCTCAGTGTTGTCTCTATGTCTCTCTCTCTCTGGCCGGAGACCTCTCCCAGCTCGGCCCGAGAGAAGAGGAAGCGAGCTCTTCTCCTTCACTCCGGTCCCTTTGGCTGCAGAGGAGCAGCAGCAGAGCAGCTCGTCTCTCTCTCTCTCGTTCCTCTCCCTCCCTCCCTCCTCCCTCGTTCCTCCCTCCCTCTTTCCACATGTCTCTCAGTTAGAAATAATTACGCTGCCTGGGTCACGTGACCCCTACCCTTCAAATATATACAGCACACTTTTCTTTCTTTCTTTTTCGTCTTTGCAAGACACACAAAGCCTCGAGGGAAGGGGGGGGCTATGGTTTCTGTTTTTGATTCTCCCCCTCTCTCGTTTTCTTCACCTCGTTCTCCCTTTTTCTCTCTCTCTCTTGGAGAAACTGACAAACACTGAACAATGCAGTGATTTTTTTGTAACGTGGCAATAAGGAACTCTTTTAGGAGTGCTGGAAACAAACTGACCACCCCACAAACACACAAACACACACACACACACACACACAATTCACAGCGTCCCACCAAAGCACACCAGCAACAAGAGCCTATACAGGAAACCAGGGCCATTTAGTGTGCCTGGATTGGTGTGTGCTGGACAAAAAATGGAAACATACTGGGGAGAAGATGTATCATAATGAAACACAAGCATAACTAAAACTGTTAATTTTTTTAAACCCAGTTTTTAGGTGTGAAGTGTCCATTTGTCATATGTGAACACACCATAGCACACAGTGTGAACAGCACAAAATTCTTCTTTGCATTTAATCCATTCACCAAGTGAGGCAGTGGGCAGCCAGCAAAGCGGTGAAGCCAGTAACACCGTGGTGCAACTAGCAGTCCTGGGGTTCAAACCCAGAACCTTCTGATCACATGGGCAACTCTCTAACCACTAAGCCACCAACTGTCCCTGTGGTGGCCGGTGGTTAGTACTCTGCATTGTGGTTGGGGCGGCTGGTGGTTAGGGAGTTGCTCCTGCGTAGGTTATGGGTTTGAATCCCAGACCTGCTAGTGGCACCACTGAGGAACCCTTGAGTAAGGTACTCTCCATGGGCGCTGTGTCACTGCCTGACCACTGCTTCGCTTGGTGAATGGGTTAAATGCAGAGAAAGAATTTCACATTGTTCACACTGTGTGCTGTGCTGGTGTGTGTTCACGCGTCATTATAAGGGGCTCCAGCACTTTATTTATGTTTTACTTTAAAGGGCCAGTCCATGCAGTCCATATATGCCTAGTTAGTCGACAACAATTTAGCCCTGCTCTGCTCAACCTAGACCTTCTGAATGAGATACAAGTCCAATCTAAACTGAGGTCATTTACATATTAACATATCAATAAGGGCAAAGAAACAAAAACTATTTAACTTAAAAGGCCACACTTTGAAAAATGGTCATGTAAAATTGAATGACGTTCAGGAAACCATGCAAACAAAAGTAAGTGGACAATAGGAAAAGTGAGAAAAAGAATAATAGTTAATAATTATGACCTCTTATATTTTCCCAATATGTTAAAATCAGAAAACAAATAGGAAATGTGCCTCTGTGAAGGATGTATACTTATTTTGCAGACTTAATGACTAGAATACAGTATATTATAATACTGTATTCACTCACACTAGTGCCATTACAGCTCCTATTGACTACACTGTGTGTTATCATGCATTGATTATCATGCATATCATGATTTTTTGCACTCTCTCTTTAGTCCTGTCCTGCACTTATAGTTCTGTGGTGTTTTTGTTCTTTGTGTTGCTCCAAGGCCCTAGAGGAACGTTGCTTCATTTCAGTGTGTACTGACTACATGGTTGAAATGGCTGTAAACACCTACTTGAGTTGACCTAACTTATTTTTTACAAAGAATATCAACAACTTGTCATTTCATCCACCCTTGGCTGGACTTCCAAAGACGCACAATTGGCTGTCTCTCTCTTGAGGACTTTCTCAGTGCGATACTAGCCAAAACTGGCATCTGTTAGCTATTAGTGTTCTCCTCTAAGCATGTTGAGCAGTCCAGTGATGATTGAAAAGATGTGGTGGTGCTTCACGTGACTCTGAAGAAGCACATGCTAGCCACCGCCCTCCTAGTCATTTAACCCGATGGATCCAAACCTTTGCTTATGGCAGCTGTTTGGCTGATAAAATATTTCAATCGTACAGCTATATTACTTCATGTTCATGTTTTGTCCGTACCCAAAACACAAACATGTTACAGTATTTGCATTACACAGCCAGTGCTTGAAAGAAAATTCAACTTTACATCAGACAGTTAAACAGTTTATACACTAGCATTCTCACATCACTCTGAAATGACATTGTACGTTGACTGTTGAACTTAGATGCTCGTCATTAGACCACAGTTAATACTAAAAGGGACATTCCAGCCTAAAACTAGAGTTTAATTTATTTGTCTTGTTATGAAGTATTCTGTACCACAGCATTACATCCCTCTGCCTCACTGATTTGACAGAATTTATGGTTTCCTCTCATCACAATACCCAACGTTAATTACGTAAACATATTACAACCATTGGGATCCCTGTAGTGCTCAGCCTGTACTGACTGCTAGCCTTGCCTTGATCTATCAGTTAATAAATATTTAGGAATATGCAGTGCAGTACTAGTCAAAGGGCCAATAGAGAGACCTAAAAAAGTTTCACTGGAATATTCAGCAAATCAGCTCATAAGCAGCTCTGTGATTGTGTCTTTATTCAGAACAGAATGGACAGAAAATACACTTTATTCTCTTTCAGGAGGAGAGAGGAGCCAAAATGAGGTAAGGTATCTTGATGGCCCAGTATCTACCTTGCCAACTTTTGCTTTTAGTTTGTTATCATCCTTATCTAGACCCTTCTATCATACATTCTCTCCACTGTTATGGTCATTTGAGGACAGTCACCACAGATATAAGGTTACAGAAAGATGCGATTCCTAGCAGTAGCTTTAGCTATATGACTTCCATCTGGATTTGTCAGTAAGCAAAAAATCCCACTGACTCCCAATAAGTTCTTCAAGCATTTCTGCCACCGTCCAGCTTTTTTTAATATATAGTCTCTAAACTGGAAACTCCCATTATAGAGGCTATCGTGGCACTGTTGTAGAATGCAAGCAGGCATGTTTGTTAAACTGATGAGCCACTTACCCTGAACCTTCTGCGCTTATTTTCCAGTTTATCAGTCCCACTGACCATACATGTGCACATTATAGTGTACTTTTACTGTAGTCCACTTGTTTTTCTGCATTATTTTTTAATGCATTGCTGCATTCATCGGTGGTAAGGACACCCACAGTACTGAGCAGGTATTATTTGGGTAGTGGATCATTCTCAGCACAGCTGTGACACTGATATTGTGTGTGTGTGTGTCTGTGTGTGTGTGTGTGTGTTTATTTTGCATAGCCTTAATGAATGAATTACAATGGCTTTCAATCCCCCAAGATATATTCAGAAATAAAGAACAGTAAAAAAAAAAACTCTGCAGGTCTGTAAGGTTTCAGATTTTACTGTAGTGTTAGAAATGAAAAGTTGACAGAACAGGAAGTCCCCTCAGAGGTGGTAGAGAGGGTGTGTCTGTGTATGCCACTTTCTGTATGAGCTCATATGGGTTAGATTTGAACTGGGTGTAGATTGTGCTAGATCTTACTTGCAACGGGAGAGCACCCTGCGATGGGCTGTTTGTGGTTGTGGGTGTGTGCCCTCGGCTGTTCTTGCATCCGAAGATCTGAAATGGCTCTGGTTAAAAAACACTCCAAAACCTCATTACAGTGACACACCTTAACTAGTTCTCCTTTCACTGTGCCACCTTTTAGCATAGGAGGGACACAAAGGTTTCATTGGGCATGTCTCTTGGTTCCAGTCTGGGCCTCATTCTGAAATGAACAGCTTTCATAATGGGTTCCTGTTTGGTTCTCATTCTGAAGTGAACAGGTTTCAGAAAGTTATCCAATCTGGGCCTCATTCTGAAATGAACAGATTTTAGTATGTTTCAAGATTCAGTATAAGTAGCAAATGCTTAAAAAAAATCTAATTCACTGTTTTTCTTTACCTAATTACATGTTTGGTGTTCAGTTTACTTCTTTAGTTTTGCACTGGACTTACAAATCTAAAGCTAACAAAGTAATGAAACCTTTGAGCAACCAAAGGAAATTGCATGACTAAATCATATACTTTAAGTCTTATTGAGGTGTTGCCTCAAACTGACTTGTTTATGTGGTTTCTAACTGTCTATGACATACTGGTCCTATTAAAAAATGGACTGAGGTACGTCACATAGCTAAAAACAGTAGCTGCAGCCATCTTGAAACCTGAATCTTGTTGCTTTGTCCATTTTTTTGGAGAGGACACATATGTCATACAGTGCCTAAAACCACAAAAGCCAGTAGGGCTGTTGCTAAGGCAGGGTGGGCATTTCACTCCTTCATTTCGTGCCCCTCCCAGGCAAGCTGGAAAATCATTTGAGAGCTATATTTTTTATTCTTCCTCATACCATTTCCTCTCACTGTCATGTCCTGTTAACGGCCACTAGAGGCAGCCCTTGTTTTGGTTTGTTTTTGGGGACTTTTGTTTTGAAAGGTGATGGGTTTTCTTGTTTATTTGTCATAGCTGGGGTGTGTTAATAATAAGTGCTTGTGTTTTGTTATTGGTTTTTGGGGTTTTATTTTTTTAGTATTTAAGCTCAGTTTGGGTTGACCTTTGTTGTCAGTCCACCGTCATGCTCAGTAGTATTGTTTATGTTCCTGTCTCCTTTTGTTTCTAAGTTTGTCCCTTGAGCCTTTTGTGTTTGGTGTTTTTGGAAAATAAAGAAAGAGAACTTTAAATGGATGTCTGCCTGTGCGCCTGCCCTTGTTGGGGAGAGGGGGAACGTGACAGATAGACCGACCAACAACAAGGCGCAGCAGACAACGAGCCCGCAGGAGGGGAGCCGGCTCCACGGGAACTTGTTCTTGGGGCCTTGACAACCTTCTTGCTGGAGAATGAAGGAAAGTTTGCCAGGAGTGAGGCAGGCTGGTTTCAGCTCTGGGGTGAACCAAAGAGGACGAGCCGTTTTACGACTGCCGAGCTGTTGTGTGGTGGAGAGTCGGAAGATGAGGATGAGGAAGTCGCTAGCTAGCGTAGGCTTCCGAGAGGGGCTAGCTAGCCTAGCAGAAGGCCCTGAGGCCCTAGAGAGGGATTGCCAGGGTTTTGAATCCCTAGAGAGGTATAGCCGAGAGAGGGATAGCCGAGGCTCAAAAGCAAAAGGGGGGCTCGGCCCGGAGGACCATAGAGCAGCTCCCCTGAGGTGGTTCGACCCTGGAGGGAGCTCACTCCAAAAAGACACAGCGGGGCTCCCTGTAGGGGGCTCTACTCTGGAGGAACGCAAGGGACTCTCCAGAGGGAGCTCAGCCCCTGGGAACAGTAAGGGGCTGCCAGGAGGGGGCTCCACCTCCGAGGACAGTGAGGGGCTCCTGGTAGGGGGCTCTACCCCCAAGGACAGCAAGGGGTCAGTTCCTGTTAACGGCCGCTAGAGGCCATCCTTGTGTTGGTTTGCTTTTGGGGACTTTTGTTTTGAAAGGTGATGGGTTTTCTTGTTTATTTGTCACAGCTGCAGTGTGTTAATAATATGTGCTTGTGTTTTGTTATTGGTTTTTAGGGTTTTATGTTTTAGTATTTAAGCTCACTTTGGGTGGACCTTTGTTGTCGGTCAGTAGTATTGATGTTCCTCAGTCTCCTTTTGTTTCGAAGTTTGGCCCTTGAGCCTTTTGTGTTTGGTGTTTTTGGAAAATACAGAAAGAGAACTTTAAATGGATGTCTGCCTGTGCACCTGCCCTTGTTGGAAAGAGGGGGAACGTGACACTCACCCATTTACCAAACCAAGATTTTCTGATGGGCTCTCTGAATCTAACAAACCTTTCCTTGCTTTTTTGGCTAAGATCGCTTTTAAATTGTTTACAGTGCTTGTAATTTATTCCAACAATTTGTTGTATAGGACATTTGTAATTAACAGGTTTATTAGCAGCTAATTAGCCTAATGTAAAATCTTTAAGTGTGCACTACCAACATAATTTTCCATTCCTTCAGTATATTTTCTTCATTTGGTTTATTTCACAGTTAATAGGTGTGCTTAACAGTTCCGCTAGTTGCACTAAAGTTGTTAGTTTTGCAGTTTTTAATCAACAGATTCACCCAAATTAAATTACTATTCCATGTACTGCAGCAATGTTGACTGAAAATATACATAGCATTGGTGGTAAATGACAAGACAAAATAAACTTTATTTTTAAGCAACATTTCTCATGCATTAAGCTTCTAAACCTGAACTTGAGAGAACAATAACCAACTAAACTATAACTCCAATTAAATAGAAACAGTCTGGGGGCCGCAACAGATGCGAAAGCACCACAGTATGAACATGAATATTATTCAATTCATCACAGTCCATATACCCTATATAGCTAAATATACATGGACACTCATCCATCACACCTTTATCAGTTTGGTTGGACATCATGTCCCAAAAGCATAGACATTAATATCAAGATGCCCCTCCTTGCAGCCTTTACTTTCCTGACAAGTTTTTTCACGTCTGTGGGAATTTGTGCCCATTCAGTCAAAAGAGCATTTATAAGGCCAGGCAGTGATGTTGGACAAGAAGGCCTGGCTCGCATTCAACATTCCAATTCGTGCCAAAGGTGATCAAATTGGTTGAGGTTCTGTGCTGGCGGCTGTAGTTCCTCCACACCAAACTCATCAAAGTGTGTCTTTATGGACCTCGGTTTACTTCACTCCAACATTTCACATAGTGATCACAGACGTGTGTGTAGTTGCTCAGTCACATTTAATATGGCTCCTTATGCACACTTTTTGTCCTGATGTTGCTTCCAGAGCTAGTTTGGAGCTCTGTAGTGAGGGATGCAACAAAGTATAGTCAATATATACACACTACGCTCTCTGCAGAATTGCTCCACAACCTTTTTGTGGCTGAGATGTTGTTGCACCGAAATGCTTCAATTTCACAGTAAAGGAAGAAGCTATGTTCACAGGTTGCATCCTATGACCGTGCCACATTTAAAGTCACAGAACTCTTCATTACGACCCATTGTACTGTCTGTCTTTGTCTGTGGTGACTGCATGGCTATGTACCTGACACATTTGACCTCAATATTTGAGGTGAAGAACAATTTAAGCACTCAAAGTATCAATTAAACATTCAAATGGCTCTTTGAACTGCCATGGTTTTATACACAACGGCTGTATTTACTAAAGAACTTCTGAAGAATCCCCTTTGGTATATATAGTGAGAATCATATTTTGCAACGCAGAACCATTTCTTGATCGTTCTTTAAAGAACCTGCATAAAACTGTTTTACCTGAAACCAAAAAGGACAACCTCAGCTCTATGTAAGACTTTTTTTAAGTGAGGTCCCTTAATTGTACCATACATAGAGACAGAACCAATCTCATACCACTTCTACATTTCTTCATAATTCAAAAATTAAGTGGTAAATAAAGTCATTCATTAGTTTAATTGGAAAAGGATTATTGTTGAAAATTTAGCTGAAGGTTGTTTCATTTCTCACAAGGTTTGTCATGGGGAAAATGGCACAAATATGATTTTTGGGATTTGTCTTTAGGATTTAATGTGGGTAGTTTGGATACTCAGATATTCAATCCGATCTGTGAATGTTGATAATTCCTCAACATTGCTGAGGTTACCCTGAATTATTGAGCTGATTACAATGCTATTTGATCGCTCAAACCGTTGGAAGTGGTGATTAGAGACACATTGGAGACCCATTTTGGGCAAGTGTAAATATATTAATGTCTTCATCAGAATGTTATTTTGCCACACAGAACCATATCTTCATTGTCCTTTAAACAAACTACATAAAGCTTTTCTCCCTATCACCAAAAAGGATTTTACTACATGAAATTGATTGTAAGTTCCTGTGTTTGTACCATAATTATAGAAAGAATTATAGAAAGAAGTGCTGAGCTGAACAAAGTCAGTGTCAGGGCAGTACAAAGATTAACTGAAGAGAAACGTATAGACTCAAGACTTCTTTACAATGGTTGAGATAGGAGAGACGGGTGTCTGTAACACTAGTATAGCCATTTCATTTATAACAGCAGTATTGCATTGACTTGTGGTGAATCTGAAAGATAAGTTTTCTGTTGGTCTTATTTTGCCTTCTGTTTTCTGTTGGTAACATTCTCTCAGAACTATGGAAACAATGGACTCATCAGGCATTGCATTCATACCTGATTCATGTTATACTTTCTGCAAGTTATTCTATAATGTCACATTTCACATCAAATTGCTCTGAATGACTGTGGCCATTTATTTAAGTCAAACAGTGCAAAATGTCTTATTTTTATCCATTTAAGAGAAGAATTACAGAATCAAGATTGTTTTGGGGTATGAACACATGCTATCTCTAACCAAATTATAATTGTAACACATTCCATACTGATTCAAAAGGTTAAAAAACATTTCTGTATATTTTCCATAATGACCCAGTTATTGTGAATTGAATGCACTGGCAGCAACAGGGCAACCACAGCCCCGTTGGCATCAGGTCTCAGAACATAGTCAACAGGAAGTGGTCGACTTAGCCACACTTCACAGCAAGTACACTATTTTCGACACAACGCTGTTGGGAGGGTCCCTTAAAGCGCTTTATTCTGTTGACATTTACTAACATAACAATTTTAGCATTTCAACTGCATCCTATGCTTGAAAATAAAAAAAAATGTAACATCATTTTAGTGACACTGATGTGTGTGTCATGGCCTTTAGCTCTACTCCTAAAAGAATCCTAATTACTTCACTGTGTATCTTTAACTCACACACACGCACATTATATATATATATACACATGCACATATATAATTATTTATATATATATGTATATATATTTATATATATATATATATATAAAATGGCCTTATGTGTATGTGCAAGTGTACATTGTGGGCGCGAGCATGAGTGTGTGTGAATGAGTGTCAGTAGCAGTAGAGCAGTAGAAAGGTCAGGGGTTAGCAGTGTTTGTGTTTCGGAGTCAGTGGAGTGTGCTGGAGGCTGAGATTTATGATCCATGTGTCTGGGAGACTGCAGAGTGCAGGATAATGAAGACAGATCAGACTGCTATCTCTAAGTACCCCCCCACTCCACCTCAAACCTCAGTGCAGAATGGATTCTCTCTGTCTGGGTGTTCACAAAAGCTGCCTGTGATTACACTGCTGTATGTATTGCAGTTATGGTTGTCATAATTGATCAGTTAGCTCAATTATTTAGTCAAAAATATCAATTAAAATGTACCACCCCTTAATGACTCTGCAATGTTGGTGATTTGTGCGAGTCTCTCGACAAGAGACTGAGCTTGACAGACCCACAAATTTATGTGCATATTTTTCCACCGTTTTTTTTAAGCTAACTGATATGTAAATATGATGGCTTTTGTAACAAAGAAACAGTTCAAAGATAATATTTGCATGTTCTGATCCACCACAACATTAAAACCACTGACAGGTGAAGTGAATAACATTGATTATCTGGTTACAATAGCATGTGTCAAGGGGTGGGATGTATTAGGCAGCAAGTTTACAGTCAGTGCTTGGAGTTGATCTGTTGGAAGCAGGAAGGGTCTTTGAAGCTTTAACGATAGCCAGATTGAGATGACTGGGTCGGAGCTTCCTCAAAACGGCAGAGCTTGAGGGGTGTTACCTGTATGCAGTGGTTATAACCAAAAGAGGTGCTAGAACAACCGCTGAACTGCCAAGAGGGTCATGGGCACCAAAGGCTAACTGAAGTGCTTGTGAAGCGAAGACTAGCCCATGTGGTCCAATGCCACAGAAGAGCTACTTTAGTACAAATTGCTAAAACGGTTACTGCTCGCTATGGTAGAAAGGGGTCAGAACACAATGACATGGAAACAAGCGATCTAGTATAATTAATCACATTTTCTTTTACATCATGTGTGTGGTCTGTGTATTGCTTACCTGGGGAATGGATGGCATCATCAGTGTGAACGTTTGGAAAATGATCTTACATTGACAAGTACCACCTACCTAAACATTGTTGCAGACCAAGTACAGCCCGTCATGGTAATGGTGTTCACTAATGGCAAAAAATGTTGGCAAGGCTTTAAGAAGCTTGACAAAGAGTTCATGGTGTTCACTTGGCCTCTAAATATCCCAGACTTCAATTTGATCGAGCATCTGTGGGATGTTCTGGACAGGCGTGTCTGATCAGGCCTCATCTTGCAACTTACGGGACTTAAAGGACCTACTGCTGACGCCTTGGTTCCAGATACCACAGAACATCCTCAGAGGTCTTGTGGAGTCCATGCCACAACAGATCAGAGCTGTTTTGTTGGCAGGCGGGGGAGCTACACAATGTTAGATAAGAGGTTTTAATGTTATGGCTGATTTGTGTGTCTGTACAATTTGCACTGTGGACAGAGGAATGAAAGGGTACGTTTTGTATCACATCAACCTCTTTCATTTCAATTATTTTTTAATCACACTCACATTTATTTAGCTTTGTTTTTACAAAACATAAAAATCCATATCTGGAACTTAGATTGGGTCCTCATAGCATATAGCAAAGGAACACTGTGGTTGGTCAGATGGCCCATTACCAAATTGCAGCCTTCTGCAATATCATTATTTTGTCCGAAAAAAGTACAGCACAGCTACATTTTGGATCAAACAACTTAAATGTAGCTTCAAACATTTAACTATATTCTTAAGGTCCAATGGTAAACCTTAAATGAGTTTAAAAGGTTCACAACATTCACTTTCCCAGGGGAAAGGGGAACCTTTTCATGACTTAACTGTAGTCAAGAAATGACTCAAGAGAAGTCAATGCAACTGAAAAAAATAACTGCAGCATATACTGATGGTATCACTTCAATGACAGTTTAACGCTTTTTATGAGTGTTCTGCTAAAGTATTATGGTAACAATACAATGTGCATCCCTAGTGGTCAAATTCTCTGTATCTCTATTCAAATTCTCCCTGCAATGTTTTTCAACCATGTCTCTTTACATTCTTGTGTAACTCTGCCTTCATTAGTGTTTTTTCTCCTTTCTCTAATGGCTTCACTACATCAAGGTCAGTTCCCGCTCTGGGATTTGACATCGACCCCTGATAATGCCCTCTGACATCCCTCATCCCTTATTGTCCCAAACGTATTTATATTGCTTTCTTCCCACAATCTCATCCGTGCGCCATGAGTCAATTTTCCCCTTGGATAATTAGCAATGGGTACATGCTAATATGTGAAAAAACAAAAACATTTCCACTGTGTATTTATTTGTGCTAGAGGGGCCTGGTTGGAAAACAAAGTTATAGTGTAGGCAAGGGGGAGGAGAAACTGGGGGGGGGTTATGGGGAGGGGGAGGGTTGTGGCAGGTTTTGATCAGGGGCAAGATGCCTGTAATGAGATCACTATTTCCTCGCGTTCAGATTGATGTCATGTGAAGTTTTGTGCCGCACTGAGACATGCAGAGGAAGCAAGTCAGGCACGCGTGGACAGCCTCACTCTGACACACACACACATACATACACACACACACACACACACACACATACACACACACACACACACACACACACACACAAAATAGCAGTTT
>JBBPCX010000141.1:5826248-5852616 GCA_037974365.1 Hydrocynus forskahlii
CCCCCCCCCAACTCTCAGAAATAGACCTTAAGTAAGTCTTAATTACACTCAAGATTTTCTAAAGAATATATTAATTGTATTTTCATGTAGTCTTTAGCCTATTTCTCATGTATCCTCTCATGTTGCATTATACAGCTTAACACGGATGATGCGACATACAGAATCTCTAGCTAAAACTTAATTCAATTTTAAACGGATTTTTAACTGTAAAATATCTCAACCTTTAATGCTTATCTTGTCAGCTCATATATGAAGCTATTGTGAGGTTAAGAAAACATTTAAGAACATAAAATATTCTTCTTTGAATTGTTCTTAAAAGAATAGTAAAGAAAACTAACTTGAAATGAAGACCCTTGGCAGTAATACTGGGAGAGCAAATGCCTAGATACTGTTGGACATAAAATGTACAGTAACCCAGTAACCCTGTATGTAACTCTGGCACTAACTCATGAAATGTAAGACATTAAATGAGATAATTCTAATTTTAATGTCTTACATCTGCAGAGGTCACTAAACCCCATTCAGCCCTTATTAAGAACTACCAAATTAAAAGGAAAAATCCTGCTCAAAAGTTTCTGCAGCACTTAAAACTGCAGTCAAATCTTAATTTAAAGGTGTGTTTAATATCTGTCAGGTCCCGTCTGCCCCCTCGCCCATCCCACCAGATAGTGACAGTGACCTGTCAGACCTCATTGATTTGGACCAAGAACTGGATTCGTTGCCCACTGCAGTGGACAACATCATGCAGCCATGCCCTGCACCCAGGTATGATATACAGATGAGCAGGGCCTCACTTAGTACGGCATTGTTACTTATTGTGCAATGACGTGATCTGGTTGTTTCTCCACAGGTATCCCAGAAAGGAAATTCCTATGGAGCTGTCCAACCATGTTCCTTCACCTGTCCTCTCACAGAAGTCTCATTCACCACCACTCAACCCACTGGCCTTCACATCCAAGCACCCATCAACAGACACGTTTGATGCAATGACGGGCTGGGCCGTGTCGAAAACAGACCCAAAGCCCACTGCAGCACAAACTCCACTGCAGCAAACAGATTTTGCACACTATATATCCCAAAGGCCTGAATCTACAATGAGGCCCCGAAGTGACGCCCTTAGTGTTGATTCCATCAAACGACCATGGACACAGGATCCTAGCTCAAGTCAGAGGTCTCTGGAGCAGGCAATGATGAACAATGCAGCCTCTGCTATAGCACCACATCACCCACCACCAATACAGCAGCCTAGCCCAAGCCTGGGGTCTCTGGACAAGATGGTGATGAATATTGCCATCCCTGCTTTAACACCCCACCTGTCAGCACTGATAGAGCCTAACCCGAACCAGTGGTCTCTGGAGCAGTCAATAATGAATGATGCGGTCCCTGCTACCACATCACATCAACCACCATTGATACAGCTGTCTAGTATAAACCAGAGGTCTCAGGAACAAGTAGTGATGAATGTCATCCCTCCCATAGCACCACATCAACCACCAGTGATACAGCAGCCTAGCCCCAAACAGAGATCTCTAGAACAAGCAGTGATGAACAATGTTGATCCTGCTATAGCGCCGAATCAACCATCACCGATACAGCAGACAAGCCTAAACCAGGGGTCTCTGGACAAGACAGTAATGAATATTGCCACCCCTGCTTTAGCACCCCAGCAGTCAGCACTGATACAGCCTAACCCGAACCAGTGGTCTCAGCATCAGTCAGGGACTGAGCAGGCTGCCGTCACTAAAGGTCACTTTCAGCCTCCAGAGATAAACTCGCTGTGTCTTACTGTGGAGGATCCATACTTTGGCCTAGACACTCCTCAGTCCACGAACAATCTCAGTGTTTCCTTGAAAGACATACCAGCCATTAAAAACAGGACAGAAAACCAATGTTTCACTGGTCCCGTTTTGAAACTTAATGACAAGACTCTTGAATCACCAAGCCTGAAGGAAAATACAGGTCAGAATCCAGTCATATAACAGCCTAGTTCTATTTGCATATTCCTAAAGCTGTGAAACAGTCTCATGTTTGTTTGTTACAAAGAAGATGCTGGTTAAGTAGAGAAATAGAGTCAAGTCTACATACAGAAACGTGTCAGTGCCAAGTGGAGCAATGATATAAAAGACCCACTTCAGGGTTCCAAGCAGAACTAAATGGTATAAGATAAGATAATCCTTTATTAGTCGCAACAGCAAAGTGGACAGTACAAGAGAAGAAATTTGAAGCAGCATAACCAATAGAATAAAAAAATTATACAATATAATGATATAAAAACTGTGCACTATACAGAATATCATATAAATGTGAATGGTTAATAATACTGTCCTTACGTTTGTGTTTGTGGTCAGATGAGACTACGCCTTCATTTGATGAGGACAGCCCTCCTCCTTTACCAGAGAGAACCCCTGAGTCCTATGTTCTGGCTGATGAAGGTTGGTTAAAGTGTTGTGGAGAAAGTAATCGCTCCTATGTTTTGGCTCTCTTCAGTTTGTTTTGTTTAGTGGGATGTCGTAGTAAGAGGAACGCCAATGTTTCGCTGCCTGAGTGCATTCCTCTGGTGGGAAGAAATGTACTCACACCTTATGTGACATTGACCTCAGTCGTAGGAGCAGCCCCAGTTGCTGAAACACGTTCATAAACAATCAGAACTGTGTAAAAACATTCCAGTGTCGGTGGTCAAAGTGTGAAGATTTTATTTAGTTGTTCACAGCATTGAATATCAATATCAGCTGGCCATTTGGTGCCATAATTGTCAATATATCTTCCAGACAACAGAGTGACAAGCTGCACACTGTCCATTAACAATGAAGCCAATTACATTATAACATATATGTCCTCATTATGTCCCTGGGATGTTACTAATGAATTGGTGAACCATGAGTTGGATTTAAAGGGGAATTATTCACAGTGGTGGGGATGGGAACCAGATGACCAGAAGTACTTACTGCTTTAGAAGGGTATCTTGTAGAAAATTACGATATGAAATAGTTATGAATACATGGCCTGATGACTCTTTTACAACAGTTTTAAGATAGATTCTATATTTTTAGAATCTGTTCGTCGCTGAGTTACATGGAAGTCACTGTAAGAAAAATACCCTCCAAGAAAAGTCTTTTCCAACAATAGTAAGATTGATTGTGATCAACTACGCCTAGTTCACTGGTTCAACTAGTTTTATTTTTGTAGAGTAGATGTCATGACTGGTTCCAATCACTGGCATTGTTAAGATTTTGTTTCCCATCATGACTTTGTTCAAACGTTAATGACTGACTCAGTGACTCATCGATCATGATATTTTGAATTTCCCCCTTACTGGTTATGTTTAGCGGGATACTATACCTTGCTATGCATCTGTGCTTTCTTCATTCTTTAGATGAAAATAACAGATTCACATTTAAGATATGCTCTCTTTTCCCCCCAAAGCTTTCAGTTCAGTGAGGCATGAAACAGCCACCTGGAAACCAAGACCATATCCAGCCATCTTGAGTAAAACACATTTACTCAGTTTTCAGAATCAAGGCCTTAACAGAATGTGGTATTCATTGCAGTGTATGCATTTAGTTCCCCAGAAAACCACGCAGTGCCCTTTTTCACTTCCATGCATTTATGGGTGAAATTTCAGTTCATGTAAGCAATGAAGTTTCATCTCCTTTTCCATTCACGATTAGAAATGCCAAATTTCTGTCTGTAGCTTTTGTTTACAGTCTGCCTAGATTTATTCATCTGAAGGCAGCCCACACATTGTGAAACCTACGTAAGTGTGAATGGACAAGTGTGATATCTCTTACAGACTTACAGCCTTTTCTGTCTTTTAGACACAGATAAGCCAGAGGTCAGTCAGAGTTTGATGGTTGTCATCCCATCCAATACTGCTTCCGAGACGGTCAGTGGAGGTGAGTGTACAAGAATGCAATAATAATAATAAGAAGAATAATGATAATAATTAGCCGTAGTAGTAGTAGTAGTGTCACAGTGCATCCTACACTGAATCACAGACAGGCCGTGTGAATCTACAGCTGGGGACTGTGGTGAATCAGCCCCACTCACATTTTTCTCACAACCTGTTTTTCGTGCTGTTGTTTGTAGGTCCAATAATCAGCTTTTTGTTTGTTAACAGCAAATAAAGCAATGCAGATGCCAATTTCTTTTTATCCCTTTTGTTCTTTAGAAGAGAGTGAGTGCTTAGCCCTACTAGTCCATTTAAGACTAGTTAAGATGGAAAGGGTATAGGGTAAATAAAAGTGAGAGTTTAAAATGACAGAAACATAAGAGTGCAATGTTTCTGCAGGAAGCCCTCCTTCCCCAGCTCCCCCCCTGCCTGAGAGAACGCCAGAGTCCTATGAGATGGCTAATCTTGACGGTAGGACCGTACCATATCATGGAATGTAACTCAATGTTCCTAACACTTCATCGTTTTGGTGTAACTTTGATCATGTGTTACAGATTTGGTACAGAATGCAGTGCAAGAGAAACCCCAGCAAACTGTACTGAGAGTGGGGAAATCCTCCGAATGGTCTGGAAGTTCGAACGCAGCCTCAGACATTAAGAGAAGCTGGTCCAGGAGCAGGGTGAGCAGTCACTGCCATTTACAAATTCACTCTGATAATGAGCCAGTTTTGGGTGAGTGTCTGTTGAGGCGCTAACGTTTCAAATGCAATATAACACTGATAAAACAGTACTGTCCTATATAAGGCACTCGCAGGAAACTTTATAAGGAACAAAACACACACCGCAGACTCACAAATGGACTTCAAGGCACTAAAGGTCAGGTTAGTCATTTAAAAAAGACGTGTGTCACTGTTTGTTGTGGTTTAATTAAAAATAATCAGCCCATGAATGCAGCTACGTACACGTTCAGCTGTCCTTAACCACCACAGCCCCGCCGTTCCCAAGATCGGCAGTTCGAATCCACTGTGTGAATAGTCATTTTTTAAACACAAATTTATTTGGGTGTTTCCAAACACTATATTTTACTGCAACCATGTGATCACACTTCACATTTTCATGTAGAAATGCACCTAGTTGATAACACTCACCTTGTCGGACCATCTTGCTGGTGTACATAGACTAGCTGTCACCCATGCCTAACTATCATTTAACCTTTCACCAGTGTTCAGTTTCTGACCTCTTAGCTGGGCTTTTTTAACATGGTGGATTGTTTTTAGCCAAGCAGTGACACTGAAAAAAAAACTGTGCCAGATGTGCTCTTACCAGTCCAGCACACCCAATGGATGGTCCCACCAATGGATAATATCTGGTCACCAGTGGTCCTGTGGCTAGAAGAGGACCTATAACGCATAGGGTAGAAGGTGACAAATTATATATGAGCCACAGACTGTTATTACACATCTATAAGGCAGGTGAAGCTCATAAAGTGGCCACTGAACAGAGGAACAACGTAGACGTTTCTGTTAAAGAGAGATAGAAATTATGGAGACAGTTTGTCTTCTTTTAAACTGTAAGCAAAGAAATGTCAAAACTCTGCAGACGTTGTACCATGTTAATACAAAAATTAGTCGTGTACATTCATGTTTAACTGCATTTGTAAAAAAGTCAACTTTAATGAACTCCTAGCTCCGCCCACATCATGTTATGAAAAGTTTGCTTCCTGTAGAATCTGACCACAATATCCATTTGTTCCTGTTTCCTTTGTGCAAATGACATTATTCACAAAAATGGTGTGTGATATCTAAGATCTCACTGGGAAATCTGAGACCCACTCTTAAAATCCCTTTTCTAGAAATCAGCAATTCTCTATATTTATAATTAGTTTCTAGAATATCTGCATTAATCAGACTGCATGTGTTAATTCTTTACCACATTTTGAAGGATTTTACAGAAATGTATTTTATAGTTGGATTTGTATTATTCTGTACTAAAAATGACCTAAAAATACTTTATATTTTATAAAAATACTGAACAGTAAAGCATCTTCAGATAAAACAAACTTCAATAATTGACTTATCTTGATAAAATTCATTGTCTGAAGTGTGTCTTCCCAAACATTTTTGTTTCAAAGACTAGATTTTATATTCAAGTAGAAAATGCCATATGCATATTTAAATAGGAATGTTTATCCAAAACGTCCAATACAAAAAATTTAGAAAATTAGTAACAAGTGGCAAAAATGCATTGTCAGATCTGTTCTAAACATCCTCTCTCTCTCTTACAGAGTGTAAGAGCTAGGCTGACGTTGTCGCTTCAGGGTAAGTCTATCAAATACACCTCATGCCAAACCAAGGCATACTTTAGTTTGCAATAAGAAGTTTGAGATAGACATCAAGAATGCCATTGCGGCGACAGAAACTCACCAGACGTCTAATAATACAAGCTGTGTTTCGTCTCCTTTCTCCTCCACCCACACAGTTCCAGCTCACATCCAGCCTCTTGCTCCCGCTCACTCACCTTCCGAAGGTAGTTTTCCACATTTGTTTACATTTCAGTGCATCCCAGATGTTTACACACAGACCCTCCAGTTAAACAGTTTACAGGCTCCAACTTCAGACAGCATGAGGCTGACTGTGAAGTACTGACCATTTTTGTCTTTACTGAGCAAAGAATTTCTTCATTTCTGTCCCAAAAAGTGACTAACTGCAGTATACCTTGAGCAACAGGCACTTGGTTCTCTGGATGCTTTTGATTAAATCAATAAGATGCTCAGCTCATGTTACTGAAACTGTGAAGATCAGCCAGCCCCCCTAGTCTTCTGTCCAGACTAGTTGGTCATTTGGAGTCAGTATAGATATATAAATAAAATCATTTTTATTATGTTTTATTTCTCAGCTGTGCCTCAACAGTCTTCACTGTCTCTCACTCCTCCTCTGCCTCCGCGGACTCTTCACTCTTCTGTGTCGGATGGTATATTTTTTTGTCTAAATGAACATTACACTGTGTCCCCAAAAACATTTAAAGTACTTGAATGTGTCCTTGAAGGACTCTTTTTCTGTTGCTTGAATTTAAACCCAGTTTGGTGTTTTCCCTCAGAGAGAACGACTCCTCTCACCCCTCCCCTCCCCAAGAGAACCCCAGAGTCCTTCATCATGGACATGCAAGAAGGTACAGTAAGGTCATATTGACAGAACAAACTTAGCATCCAGTGTCCACTGTAATCGGCCTGCGTTTTAGTAACCGTAAGCACAGGTGAAAGTCTTTGTTTTGCATCACAAGGTTTAAAGCTGCTTGAGGACATGTTAACAAATTCCCACCCATTTAAAAGAAAAATCCTACCCACTTGCAGACGTTAAAAAAAAATAAAAAATCACACTCACTTGAGAATGTTTAACAAAGTTCACACCCACCTGAGAACATGTTTAACAAAATTTCCATCCACTTGAGGACATGCAATCACCTGAAAACATTTAACAACATTCCCAGCCTCCAGAGGACATGTTTAACAAAACGAAGAGGACACATTTAACAAAAATTCACAGAGTCTCCAGAGGAAACGCTTCACAAATTTTCCACTAACTTGAGGACATGTTTAACACAATTCCCACCCAAATGTGATTACTTCAGTTATTTATGGAGGGTGAAGTAGGGATGGGTAGAACAGATGATATTTGTATACATTTAACACTTAACTGCTTGAAACGCCTATCATTTCTCAGTACAATAGTACAATAATATTTTTAGGCCTGGGATATTATAACCTTCTCTGCATTGAGATATTAACCGTTTTACACCATATCTGATGAAAAAAGAACATCTACAGGACTGACCGTCTCCATTATGAAGTTCTCTGAGAACTTTCTTTTCTGATTTCCTGCAGTGGAGCAGAGCAGGGACGCCCCCTGTCTCTCGTCTGATGCAGAGCACCAAAGGCAGCGGCTGGGGACCTCATCTGAGTGGGCAGGGAACTCCCAACCCAGGACGTTCCTAGACGTCATGAGCAGAAGCAAAGTATTTCACACCTCTTCTCTGGTGTTTTCCATTTCACTCACCAAACCCTGTTCAAGAAAAGGAAACTGAACCAAAGATACAGTCAGGCTGCGAAAGAAAACTCTTGTTAGTCCAGGACAGGGCTGCCCAGACTGTGGTCTGGGCAGCCCTGTCAAGAAAGTTCCCCTAACCTGTCAAGAAAGTTCCCCTAACCTGACCATATATATATATATATATATATATCAGATATTAGATATTAAATTCTTATGTTCCCTTATAAAGTAGAGTTTTAGTACTGAAGCATTACAGAGCCAAAACATAGAGTAATGTAAATTACATTTTTAGATTTTTATGTATGTATTATTTATACATAGACATTGCACTTCCCAAAAGGGAAAAAGTTTGAACATCTCTGACCTAGACATGAATTTACAGACTCAGTGATGAGTCACACGTGCCAGCTGTTTGAGTGTGTAAGCCAGTGTGTGTTTCTGTTTTCCGGCAGAGTGTTAAAGTGAGAAGTTCAAAGCAAGGTAAGTGTTTCCAGTGAATCGTCCCACATACAGCAGGCGGTTTCCCTGCTTGTACTTGTTCCAGGGGCTTGTACTGTAGATCAGTTCTTAGATCTAAACCTGTGACTGGCCCTTACAGAAATATAGGAACACTTTAGGATTTTGTTATGTTAAATTTCAACAGTTACAGTAGTTGATTACAGGATACGCCACTTGAATGACCGCATTGTAGATAGAAAATATTAGATATAAAAGAACTAAGGAAACCTTGTAGTTTACCACAGCTTTATATTATGTTGTTTCTGCAGGGCTTCAGTTAAAGGAATGGTTTTGCAAAAAATTCAAATTATACACATTGCCAGTCACTCCAGAAACAGCCAATCAGCCAGGGCATATTTGGAGGCCCAATCTTGCTTCTTTAGTGCTAAAATCAATAGACACCCAAATTCTTCAAGTATAGGAAAATAATTGCTGATTTTAACAAATCTAAAGTAATGTGTACTTTCCAAATTAAATGTTTTTTTTCTTTCAGTAAGCAGTGATTGTGCATTAACAGCTGTTCTCTGTAGAGCATGTGGACTTATTTTCACTTTTTTAAAAATCAGCAAAGCAAAGCAGTCATGTGACCAACATTTGCACTACTTTTTGCGTGTCTTTACAAAGATTATGCTTGATGGGTTTGAGAATGTGTATTTTAGGGTTAGGGTTATGCCAAATTATAAATATAAAAATGTGATTCCTTGAAAAATATGGGTCAGTTTGATAATGCATACAAAATAATAAAATAATGTATTTATTGCATGAATATAAAACAACATATTAAAAACGTACTAAATTTTTGGCCATCATTTAAAATGGTGTTGTTAGGGAAGCAAACGATCCTTTTTATGCCTCCGGTGAAGTGTGTATGTGTATGTGTGTGTGTGTGTGTGTGTGTTTGTGTAATTAGATGTGTTTACTCTTCCAGTATCTTTATCAGTGGCTCCTCCACCTGCGGCGGCCGAAGTAACAATGGCAACACAGAGAGGTAACTGACCACAACACAGTCACACGACTGCTGTAGGAGACGTTGCTGAAGGGACACTCTGACTGTGGTGTGTTTGTTCTGCAGGAGAGCAGCAGCCTGTAGAAAGCAGACTTTCTGTCCCCGCCAGAGCAGCCGGGGACCAACCGGGCACGACCACTGAGAGGACATCGCTGGCCAGCAAGGCCAGGACAAAGGTCCTCCTCTCACATCCTCTATCTTTTGTGTGTGTGTGTGCGTGCTTGTGTTCTTGAGGTGCCATTCTCCGACCTGAATTAGGGAAACAATCAGTGATAATTAAACTTCAATCCATTATATGACTCACTTCTTATGGTGCAGTCGGTGGTCTGGTCATTAGGGAGTTGCTCCTGCAATCTGAAGGTCGTGTTTTCGAAACCCAGGACTGCCAGAGCACCACTGAGCAAGGTACCATCCCTGAGCAAGGTACCGTCCCCACACACTGCTCCCTGGGTGCTGTGTCGCTGGCTACCCACTTCTTCACTTGGTGAATGGGTTAAAGGCAAAAAACAGTTTCATGCTGTGCTGTGTTGACATGTGACTATAAGGGTCACTGTACTTACTTATTTAAGACACACTGAAGAAAAGACACAGTAGTGGAATACAAATTAAAGAAATACACTATATGGACAAAAGTACTGGGACACACCTGTTTTTCAGGGTTTGGGCTAGGCTAGGACTCTTACTTCCAGTGAAGGGCTTAATCTTAATGCTTCAGCAGACGAAGACATTTTGGACAACACTGTGTTTCCAAGAGTTTGGGGAAGAACCTTTTCACAAAGCAAGCTGCATAAAGACGATGAGTTGGATGAGTTTGGTGTGGAAGAACAAAGCCCTGACCTCAACCCCATCCAGCACCTTTGGGACGAACTGGAACAGAGATTGTGATCCAGACCTTCTCATCCAACATCAGTGCCTGACCTCATAAATGCTCTACAGGATGAATGGGCACAAATTCCCACAGAAACTCCAAAATCTTGTGGAAAGCCTTCAGAGAAGAGTGGAAGCTGTTATAGCTGCAAAGGGGGGACCAACTCCACATTTAAGTCTATGTATTTGAATGCACTGTCATTATGCAAAGTCCCTATTGGTGTAATGGTTAGGCGTCCCAATACTTTCAATGTTTAAAAAACATGCTGTAGTTTTAATTTCAATAAATGAAATGAGTGAATATTTATAAGCTCTAATAAATTCTTACATTTTAAAATCAATGTGGCTGAATTACCATCATCAGACTGACACATTATCTGTGTGTGTGTGTGTGTGTGTGTGTGACAGTGCTCCTACACACTGCATTCACACCACAAACATGGGCGTGATTTCATCCTATTCTGTTTCTATTTTTGCAGAGTCTGAGGTTTTTGAAAGGAAGACAGAAAAGTGAGTATTATGGCAACACAAACCTTTTTTTGAAACGTGATTAAGGTTCTGCCTTGTATATAGAACTACAATGCTTTTATAACTAATTAAGAATGACAGTTAAACAATAAACACATTTGTTAACATTTGCAGACAAGGACACTCCTGCTTCTGCTCCTGCTGCTTCATCCATCAGTACTACTGGAGGGTTTAGATTCGGTAAGGTCCTTCTCCTCATCACACAGCCTTGCCTGGCCCAGACCTCACTGAACTGAGCATCAATGTACTGCTTATGGCACCACAGGGTGGAGCTGTTGTGCACCAAACCGAATGTATAGATCCTCAGATTATATTTTAACAATAACTGTAAATACATTATTACATTTTAATAAATGCATTAAAATAAACATGGTTTAAAAATTCAGCCATTTAAAGGCAGCTGATATTTTTATAACAGAAAAAAATACCGGGCTCCATTTTTTTTTGGCTGTAGTATGCTTAGCCTGTTTTGACAGATTTAAATACTGGGGTCGAATGAAATGTATTTTTGCCTGAGCCTTCAGTTCCTGATGTCATGGCTCCTAATCGTCTTCCCCTCCAGTTTTCGGGACACGTTTTGGGAAGCCCAAAGGCCCGAGGAGCCGTCCGGAGACGTGGGTGTAAGAATGAGCCGGGATAGGAAGCGCCTCACAGCGTCTGGGTGCAGGAGTGGGGGAGGGCCACTGAGAACAGCTGCTTCCGTCAGACTTTCGAGAGCCAGAGCAGCACAGAGACTCGAGTCAGGCTCTGAAGGCCAACAGCCCAGAGTAACCCTGCCTCGGTTCAAGCCCTGCACAAAATCGACACAATACTCACTGACAAAAGTGAGACATTGAATTAACGAGATTCAAATGTGTGCATCGTTTCCACAGAATTAAAGAATTATTTTACCTACTGACAGCAGTGAAGATCGCATTTAGACGTGGAAATGACAGACATTTAAATCGAGTGAATTTAATGCACCATGTTTTCCTGCAATCTGCAATCACAATATTTCTTGCTGTCAAATCTCCTGTTTTGTTGGAAAGTAATGCACATATAAATAAATATGCAATAAATGCACATCCTCTACAGAGAACACACTTTCTACTCATTTTAGTGCAAAATAAAATATGAAATCTAATAGGCCACATTTTAGGCATCATTTTTCCAATATGATAAATTCAGCACAAATAGAAAGTGTGCACTGAAGTGTGCTCTCAGTAGAGGACGTGTATTTGTTTTAACTTAGAAAATCCATAAAACAAGTCAGTTGACCAGGGGTGCTCAAACTTTTGCACACGACTCACATGAGTCCTAGCTGTGGTTAATGAGAAGCTTGTGTTATTTGAGATCAAAATGGTTTTTGTTGACTGGGTCATGTGACACACAGACAACCCCATGAGACCCATCTGGGCTGCTATTGGCTGGGATGTTCATACGATAAAATGCATTTATAAAAATATGTCTATATCATATGTTGATACAGCCCTAGGTCACTACTGATTGGGTCTATTCTGATCTGCTTTTTTAATTGTATTGTAACTCTTCTCGTAACTTTCTCTGTAAAAAAGTCCCAAGAAGTGCACAATTATTTTTGCTGAAAACTCCATTTAATCGGGGTAAATCCTGGTGGATTACTTGCTTTAATACTGTATGTATGAGCCCAAGCTCAGAGTTACCAAAGCTCTCACGGCTGCAGTGGAAGTTCGTAAGACAACTGTTGAACTGTTGTTACAAACTTTTTCCTCCTTTTGTAACTAAACGCTGTTCTAATGGCGTCTCTCCAGCCTTGACTGAATCATTGTGTGAGAGCATACAAGAGTAGTGGCTTTTCGTCATCTGGGACGAAGCAGACGAGGGCCACTTTGCTCTCTATTAAACCTGTAATAGTCACAGGGACAGTGTACTCATTTGGAGACGCACAGCAACAAGTCAATCTCAATGAGCAATCGCATTTTGTTATAAAAAATGAAAGTTTGATGTCATAACAGATGCAACGTGTTGGTGTGGGAATGTCCAAACCTCTCGAGAGAGTACCCATCTCGGAGAATATAGGGTGTGTCCCAATTACGCACTATACCCTAATACTATGAAGTACATACTGTGTACTAATCTTAATAGAGTAATATTAGCAGGTTACTACACTGAAACATTACCATAGTACATTTCGTACTAATGGAATATGTGTTGCCATGCCGAAGCACACCATACCAAATTATGGCCAGAACAAATATCAAAATAGATTCATATTGTAACTTGTCTACAAACATGGATACATTAAAGATAGCCGTTAGTTAGTCCTACATGCAAGGGAGCTACTGTAGCTAACAAATAAACATGCATTTACAAAAATCATATGCTATTAACTTATTAGTGGATGTTTTTTCCACCCAAAAAAATTCAAGCCACGTGTGGCCCTTCCCTTTTGTGGGATAATAGTGTCAATCAAAACTATCCTCAAAAATGGATCTGTTTTAGGTGGCATTGTGGATTTGAGTATACTCAACTTTTTTTTTATTATAGAAATTACATACCCGGACACTAGTTAGTATTAGTATTAAGTGTGCTGTTGGGACACACCCATGCACTTGTGGGACTTCCTTCCCTACAATGGAGAGCTTACGGTACCAAGTTATGGTCGACACCACAAGGGAGTTTATTTAAAGAAAAAAAAAAAGGTGGAAAGAGGCTTGTACTATCAAACTTGTGCTTTGTAACGGCCAAACTGGTGTCCTTTCCAGAAAATAATAACTTTGTGTACACTCATAAAATGATTTATTTTAAAAAAATACAGAAAAAAGTCTATGCATTCCATTGTATGTTTGTTTTTATACACATGATTAGGAATATCCACATAACAGTTCTATTAAATGTCACAGATTATTTACAAAAACAAACAAACAAAAAAAGACCTCTGCTGATAACACACTAAGTCCTTTAAAAAAAAAAACAGAAAAATGGAGACCTCTTAATATCTTTATACATCAACAACAGCAATTAATGATACCGAATGAAACTCTCACAAAGCATGCGTCAATTCCCTAGCAGATTTTTTCCTATAGTACAAAGAACAATCAAAAACCTTAAATAACAAGGACAACGACAACAAAATAAAGAAAGTAGCTGCCAGTAGTCAGAAGTAGCACAGCACACGCTGTGTGTCAAAATGTTCATCCACATATGTGATGCAATAATAATAAAGCATTTATTAATAATTAAGTGCTTAGAAAGAAATCCAGGGGAGGCTGACGTGTGTGTGTGTGTGTGTGTGTGTGTGTACAGATATATAATATATTCCCAAGTTAGCAATATTTCCCCCAAAATGCTTTAACTTACAAAAGTGATGTTGCCTGAACTCCACAGTTCTCCTGAATTCCTGTGAGACTGTAAGTCCTGAATTGTAACGGTCAGTGCCTGGTGAGGATGGAGTATAATTAGAAATGTTATTTTAATCTCGCCGCCATACACAGACAGCCTGCGTCGGCAGACGAACAGAACCGACCCTATTCACCTTGTTGCGAGGTTTAAAGCATTGAAAACTCATGATTTTAATGGAAATATGACATGGATTGTATTGCACATTGTAGAAACTGCCTTTAAAAAAAAAAATTCACTTCTTCCTCTTTGTGAGGTGCAAAACGGCCTCCTTCGTTTGTAAGTGTGAAATTTTATCTCACTGAGAAGGGCGAAGGACGGCTCATTACTGATTTACCGAGGTCTAGCCAAATGATGAATGGACATTAATTATTGCTAGACTCTGCGCGGCTCTGCCGTGACCATCGGCTCCGAGTGTTTGGAAGAACAACTGCGTATAGGACACCACGCGCCGAGAGTAAGACTTGCTAAAAGGCACTCGTTTGATCTAGGAGGCAATCACTGCATCAGAGAGAGTCGTTACCGTGTCCTCTTCTGAGCGACCCATGCAGCAAGCCGTAAGAATTCATTCTCTTGCTGGTGTGAAGATGAGTTACATTACAATCTATGCGTGGACAACGCCCACGGTCAGTTTTAAGAGACGACAGTAAATCGCGGCCACGGTAAACGAAGCCTTTTCAGTGTGAACGAACACCGACGTTAAGACATAACTGCTTTGAGGAGAGAGATATCATATCCACATGTGCAAATAACACACAAAGACACACAACTTGACTAAAAAGAACAAAAGAAGAAGAAGAAGAAGCACCGACTAATCTGCACTTTGAAACTACCATCTCAGATAGTACACAGTCCTAAAAATGCTCATCATTTACTACTAGGGACATGTTAACTTCAACCACAGAAGAAACAGAAAACTCCCCCCCCACCACCTATTAACAAATACATAAATAATATTAAACATTTTGAAAGGGAAAAGGATCAGAGTGGAGCATAATCAGCCATGGTTTAAACAATACAGACCAAATGTCATTTCCTTCATTAAACATAGCTTTAAACTGAACCTGGTTTGCCCATACTTGTGTAAAAAGCAAGCAAGTCCTCGAGCAAATGGCCACATCAGTGACTATGATTAAGGTGTGTAAAAAAAAACTAAAAAAAAAAAACTTGGAAGATAGAGTGACGTTAAATCCCATGTACTGGTGGACAGCAAGAGAAAAATGTCCATTGACCAGAAAGGCAAATCTCCTAGTTAGAAAACAGACAATAAAAAAAGCTCAGCTTAAAAGGCTTGAAATGTTTAATTCAGGCAATAGCTCTTCACTCAAAATGACTCTGAGAATCAGAATCACTATCATGCCTTTAACAGTTTAGCAGGCATTATAATTGCACTACAGACGGCAACTTGGTTGGCACATTTAGGAATCAGTTTAAAACTGCCCTTAATCTGTGCTAACAAGTTCCAACATTGCCAGCATGTTCATTCTGAGCTCAAAGAAACTGTGGCAGAAAATTGCTAAATGACTTTCCATCCAGTCCAGGCCTTTTAATTGGTATTAGAGGTAATGATCCACTGTGGCTGAGACAAACTTGAATTCATACGAGGCTTTAGTGAATGGAAATGCATTCTTGTAAGCATGACGACGTGCCAGTCTGCTTATGCTGTCCAACTTATTTCTTAGCAAATACAGGAACCAGTTGGGGCTTAAGGCCGAGAAAAAAAAAAAAAAAAAAAAAACTGAACTAGCTTCCAGCTGAAGATAAAAATGAAGCATCAAAAAGCATGAGCGGCTCCTGGACCAGGGTCCCTGAGAAATTCATATCAAATAAGTCAATTTTTCCAAGGATGCTTGCCATCAGCATCAGAAAGTTGGGAAACCACCCATAAGAAATATTTGCTCTGTGTTTGCTGCTGTCAGATCCTATACTCTGCATGTACCAGACAATTAAACATAAGAGGCATGCAGGTTCGCAAAGCCTTCCTCTTTGAAAGTTGTCCCTTGATTATTACTCATTTGGAAACAGTATGAAAAAAATGGGCTTTCTTTCTAAGCCAAACAGCACAACAAAAATCAAAACCAATTCGGCTCACTGATGAAACAGCGAATCACTTTTCAACTTACGTCAGTTCTCTATCCTAGCTTAAACAGATTTCAGTGAAACAAACGACCAGAGAAAAGAACAAGACCATTTTCTTCTTTTGAGACATGATTGCTGTTCTCCACTTGTGACAGGCACTTTTTTTTTTTTTTTTGTAAAAACCAATTAGCAGATCCACATGATGTACAGTTTGGGAAACGATATGAAAAGTTCCTCTTGAGAGATCTCCATTTCAGATACAAACAAATATAAAACAACACTGAATAATCAGCAAAAATATTATTAAAATTAAATACTTTGGCTGAGAAAAACCTAAAAAGTACTTACGGGGTTATTTCTTAACCAAAACCTTAAAAAGAAAAAAATATATATTCTTCGGAAGTTTACAGGGAGTCCAAATATGCTTTTTCTGACAGTCCAAATCCTTTGTTGGAATGTCAGTCAAGGTCATTTAATAAATTTCAGCCCACCTGTGAGAGAAGGGGTCCAGATGGCAGGTTATTCCGGGAGATCGGTGGGCCTGCAGGGGGCGCTGCTGTTGAGGGCAGCTTCTGGGCTGGGCTCGAGGCAAGCCTGAGGAAGCGCTGGCTCTGGAGAGGTGGTGGCAAGGGAGCAGGAGCTGGGGGGTCGGTCAGAGCACACGGGGCTGGGGGGGGCGTGAGCAGATGTGGCTGGCTGAGGAGGGGCTGGCAGTGGCTCTCTGGGAGGCGTGGCCGGCCGCTGGAAAACAGGCTTTTCGTGCTTGGCTGATGAATCTGTTGCGTGATCCTTCAGCAGCCCTGTGGTGCAGGACGGGGCTCTGGTCTCAGAGCGAGGGGAGGCCATTGGAGACAAAGAGGAGTTTGACTCGTTGGGCTTGGCCTGAGAAAGCTTGGCCTCAGTGGGCTTTGCCTCACTAGGCTTGGCCTCAGTGGGCTTGGCCGCCTCATCGTCCTCGCCCTTGTCATCAGGGTGGTACTGCTGGAGGCGTATGTGCCAGGCCAGGCTACAGACAGCTGACACGGTCTTGAATTGGTGGATGACATTCCGGGGTATGAAGTAGATGTCGTCGTCACACAGCTGCACACGGACGTAGCGGATGCCCTCCCGCCGCAGCTGGTTCAGCTTGGCGTCATCCACCCACTGGACGCACTGCAGGGACACCAGTATTACAGGGGGGCAAAACCCACCATATTCTGTCATAAACTAATAGTATGTTTGCTTGTTCTGGTTGTGCTCTACAGCAGACTGAATGGCATATAAATACAGAGTACTAATGTTCCCTTTCAACTGTAATAATAAAAATGCATTCGGACCTGCACTCACTAATGTGATTGTGGAGGTTTAATTGTTATTACTGTGTTTTTATACCTGGAATTTGGCACATCTTCTCCTCATAAGGTATTTGAAATATTGGCATGGTTCCAACTCTAAAAGGCCTGTTAATATCCGGTGTATTGCAGGTATATTGATTGATCAGGGGCCGAATACTGATCATTTAAATTTTAATTTGTTGGGGTAATTAATCTTTTTTTTCCCCGGTCTTTAAAAAAGTATAAAAATGACATGTGTCACTGTTTGTTGTGGTTTGATTAAAAATAATCAGCCACATGCACTTTGCACATCCATTTTCAGGGGAGAGCAGTTGCTCCACCCGCTTTCAGTCGTCTTTAACCACAAATGGTTTGGTTATAGATAGAGAGATAACGTTCAGCGGTGAAACTGGTGCTCTGAATGAAGGGCCAGAAAAGGTTCGATACCCCACTGTGAGCAGAATTTGTTTTGCTTGTTTTATTTTTTTTATCATAGAACCAATGTCTGTGTCTCTAAACACTACATTTATAGCAACCACACAACCACACTTCACTCCACTGATGTAGCACTCACAAAGAGAACTACAAATATAGACATAGTATTGGGTTTCTGTAACTAATGTCAGATATCTAGCTTTCTTTTACATTCATCAACTTAATAAACTGAGCAAAAAACAGACAATTTCAACAGCTTGCCACCAAGAATCTACTCAAAAACACTAGCTTTGCCAAAAATGACTGTAAGATATGTAAGAAAAGAAGGGAGCTTTACATTACATGTTCTATAACTAGAGGCATATTAGAAGAATGTGTTTATAAAACACACACGCAAACACTTTCACTTTATATGTTACTTCTTTAAGGAGCAAATCAAGCAACTAGTTCAATTCCTGCAGAGCTAAAATGGCCTGCAGAGCTAAAATATTCCTGCAGAGTAAGCATGCTTTTGGATGCAGCTAAGAACAAGCTCAGAGAAAACCAAAGAACCATCACACAAAATTGCAAAGATTTTAAAATACTGTTTTGCCAAGTTCATTTTACACAATAAGAAGTCCAGATATGCTGTCTTCAGTAACATCCTGACCACAGTATGAACTCTCGCTGGAACCTCTGGTCAGCTGTGGTGTCAGCGGGTGCTGTGATACTTAACAAGGCTTTGCTTTGACTCATGAGTCAAGCCGGAAAAATTTTAAAACAAGCCTGCCGCCCCAGGCTCCTGTTTACCCTTTCAACAACAGACCAGCTCCCCTACTCGCAGCTTCAAACTGTTCTCCACCCAGACTGGAGCCACTTCAGCTGACCTGTAAGCACTTCTGAGGTATGTGACCCTGAAAGGCTGATAAGAGCACTGTACCTACCTGTGACACAGGAGGCTCGAACAGGTCAAGCTGAAGTCTCTGCACGACATCAGTGAAATCCTCAGCGTGAAAACACACAACATCTTTGGTTATCCTCGGTTGCTCACTCCTGCGAGACGAATTGCAGAAAAAAAAGCCACATCACAGGTCAGTTTGTTTACTGTCAGGAGGCCGCTGCTGCACAGCCGTTTCACTACAGTATGAGGTGGAGGTGGGTGAACGCTACCACTCACCACTCTCCAAACTGCACTGCCTTCAGGACCCCCACAGCAGCCGTGCTCTGCCAGTCGAAGCTCTGGCCCACATGGTCAGCATGGGCTCTCGTCCTGTCCTCAAACAAAACCTCCCGGGGCTCACTAGTACGTGGCAAGTAGTGCAGGTTCTTGATCTCATTCATGGATCTGCAAGCACAAATGAAGGTCTTACGTTTACATTGCCTCATGCCTTTATACAACCAGCAAGCACTGCTTACACTGTCGAAGCATATCGGAGAAAAAGGTATAATTGCAATATTTTGGGTTTTTAACATCTTGGGATGTTTAAACAGAAGTTTAAACAAAATTAACTCAAATAAATTCCCAAATGCGGTTAATTGTCACTTGATAGACTTGTCATGAATTGAAAGACTGTGTTCACTGTTAGTGTACCACTTTGTAATTGAGTGCAGCATATTTAAAAACAAGCACCGACAAGAACTGGCCTGTCTCATGTTTGACCAGAATTACTACATCTGTGATTGGTCAGGATCTTCAGAATACATATATTGCACGCTCATTTGATTTAAGTCCAACAAAAGTCAATGATGAAGTTATTAAGGAATAATATTGTGCACTTGGGCTTAAGAGGCCGCTAAACTAGTCATGCATAGTTTCACACCGCTAGCGGTAACCCTACTGCAACATAACATTTTCAACAATAAAAGGAGATAAAAAATATTCAACCTGTCCTACGGCACCCATTACATTAAAATCGCCCATCCTGTTGTGGGCCCTAACTTTATCAGCTAAGCTTTACTAAACACTTACCAGACTATGTAAACACAGAGGAGGCTTTGAAAATGTGTACCTGCGCCTCTTAAACGGAGACTTGGGCATGTCAGCAGTGGGAACCATCTGCTCTCCCGGTCGCACCCACATGATGGGCCCATCGTCGCTTTGAGAACGACAATCTAGCTTCAGGCTGGACAGACACCCCCACGGCAAGGTCATCTGCACAGACACAGCTCAATAATTACAGCCTTCTGGCACTAATTATTTCCAAACACAGACGCAAAACACTGCACAGTTACAGAGAGGACAATAAACAAAAACGACAATCTCAAGTGTGTACAAAGTATCTTGACGCCAGAGTATCAAACGTGCTCAGACAAAATTAAATTTCATTGAATGAGTTTGAGAGACACTAATGAGGAGAGGAAAACTTTCAAAGTGAGATTCAAGAACTGTCCCGTTGCTGTTCACAGGCAGCGGAATGTCCTCTAACCTTGAGGAACGGTGATTCCTCCAGCATGTCCAGGAACTCAGGGAAATAATCACCCACTTCCTCGTCCACGGCCCCCACCAGGCTGATCTGTCTCATGGGGCCGGCCCTGTATGTCCCCGAGCAGTATGTTCGGCTTACCTGCAATCACATGCTCCATTAAATCCATGGCACCAGTCACAGCTCGACTGTAACTTCACTGTAATGCTCAACTTAATATGTTTATGAAGCAAAAGAATAACAGAAACATTCTTCAAAATGCTGACACAAATGGACATATAGAAAAGCATGAAAATACCAAATAAAAATGGAATAAGTCATCCTTATACGACAAGTCTTTAACAGCAACAAGCCCAAACATTGTAATCACTTACAACCTGTGCTATTTTTAGACCTTTGGAATGCTGACATCATTCAGTATCAAATGTCAATATCGGTGTATAATCCACTATGCAAGTGCTCAAACAACTGGTCTGCTTATGCCTGTTTAGCCAAACGCAGCTCCCTGAAATGTCATGGAGAAAAAAGCCTCGCAGTTTGGCCTCCAGATAGCAGAGGCGAATTTGGCACGCAGTGCTAGGCTCTTCCGCACAGTTAATGCACTTTAGACGATGACCCACACCGGACGCCAGACTACAGTAAGTAATGTCTCTGCTGTGTTACTCCTCTGGTGTTTAGCTGGGTACGAACTGTGTACTTGACAGATGCTGAACCTCTATTGGATTGCTATTCATGATTTCTAAATTGGCCTGCAGTCTGACGAACAACTTTCGTTGAAATGCACAGTTTCCAACTATTCCATGTTACATTTCTACTGGAGGCACCTGTTCACTGTGTGTATCTATGTAATTAAGGTTTTTGGCTCCTTTATAGGCACTACTTTAAGAGTCAAGTGTAAGCAAAGAATTAATCAAATAACTAACAAGAAACCTGAGCAATCCCAAAAGCAGCTTTAGCCTGGGCAGCACCAACTGAACAGTGTGGACTTCCTCCAATATTTTCACTGTATAAATGATACAATGGTTAATCATATTTAACTCATTAATAAAGACTACTCTCGCCCCTCATCATCTGTACTGAAAAAAATGCTCTCCAACCCGACATAAATGGTTTTGTAGAGTTGTAGAAGACAGAAATCCCAAAACAAATCTAGTCTTACCTGGGAGTGAAAGTTGGCGATGGTAGTAGTCTCGATGTCCTTCTTGCCGAGGATTTCCATTTTGACTGGCGTGTTGGGAAAGTTGAAAGCAAAATAGTCCAGGAAATCAGGCAAATAGGCGGCAGCACCATGTACCACGGACAGCGCGTAGCGCGCCGCTCCCTTAGACGTTTCGCTGAAGGCCAGCTCAAGGAACTCGCGAGCAAACCTCTCGGAGTCTCCAGGACGCAGGAAAGAGAGCTCATCAGCGTAAGCGTGCAGCACCGACGCGCCTCCATTGGGCTGCTTCTCCTCATGGATCAGCCTGCTGAAGCAGGAGCCCGTCTGCAGGCACGAACTTCGGATGAAATGGTCTTGGTGGGAGAGGAAAGGCGTCTGGACCCCTTTGGGCATGCGATATTCACCCAAGCCCGGGCTCGTCTGACACAGCTTCTCGTCTTTGATGTACGAAAGCACAGCCGGATCATCAGAGGGGGGAGGACTGTCTCCTGTCATTCCAGCACACATGGTCTGCACTTCCTTGCTGTACATCCGCAAACGCTTGCCACGCTCATCCTCCCTGTGCCTCTTCTTTTTCTTCTTCTTCTTAAGCAGGTACTCCTCAAGGGATTGGGTTTTCCCGTTCTCATTATGGCTGACTGGAAGAGGGAGAAGGAGAGTTAGGCTGGTATTAATGCTTAAGTCAAGATGTCAAAAAAGTTTTTGTCCAATACACCCGTCTCTGGCCTCTGCATTAGAATCATCAGCCTTGCTGGTGTACAAATGAAAGTCAGTCGCACAGCTTGGGTTAGACATCCTCTAGTCCTTCATCAGATTTTGACCACTGAATTGTTCTTGGCTGGACGGCCACTCTTAACCTGACACTGATGCGCATAAAACTCTGATACCCTACTGACACACACACTGCCATGTCAGTCTCATCGCTATGCTGAAAATGGTCTCCCAAATAATAAGGCGATCGTCCGCACAATTATCAGGTCAACAAAGGTCCTGTAGACAGAAACTTACGAATGAGGTAGGTCGGCTGACAAACTGATAACAGGTGGAGTGTACCTGCATCAACAGCAGACCTATGAAGCAGGCTGATCTCTTAAAAGTGGCCAGTGAGAGGAAAGGTGGGTGTTTTAAAAGCGGTTGGCCTCACCTCAGCCAATAACAAACTAAAGCAAAATCTTTCGTTTCATTATCACCAGGTCAAGTCTCAGCTAGCAAAATAGTTCCAAACACACATAACTGAGGTGAACTAGTTTACTAGTCTGCTAAACAGACCTGTGCCAAACGTTGTGGCACACAACAGTAAAAGACAAGGCTGATGTTGGCTTGTTTTGGGCCCAGTTGTTCATTTGAAATGTGTTGCTTTCCACCTTAAAGTGTGCAGCAGTCACAACAGCAGCCCACCTTTCAACTCCTCCCTGTGTCACACATTCACACAATAATCTGTGCAATAGCCTGCTACTACTTTGTTAGCGGGTTTACATGACTATCATTATCTGCACCACTATATGCATTATTTTGCTTTGATGTGCAATAGTCTACCATGCGCAATACTGTGCAGTGTCCTTATTGGCTAAAACAATCATTTCACGAAGTATCTTATTATGTGTCTTCCCATGTTTTCTGAATGGGAGCTGAACCATTTCATTATGTGTGATATCTTATGTGCAACAGCCTTACCATGTGATGATCACTACATTACACTATATACACACTATACTACACTATATCTATTACTGACATGCTACTTACCTTTACTACGTGCTATTACTTACTAATTACTGTCGTTAGTTATTCACCTAACTGCAAGTCAGTTATCTATAGTATTAATACCCAGAACTTGAGTATGTATCATGGCGTATTTGACATTGAAATTTTCGTACAGAACCTTTACTGGATTTATTTGAATTTTATAATTTATATTGCACTTGTTTCTGTGTCTCTTTGCAGTCATAATTAATTTCCTCCGGGATCAATAAAGCTTTCTGATCCTGTTTTATTACGTAAAAGAGAGTTACATGTGAAAAACCGCAGAAGACTTTCATGTGCAAAAATGCAGCAGTTTCATGTGCAAAAATGCAGAAGAGTAACGTGCAAAACTGCAGAACACAGCGCGTCAGTGTGTGGGGGGGGTGGAGCACCCTCCACGTTTCCCAAAGTTACCTTTTTTTTTCTTGTTGTTTTCAGGCACCTTGACGTTGGCCTCGGCATTCTCCTTCTTCGCCTTGAGCTTGGCGTCCTTGTCGGTGCGCTTCTCCTTGCGCTCGGCCTTGGCTACGGTGAGGGGCGTGAATGTGAAGAGAGGGGTGGGCGCCAGGAGAGACGACCCGGGGGATTTGGCAGCTGTTCGGGCCGCTGGAGGTGTCTTCCGAAGCGGCCAGGGGAGAGCTGGGGCTTTCTTGGAGCCCTGGTGGTCGTGGTGGTGGTGTTGATGAGAGGGGGTCCGTGTCTGGAAGAGGGGCCGCTCTTTGGTGCCCAGGTGGCGCGGCTGGGAGTTGTTTGTCTGTTGTTGTGGTGGTGGTGGTTGTTGTGGTTGTTGTTGTTGTTGTTGTTGTTGCTGTTGCTGCTGCTGCTGCTGCTGGGGTAAGGTTCCCCGTTGCTGCGCGTGTGGATGGTGACGGTGGTGCTGGTGTTGGTGGTGCAGCTTCACCCTCTTCACCTCTTTATCCAGCCGCTCCAGCTTCTCTCCGCACGGGGAGCGCTCCCTCTTCTTCTTCTTCTTCTTTTCCCTCACGACACCCTTCTCTTCGAGCTTCTCCTCCACTTTTCCTCCACATTTAACGCGCGCCAGGTCGACCTGTGCAGCCATCTTGCTTAAAGGGGGGAAGAATTTAAAAAGCCTAGTTAAACTTGAAGCACGCATGTCCTCCAAGGTCCCGAGTTGCATGGGACTTGTAGTCCAAGAAGAGAGCCTACCCTATCACAGGCCACCTGTTTGTAGTTCTTATCCTCCACCCGTCTCCTACGCATGTGCAGCACCGCGGTGCACTTAAGGAGATGTAGTTTTCATGGGCAAGAGGCACTGGAACGATTGCGTGCGCCACTGCACGCGCCTCGTCCAGGAGCTGACGTCACCATGTAACTCTATAGGCGGGGCGTGCAAAAGAGAACGCACCCCCTCCCCAGTTCAGGAGAGAGACGGACCCTCACAATGAAAAACAAAAGCCGACACCAGAACAGTGATATCGTCTGCTTTAATATGATAAACGCACTACGATTAGTATTTATATTTATTATATATTAAATATATATTATGTTATTCTAAATATATAATATGCATTATACATATTTTATCTAATATATATTATAATAGAACATATAAAACAATATATATTATAAAGATATATTATTATATATTGAAATGTATATTTATCCTACTATTTACATTTATTATAGATTTAATGTATATTGTAATATTACATATAAATGTATATTATAATATTTAATAATATTATACATACTATTTTAAAAAATCTAGTTGAGTACTGAAAAACTAGTGGTTTTTTTGTCTCTAAGCATATTTGACTTATTAGGCCTTGTCATGTGTAGACAGTCCCAATAAAATTGATTTGCCTATACGCAACAGCCATGGGCTCTACTAAGCAGCCCACTGAGCATCTGAAACTAAAGATGACTCTTACAAAGCAAGAGAAGACTTAAAAACATACCTAAAGACTTCCTGCTTGTAATTTGATCTCTCTGCAGTGTCAAAAACAAGATCTGGAAGACCAAGAATTAAATGCTCTTATAGGCGAGCAAAACCCTCACATCGCTGCCATGAACCTCCAGGAAACTTTAGCTGGCACTGATCCACTAAGCAGTATTGTTGCACTAAAGGTAACTGACAATTTGGAATCAAGTGCTATGGCCCAACAGAAGAAAAGAAGACTCTGGCCTCCAACACCAAAGAGATGCTTGAAAAAAGCAGAAGCATTTAAATGATATCTTGCCAGTTGTTAAGCATGGGGTGGCTCTATTATGTACATCACTATTATGTAAAAGTAGGAGATTAGAGAAAAAAAAAAAGAATTCTTAAAAGCAACAAATTCTAGAAGCTTATAACTTAGTGAAGAAACTGAAGGAGAAGAAAGGTTGGTTATCACAACACCACAATGATCCAAAACATACATCAAACATTTTGAGATACAAAAGATTAAGGTTTGACCTGGCTTCATCATCCTTGGATTTGAGCATTACTGATCATCTGTAATTAGGTCTTGTTTTGATGTGTCCAGTGGGCCCAAACTTTCACAACCTTGACAACTGTAGCTGTTTTGATTGGTTTTCCTGTGTTGCACCTTTTTTAAAAAGCAGTACAGGTTGAAACATTTATTGTACCATCATAGTGAAGGCTGGGGCTACTCTGTAGGCACTGTATACTAAATAGGTTCATTTATGTCTGTAATTTAACTTTAAATGTGTAATGTATATACACAGTATATTTAAATACAAACATCCACTATATGAACAAAAGTAGTGGGACATGTTTTTTCAGGCTTATCCTGTTTTTTGGGCTAGGCCTCTTACTTCCAGTGAAGGGGCTTCATCTTAATGCTTCAGCAGACCACAACATTTTGGACAACGCCAGAGAGTTTAGCAACTAACTACTATTTGTTTAGTCAATTAGTGCATTAACTTTTTTAAGAGGAACTTAAAAAATGCTTTAGCATACTAAGACATTTTGGACAACACCATGCTTCCAATACTGTGGACACAGTTTGAGGAAGAACCTTTTCTATTCCAGCATGACTGTACCCCAGTGCACAAAGCAAGCTCCATAAAGACATGGCTGGAGGAGT
>JBBPCX010000141.1:5854025-5864208 GCA_037974365.1 Hydrocynus forskahlii
GATTTTTTTTTCTGAGTGAAGGCAAGTATTTATACAGGTGCTGTACATTTTATAAACATTTACAACTACCACAATGTAGAGATCCAAAAGCTTTTTTCCTTTTCTTTTCTTTTTTTTTTAAGATAAAGCAAAGCAAGGCCACCGTTTCATACACATGACATTATGAGATGCACTAGGGAAACAAACCACAAGAAGTCCAGTTTCATTTTCAGTTCGGTCTTCTGAGCAGTCCGTAAAGGCTTCACATTGTTATTCAGGACTAAACAAATGCCATTTGTCAAATATGCAGTGGCATACATACATTTTTATTGCGAACTCATCTGCCCCAACCAGCTGATAGTAAGCTGAACCACCATTTGGTTATAAGTCACAAAAGATGTCGAACTCCGGCTCATTAGCAGACTTAACATGGTCCCGTTAATAGGTGCAATGGAGAGAGTGTTAAGAAAACAAGCGCAAAGTTGAGGACCGATGAACTAAAATGGACTTGTCATTATCAAAGCTGCCACTGGTTCTGACCCCATTCTCAAAAACAGGAAAAAAAAAGGAAGTGCATATACTCACACATATATTGAGAATCACAATGGTATTTAAACATATGAAGTGTTTTTTTTTTAAATACAGTCTGATATGTTTTGTGATTACACCGATCATATATACATGGCCATTTTACACACACATATATGGAGATGAGGCCAAAGTCCACGCACAGTCAAATGAGCTACATTTGATGAGCTACATGAGCTTAGGTTACATTACACTTGGGCTTTTAACAAGCATAGAACTTATATAGAGACAAAGTGTTCTCGTTTAAGACCCACGTTTTCTCCAACAATATCAGGTTAGTGATGCACATGAAAAGTCGATCGATAAATGTTAAGAAAAATAAAAAGCAGTAAGACAAAAATATATGCTAGATATGAAAAAATATGATTTACTCCCAATACCATTTTTTATTTTACTGATACAACCGAGAATTTAGTCAAAATGTTAATCTCAAGGTTCACACCTTGTGCAGCCATATGAAAAATGCATGTCCTCTGCGTGTAGTGCACGAGTCAGTAATTCTAATCTGTGCTGGAAGGATGAAGCGATCTTATTAGAATCTGAGTTAGAGCACAATGTTTATATATGATTGCAAAAAGCTATATATTTGTCCTTTCATCTCAATAAATTACATACAATTCTTCATAAACACACATGTAGTAAACATTATAACTAACCACAAGTGTCTGGTCATTGAAAATAATCTAAAATACGTTGCAAAGCTGGTAATGTATGGCCAGAACACCTTGAGCCAGTTTCCCAGTCATGGATTAAGCCTATGATAAAATATTTCTTTTGTAGTCTAAGTTTAGGCTTAATCTGGGTTTGGGAAATCAGCCCTTTGTTTGCACGGTCTGGTCATCTGCCTGGACTGCTCCTCAGTTCAGTCAAGCAGTGATGGTGAGCCAAACAAGAAATCAAAGCTAGTGATGTTAGTAACAGCCTTCATTCAGGGTTAACCATTTTTGCATTGCTTGGTTGAACTGTCTCTGCAAGGACTTTGTAATGACATCTGGCAAATCATGCGAGGTGCAACTAATCAAGGACTGACTGTCCATATGTTCTGGAAAAAAAAAAAACATTCCTTCACGTTCCCGGAAAATTCAGAGCATTCTATCTTTACCCCTCACAGGGCTTCACAGGAGCACTGGGATTCGAGTCGAGTCCCTCTAGCAGGAGTCTCTGATTGGCACAATATAAGACTTGCAGGTCTTAGTGTAGGTGAGACGACTGCACCAACTTGGACATCAGGACACAGAATCTGAACAGATACTTGAGAACACTGAATAACCATGAATGCACCGTCTCAGCAAAGATCGGCAAAGGTCAGCAAAGGTAACAATGTGATGTTAAAGTCACATAAAAACACGCATCAAATACACAGTGATTCAGAGAAACCATCATTTGAAAACAGTCGGGCCCATTCTGATGTCCCGGGCATTCTGATGAACTGGAACTCCATTTCTCCACTGAGCACAGGCCCCTTCAGACACCCTCCACCTGAGAATGGATCTTGGCAGAACTAGGGACCTTCCATGGACCTGGAGTAATCGGGGCTTTCTTGGTGCCAGGGTTTCCATTCCAGGAGGTTTCAGGTGGGACACTGCTAGATCCCCTTGTCTCCCTCTTGCTCTCTTCGGCTGCTACCCCTTTGTGTCTGCCCTGTTCCTTGACCTCTCTGTCTTTCTCTCTGTGCTGCTTGCGGTTCAGGGTACTGGTCTGAGGTTCTGGTACTGGCCTCTCTCTGTGGATGTGGGAATGAGACTTCTGAGGTGCCACATCAGTGTCTGCCCCTTTCTCCCTACGACGTCGTTCGTTAAGGGTCTTAGCGTTTTCAGGCTTGGTTTCTCCGGTCTCCTTGTCCTGCTGGAAATCACTGGTCTCTCCAGGTCTCCATTCCTGAGGCCCTACAGAACCAGTGTATGGTTCGTCCTGTCCCCAAGATGACTGCTTGGTCCCGGTCTCTAGGTCCTTCCTGGAGTTCTTTCTAGGACTTGTTGAGCGGCTCTCCCTTTGCCCCTGGGGTTTTCTCTCCGCATACACGTCCAGACTCTGAGTGCTAGCATGGCTGTTCTTGGTCTCCATAGAACCAGAGGGTTTCTTCTCCTTCTTAGGGCTACGTGAACGCTCTTTCCGCTCTGTAGGAGAAACATCCATCCTTGGGGGGCCTTGGGAGTTGCTTTGAGATACACTGGAGTCATTTTTCCTAGGGAGGGATCTGGGATCTCTGGGGTAGTGATGTGGCCCACGGGAGGACGCAGAAGCTGGGCCAAGGAGCTCTTCTGGGGCTGTGATCCAGGAAGCAGAATGGGTGCCCTCAGAAGGTGAGAGAGAGGGGGAGGATAGAGATGCTGGCACTGATGGCTCATCAAGGGCAGGGTATCTTGAGAAGTTTGCAGGTGGACCCATCATCATCATCTCCTTAACATCTGCAACAAATGGCATTACAGTCATCATATTAGGAATTTCTTAATGGGGATCTCATGCATAGTTCCCAGCCCAGTCCCCAGCTCCTAATAAAACAGTCAGGTGTCCTACAACCCTTGATTACCAGATTAAGGTGATGTAGAGGATGGAATACAACAAAAATGTGGAATGGCTGGGAGCCCCTCAAGGACTGAATTGGAAACCACTGCACTCGAGCATACTCAGAAATGTCTTCTTGTGCAAATTAATGTTTGGGGATTCCCCAACTCAAAGTTTACTTTCTTTTCAAAATGCAAACTACATCATTAATCTGTTTTTCTAAAAACAAGCCCTCGGTTCACATGTTAAAAATCTTCACTCCCTGAGGCTCTTGGCCTCAAGCAACTGAGATATTCATCTGTGCTGGAAAGACATTTCTATTTTCCCTCGGGGCTGATAAGGGTGCAGGCGGAGGTGAGGGAGCAAGGTGTCAAATTGAACCAGCAAGCAAAAAGAACTTGACGGCACAGAAATAGGAGAGATAACAGTGTTCATTCTTTTTACTGATGGTGCAGCCAAATCTAGGTCCACAAAAAGGCAATTTTCTCGAAAATATCTGGCCACACAAATTATCTGAAGGCATCCCTGCCTTGCAGCAATCATCAATTAATGTACTGTGTTAAATATCACCTAATCACTGCAACTGGGCGTGTAATCAATTGGTTATTGCTGTTATCTCCTTTGATTAATCCATCGTGCAGTTCAGCCAAAGGAAAGGTGTGTTGCATTGAATATAAACTCTGTTGGGGTAAACTATGTTAGTGAGCAATGTTAAAATAATACTTATATATTATAGTGTTTTTCTAGGTAGTTATCTGTGATGGAAGGCTGGTTTCTGAATATGGTAAACAGGTAAAGAGGTATGAAAAGCAAAGAGCGGCAGTTCTGAAAAAACAAGAGAAATGTGAGGCTTGGAGGAGGAAGAGCAAAGGTTTACCAAGGCTATTAAGGACAGACCAAGAAAAGCAGAGTAGTCTTTAGTGATGCTCTGGTTTCATGTAGAAGCACAAGGTGGAAGAAGAGTTCAGACCTAAAGAGGAGAAAAAGAGGAAAAGAGAGGAGCCGAGGCCAAAGACAAAAGTGAGAAAGACAGGAACAGAAAGTAAGCGAGAGGCAGATCGAGAAAGGTGAATGCGTGAAAACAGAAGCTTTGTGACACTGCTGTCAAGCACACAAATCCGCCTCTGCACACACACAGCACTTTGGAGGACAGAAAATACGCATAAAAAGCCTGAGGAACGTTTGTATTGTGTGTGCAAAAAGTGGTGAGGAGGCAGTGTCGAAGTCAATTTTGTGACCTGCAGCAAGTCACCAATTGTGCACAGACTCAAAAGCTACAGTGGCGTCCAAATTTTGTCAAGCAGGAACATACTACTGAGTACAAATGAGAGTTGCCACATACAATCCTATCACAATATTTGGGCCCTGTTGTGGTTTTACTGCTATTCTTTACGATATTTCACAACACAGTAAATATTGTGATTTGATTCTATGGTACACTGACTTATTTTCCCCATATATTATTATTAAAATGCATACTCATTAGGAAAATAAAATGTGATACGATTAAATAGATCTTCCCAATTAAGTCCTGTCTAATTCCTATTGTGATGCAAGAGAGCCACTGCAGCATATTTGTGGCAATGTTGTCAGAATAGATGTAAGTCCCAAAAAGTATATTAAATATATTGAATAATACACAGTTTTAAATAAATAATTATATTGTAATGATACAGTGCTGAAAAATATCGCAACATATCAAATTTTTTCTCCCACCTCTAGTGGTTGCAGCCTAGTGTGGAAAACACTTGCCTGTGAACCTGATGACAAAGTTGCAGGTTCAAACCCCCCACTTTCTACCACTATGTCCTTGAACAAGACACTTAACCCTCAGTTGCTCCAGGGGCACTGTCCCTCTAACTAATGATTGTCTACCTAATGAAGTCGCACTGCATAAAGGTGTCTGCCAAATGCCGTTAATGTAAATGTACTGAGCTTTGTTTGAGTTATGTATCTTTTGAGGGCACAATTATAATCTTGAGCTGCAAGTCAACTGCACTGTGAGCACAAGATGCCCAATATATTGTAAACTGCTTTAGAAAACACAACCAACTACAGAAGAATCACATCAAATAAATAAAATAAGTCCATTGGGAATGGAAGAGAACTGTTGTTTAATGAATGGGTTGGTAAAAAAAATGCTTTCTTTTACAGTTTTCTATTTCACTTTACACAAAGTGTGATTTTTGCCAAATTACTCCTTTAAAAATCTGAAAATTATTAAACCTGTGACATGCTTTCTGTGCAGGTTTACCTTCAAGAGCATAACCCAGATATGACTAGTATGAACAACCCTTTGCCAGGGATAATTTCTACTCCCTTTTCACTTTGTCTACATACCTCCACTCACTGACCACTTTATGAGATCCACCCACCTAGGAGGCCCACATGCTCGCCACCTTCTACTCTATTTATTCATTGGTATCTGACCACAGGACCACTTTAACCAGGTTTTATTTCGGTTGGTACCATTCTCGACACAGCACTGACACTGTCCTTATAGCGTGTATGACACTTTCAAGTGTATTTCAGAGATAGGACCGAAGGAGGACTTGAAGATGGCAAACTGTGCATGGTCAAATGGGCTACAGTCTCAAACTGTACACTTGTGCAAGGTGGACCCACAAAGCTGATGTTTCTAATAAAGTGTCCAGTAATGTCGCATGAAAGTACTTTACATTAAAGGGGACCTATTATGCAAAACTCACTTTTTGCATCCTTTTGTATTTCCGTCTACTGCTCCTATCAACACTCCAAGCGGGGGAAAAAAACATCCATCCTTCACCCTTCACCTATCGAGCCCCCACCCACTAGATTAGTTGAAGATCCGCCATTTTTGTCTGCTGATTTTACGAGCACACATAAGATGCCGAGCGCTACGGCTACAGGCAAAGGCAAGTCACTCATGAAGTGTTGTGTTCATCTCGCTCGGGGTCGAACATATAGGGCCGATAGCACCTCTGTTTACTGCCATTTTCGTGTGTGGTAAATGCGCAGCATAAGCATGGGATGGGTGGGGCGTGGCCAGCAACAGCTTATTTGCATAAAAGTGACAGAGCCCCTAAACGGCTCATTTTGAAAGGGACTGAAACTCTCAAGAATAGAGCTGGTGAGATCTCTTTATGTGAAAGTGATTTTGTGTAAAGAACTTCATGAACATGTTTTGTAACCCATTGACCTATCATAACTTGTTTAAAAAGAGGTATAATATGTCCCCTTTAAAATGTTTAGGAAATAAAAATACAAGCTAAAACACACAAGGTAACTACAACTGTCTACAATTATGGATGACCTGTAACTCACTGTGATCAGGTATCTGGCCCTGGCCAGGCCGCAGCAGCAGCAGCACCTTGGTGCCGCCAGCTTGGATCAGCTCAATGGCCCGTGTGTGCGTGATGCCCTGGGTGGGCTCGCCATTGATCTCCACTATTTGATCTCCCACCTATCAGGACAAAGTAACCATTAGCAATCTCTCTGCAATAGTCAGTGTTTCTATTACAAACCATCACGCTGAAAGGGCCACCCCTACTTAATCACAGGCATGCAATAACCTGCTAAGCTTTACTCCTTACTAGCCACTGAGGTTTAAATGGGTTTTTAATGATGCACCATGATCACAATCATGTATAATGTCAATGTTAGCTATGTACAAAAGTCACAGTAGACGTAAACAGCTCAATGCTTCAGTCTCCCTACAAAGCAGCTGGGCAATATAAAAAAAAAATAATAGCAAAAGTTGGCAAATCCCTAGTCAAATAACATGTTCTGCTAATTTTATTTTTAGGAAAAACTAAGTAAACACATGCTCTAAAGAGCTCAGTTTAAGAGTGCAATTTCTATTTATGTTTATAAAAATAAAAGATAAAATGTAACACACCTTTTGCTTAGGTCTTATTTCCTTTTTTTTATTAAATAAGCTAAATGTATCAAATAAACCATATGTCACTATTACAGTCACTGGTATATGGGCGATCCCCGCCTGGCAGTGACTCACATGTATCCTGCCGTCCTTCAGCGCCGGGCCTTCCTCAGCCAGTCTCAAGATGAACAGGCCCATGTTGTACTCCTTTCCGCCCCTCAGACTGAAACCAAAACCTCTTGGCCCTCTCTCCAGCTCCACCAGGAAACAGCCCTGATGCACACACACACACACACACAGACACACACACACACACACACACACACACACAGACACATGGTCAGACAAGCAGCAAAACTTTATCATTAATATTTATTTTTACAAACACAGACTTTGAATAATGTCGAACGGTTGAGCTCATCCTCCCATAGCTGTCTGTTTTGTAGTTATGGACAAAATACCAGAGACAAAAATCTGGTTTATTATTATTATTACTATTATTATTATCATTAATTTAACTTTAATTTAGTAACCCTTCTAGTCACGCATGAACACACCACAGCACAGCACACAGCGTGAACAATGTGAAATTCTTTCAGTGAAGCGGGGGGCCACCACCAACGAGGGGTGTCCAGGGAGCAGCGTATTGGGATGGTACCTTGCTCAAGGGTACCTCAGTGGTGACACTAGCAGTTGGGATTTGAGCCCAAAAAAATTCAAAAAGCAGTTGGGATTCACTCACCAGCGTTAAACAGTACTGAATTGCATGTAATATTGATTACGTAATCCGAGTACAAATCAAAGTAGAGAAGAATACCATTGAAAATAGGCACAAACAGATGATGATGATGATGATGATGATGATGATGATGATGACTGACAGATTGCAGTGTGTTCTCTTGAACACAGACGCTGTGTGACTCACCAGTGTTGAGTGGTACTAGACTGCATGTAATCTGGATTTTGTAAGAAGATTACAAGTCAAAGTACTTGTTTTTAGACTAGAATAACATTGAAAATAGGTGTATTTTTATTATTTTTTTATTATTTTTGTAAGTTATTTTTATGTAATGGTAAAGAAAATTCTTCAACAGTTTTCCAGCAGTTTGCAGCTCAGTTGGTGTTGAAACAGTGTGGGATCACTAATGACCCGAAGTGTGTACCAACAGCTGTTGAACACCCATCTGTCTGGCGCTTAAATAGGTAATTACAGTTTAAATCTGCCTGCACCTGAAAAGCAAAGCCAGAGAGTCTGAACGGATTACCTGCATTCGCTGTCGCGCGGCTGTCAAAGTTCCTGAACAACTTGTCCTATGTAAACCAGATGGAGTGACAAAGTCCCGGCCCCGGGTCAAACAGATGGGTGCAAGCAGCACGTCTCGCCTTTCGGAGCCTCACTTAAACGCACCTGAGGCATTCGCCGTACCCCCAGCTCCCAGCTTTACACTTCAGCTTTATTAAAGGATGACGGCTCATTATAGGAGCTGTGCTGCACTCCATTCCTTTCATTATAGGAGCCGTCATTTTCTTTTAACCAAACTCATTCTGTCCATTTCACCACACGGGTAGCTAGTTCTCTACTGTAAAGAGACAGACTGTCATCTGAGGTGTGACGTGAGATAATTACAGAGGCACAAATCTGACTTTTGACCTAAATATTACACACAAGCAATTATTTTAAAGCTCAGCACACACGTGATCCATTCAAATCCGATTTAAACTGCCCTATGTAGTCTTGGATCAGATGCAAATGATTACAGTCATATGACCGTAATTTTCCTAACATAAAATCATATTCGTGATAATGTTTCTCTGCCTTTGACCGCTGGGACAGGCTCCAGCACCCCCATGACCCTGATCAAGATTAAGCGGCTCAGATAATGAATGAATGGATGGATATTTGCAATAATATCTTATGCGTTCATTTTTTTGCTAATGCACTGTCTCACACATGCAGCGTTGTTGTTATACCCAGCTTGATCATTACTCTTTTCTGAAATTGTCAAAAATGGGTCTTTTCAGGACAGCAGTGGGTTCAACACAGACACTGTGAGATTCATCAGTGTTCAGTAGGCCTGGACTGCATGTAATCTGGATTATGTAATCTGATTACAAATCAAAGTACTTGTATTTAGAGGACACCATTGAAAATAGGTGCAGTCAGAGAGAGGTGCTTTTTGATAAGGATTACTACTTTTTAAAGCCACTGCATTTCTGATTGGGCTTCAGTGTTTTCCCGCCCTGGTTCTGGAGTCACACCGTCCTGCACACTTTAGCAATTTAACACCTATTCCAACACAATAAGGACTAATGCTAATGTTGTGATTAGAGGCAGGTGTGTTTAGAGATGTGAAAACACTTAAATGTGCAACACTGGATGAACTCATAACACAACGGATTAGGCAACATGCGTAATTCAGGTTGTTGTTGTCATTGTTGTTACATTTTGGGGAGTATGAACAACAGTAGAACGGAAAGTATGACTAAATATTCCAATGGCTCCAATTCAAAAAGCCATCCAAAATTACTGATATTACATTTTTTAAGTAATTAAAAAGATTGTTACTGATTACGGTTTCAGTCATGTGATGTATAATCACTACTACAATGACACTTCTTTAATGACACTACTTTTACTTTTATTTTGTGAGTTATATGTCCTGTATTCTTTTGACTGCAGGATAGTGCCATGTGCCTGCATCTAAAACATCTTCTGAATTCGTGCATTATTGTGCGACAGCAGGTGGGAAAATCATGTTTTTAAAAGTGCTCCATGCTTTGCGATTCACATTGACTTTGTAGGAAAAGTGTGGCAAATAATCTTTTGCCTCCCCCCAGATGTAGTCCATCTGCCAAGACATGTTTGAAACTAGCAGTCAAGAGTCACCATAAAGCTTCTCTCAACTTGCTAAAGCCATATTTAACTCATGAAGCTAGAGATGTGGTTTAGGACACAGTATGACTTAATGTGTGCTAAAAAAAACAAAAACAAAACTAATGGGCATGTTTTACCAAAAAATGACTCTAATTCAGGACGTGTACTCCTAAACTGATTTGTGGAAAATCTTCTAGTCCAAAAAGACAGTCCAGAGCTACACATTTTTACAGCTCACAGTAAGTCATACTGTGACCCAAACCACATTCACAAATACATATACACACACACAGTGTGTATATGCCACTTTTTGTTCAAATGTAAATAAAAGCTGAGAAATATTTTTCTCCACAGTGATGCCTATTGTACATCGTCTT
>JBBPCX010000141.1:5883397-5928202 GCA_037974365.1 Hydrocynus forskahlii
CCCCCCCCATCATTATATGGCCACTTCTGCATTTATGTATGTGTGTATTTTTATCTTTCAGATTTTATCTGTCTGTCTCACCTGGCCTTATCTGTTCAGTGGGCCTTCGGTCAGTTCCTCTTGATGAAAATGTGCTGCTTATAAATGAGCATGCAGAACAGAAAAAATATAGCAGAATATAAAGACCCACATTATATTCTGCTGACATTGCAGTGTTTCCTAGTCAGAGAAGACGCGTCAAAAATTGTGAAACAGCTTCTGTAGTTTACACTCATGCGATATTCTCTAGAACAACAGGAATATTTACATATACACGTGTACATTCCCACTGGAGCTGCATTAGAGTGGGCTTCACTGTTGCTCTACACATGGAGCTGAAAGAGAATGCAACAGGAAGAAGGGAAAAAAAGTCACGAAAAGAAAAAAGAAAAAACACAACACAAGAAGAATGTTCAGCATTCATCTGGTTTTCTTGGGCATAACCTGTCTAAGCCAACCTACGTTGTGAAACAGCGCTCTGTACGGTAAACCAGGACAAAAGGTGTCACTGTAGCTCGAGTTTCATACGCATTATGATTGACTGCCTCTCACCATAGTAGCTAAAGGATTCAAAGAGGGTGTAATGAACTATGATTAACAAAAGTATACAAGCACACCTCTACAAACACACCACCACTGAGCTTTACAACTACAGCTCCAGACCAGATCATTTTATTCATGCAAAGAAAGAGGGCCCAAAGCAACTTTAGCCTCCTCTCCATTTACACTTGGCTCAGGAGTTCAGAAGAGCAACATAGCCATTTTTCAGCCCCCCTTCGTCTAGTGTTTGAAAGCCAGGAGAATGAAGTCCAATCCAAACAAACCAGTAGACAGCTGTGAAGAATCCCATCCAACTGAATCCACTACCATGTCCCACACTATAGGCCAAGATGGAGCATCGACACCAGATTCACTGCCAATCTGGAGCGCTCTGAATGAGTGATTTTCATTCGCTCCATTGCCTCTGCATGGCCCTTTTGTGATGAATCAATGACATAAAGTCTGAAGAGTGTGACAAGCACCTTAGAGTTTTGGGGGGGGGGGGGGTTCCTCAAGGGTGTCAACTAGGTCCTATACAATTTTGACTTCTACTGCTCTATTCAAGCCTAAGGAGCTACATGATCCATCACCACCAAGGCTGGCAATCATGACACCAGACACATTTTCATAACAACATCCTGGGCATGAAGCTAATGCTGTTTTAATGTCAGTATCATTAGAGCAGTAATGAGAGATTCTGCCTGTAGGCTATCCATGTAACTGCCAGGTCTTCATTTTTCATGTGTTTTTGGAAAGATTTCCATTCAGGAAACAATTGGTGACTATCAGGTAGAGAGTTACATTTGTGTATTTTACTTTATATTTTTAATCTTAAGTGTATTTTATTTAGGATTAAAAATATAAAGGATTTCAACTTCCTGCAAGTACCCATGGTGACCAAGACTGGCCATCACTGAGCCACTGCCCTGCATAGTTTTTCTGTGACATGTATTGGTTCTGTTTATGCGTCTCATTCTATCAGTGCCACCAATTAGTGAAATCCGACATAAGTAGATGGTGACTAGAAATTAGACACTCATCCCTTTCAAATACCACGGCAATCCTTATTACCGTGATACTGCCTAACCCGAGTGAACTTCCTTTCTGCATATTCTTGCAATTGGTTAATCAGAGAGACTAACTTTCTACATTTTTTAGCTTATATGTATTGTACATTGTAGCAACATTCTGCACCTCATGGATCAATGAAGTCTGTGAATAGTGAATGCTTGTTGAACTCTCTGAAGTCAGATGATGGCAGCTTTATAGCACTGTATCCTGGCTCAAGTATGTTTTCTTAAACCTCTCCTTATATTCATAAAGCGGCCATCATCTAAATACTAGTCTTCAGGAGGGGAAAAGCCTCAACATAGATTCTGATGTGTTAAATCAGTGAACTATCCCTATATAAGGTGCAGTGAGCGCATCACTGCTACCACTGGCTCACCATCAGGAAACTTTCCAGGCCAAACAGCTCTGCCCATAGCGCTAACACCTCCCGGGCAGCAATCAGCACTTCTTCAGTGGACAGCCAAGCCACAAGGCTGCAGGGTGGAGCCACAGAACCAAGGATGGCTGGTGCTGTATGATGAGGATCATGCCTAGTTCTGCTGCCAGAAGAGGCCATCTTCAGAGCAGATAGGCGAGTAGCCCATACTCCACTTACCTTCTTACATAGTGGCTAATGGAAATGTTTTTTCCTCTCCACTTATTGCTCTTCCGCTCTCTTAATTCTCCCCAGGAGACTGAAGCCCGAGCGTCCTCTCGCAGAGTCAATTATCTACACCAGCCGCCCGGCTAAACTCCTCACTTTTGACCCTGTTGACTGGGACATTCCTAGTTCTATTCCTTGAACTTTGGACTAAATTTTTAAATCAACGATTACAAAACAGTGCCACACTGACAAAGCAAACATTTTTGAGACGATAAGGTGTTAAAAATTCCGCAGGGCCCACTTTCCATTCCACACTCCAAAACCCTCCAACACACTCTTCCCTCCTCCTTCTGATCCATTTGAAAGTTAACTGTGTCCAGGACTGCAGATCATCCTTAAATCTGGCTCTTTCCATCGTGACACAGCAAAACTCTCAAACAGCGCTTCTGGAAACTCCCTCAGAGCCAGTCTTGGCAGGGTAAAGTCTCCAAGCAGCCAGTTTGAAGCGACCTCCCTATATGCAAGATTACACACACAGTCTGAGGCCTTGTCTGTTATATCCCTCAGACAACATCACAAGGAACTTTGCCCTACCAAGTAAGCTCCGTTTGATATTTATCCCTGAATATTTACCTCTTTAGATTGCTCTTTTTTAGAGCTGACCTTTATGACGAGATTAGCTTATGCAGTGTTTATTTTGAAGAGAAGGCGAAGATGAGATCCAGACAGAGGCAAAGAAATGAAAAATATGAAAATGAAGAGGCTGCTCCTGATCAAAGAGGGTTATAATATATCTTAGCGCTCCACTTAACATGTGTTAAGGTGAGACCACATCCAGAGAACCAGAAAACCTATACATAGGTTCTCATCTGTAATGCATATAACTAAAAAGAACTGGGACCAAGTGTCTTGATAAAGGACATAGCTATAATCAGCAAGTCCCTTGGTCCTGAGACAAATTGCTCGACCTGGCAGCATCTGCATGGGCATTTTTGAATAATTCTGTTTTTCTGAAGACAATGCTACAAAATGGTTTTACAACAATTTCTGATAGCGGCATGAAAACATGTCCTCAATGGCTTTTCATTTGTTCGAGGGTCAGTAGGGTCAGCTCTTTTACTAAGCTGGCTGTTTGCATGTCGAGCGATAGAACAACCCAAGAGCTCCCATTTGCTCCAGCTGAGATGTAGATTAGCCTCCATACGCACTGCCTACCCAAGGAAATGAAATTTTATATTTAATAGAAAATGTAGACTGGTTCCTATCTAATGGATACCTTCAGACAGGAACCAGGAGGCTCTGATGTATTGCTTGCAGCAAGAAGGAAGGCGATAATGATCTCACCTGTGAGTCCATTGACAAGTGTGGGCCGCTCTTCTTCCTCCTCCTCCTCAGGTGCCGCGCTGTCCTTCCTCTCCATTTTGCTGACGGAGGTGGTGCGTTTGCGCTGCACTTCGGTGTCAAACTCTTCATCAAACAGCACCTGGTCCACTAGGTCAGGCTGAACTGGGCTCGGCTCAGCCGGTGGTTTGGGTGTGCCATAATAATTGCCTGCAGAGGAGAGCATACTTTAGTTTTCTCTCTGTTCAAGCTAGGAGAACTCCAAGCTTCAAAGGCTAACCTTTACTATATTCAAAGCGCCTCTATCTATAGACTTCCACTAGTTGACCAGTCAAGCTGGGTGTACACTTTTAAAATACCAGCAGATTTCCAAAACAGAAAGTACACTCTTCGAACCAGACTTATGGATTTCTTGCCTTTTTTTAACCCCAGATCTCACTGTTATCATGGGACACAAAGATAGACAAACTAGATTCAACCCAACTGCTCACACAAAAAAAGCAGCAAAAGAGGAAACACCTACCATCTCATATACAAATACAATTGTAATAAAATAAATTAGAAACATAGTGAATGCTCTCATTTGTGTGTTTAGCAGGCAGCTTCTGAGAACTCAAATGTTTTGAGTCATAAATATCAAATATTGAAAGATCTCTGCTCACTCCAGAGCTCAACTGGACGCCTATGATTGACTTGTTTGCTGCTCTCACCACATCCATACTACAATCATTCTACCTTCAGATCTTGAAAATTCGTTGTAAGGGGCCCAATCGAGGATAGAAATCTCAGTACAACTGTGTAGTGTAGGCCATGCCTTCTCCAAAAAACTAGTCAATGAGTTGTCATTTTGATTATTTTCAAGCCATGTAAAGTAGTCTTGATGACTATTTCAGTCTTTCACAACCTGCAACTGACAGGGAAACTGGCTCCTTTGTTTATGAAGTATTTTTCAGGCTAACAAAATATGTTTGTCTTTGGGTTCAGCAGAAACATCTGCTTTCTGGATCCTCCTCCTACACGATACCTACTGCTTCAACCACTACTACACTAATCACTAGTCAGTTCCTATTAGTTTCAATCGACAAGACACATATGCCTCCCTACCAGACGAAATCCAAGCATGCCTGTCTCGCTAATTCAGAGCAGCTACTCTCTCGCTCTGCCTCTTCAGTAGGGCTGTATCTCTTGTGTGGGTTTCATGCTTTCGTCCTGCTGTTCAGTTCCCTTTGGCGCCCCCTCAGGCCACTGCTCTGTACCCTTAGTGCCTGTGTGGGACCATGCAGTGCATTGACAGCTCACGTCCCAAGGAGGCAGGGGGCTTTCCACTAAGCTTCAGTGTCCTGTGCAGTGCAGATGCTGGGGGCAAGAACAAAGAGAAAGCACACACCTCCACAGTCCGTTCTTTCAAATTGCTTCTTGATTTAACCAGCATTCTATGCCGTTAAAGAGAAGGAAACAGGGTGAAAAAGGAACAGGGCTCTAGAGAGTATAAACACAGATTTATTTGCTGTCCTTTGCATTCCTGACCTTCTGTTGCCTAGTGCCCCACTGTATTTTCTAAATGTTGCTCAGAATTGTCTAGGGATGTGGACCACAAATTGCACAGAAACGTTATCGCGTCGAACAGAACAGAGCCTGTTTTAGAGCCTGGGAGGCTGAGAAAAAGAGCAACGGCGAAGCGTGACGGGAGTTTTCCCCCACAAAATAAATAAAACATACAGCACGGCCAAGCTTCAGATGACACGAGAATATTTCACAAGAGCTGCCTCTGGAAAGCGCAGTCCCGGAGACCTTTGCCGCACATTAAAAAGTTAATTATGCTGCATTATTTACTCTCTCATTTGGCAATGTTACGCTGCTCGTCTAGACCCAAACACCAGTGCTGTTTTTAGAAAACTGCCGGAGCAGAATTGGTTCTAATATATTCCTAATTGAAACTCCTCATTTGAATTAATCACACTCTTTATTGCGTTAGTAATTTACGTGGTGCCTGGCTTGTAATAGTAACGGGAGATGTCAAAAGGGGATTTGTCTGTTCAGACCTATTAATTACTCTCACCATTTTACCTTGTGCACGAGTGGGCAAGAGGGAGGGCAGGCCTGTGATTAAACAACCCATTTGCAGCAGTGCGTTAGCTCGGAGTACTGCACCTCAGGCTTTCACGCATTATCCTGTTCACATAGCCCCCAGCTTCTAGAGATGAGAGGCAAGAACCCTCAACAACAGATTACTGCTACATGCCCCTGAGGAGAGGATCTGTTTTAGTACTACTGTATACAGATATCCATTAACTTTTGATGGTATGTTAAAACAAAAACAATCTGTGTGTGTACGTGTGTGTGTGTGTGTGTGTGTGTGTGTGTGCAGCATCTTGAACATTTCCACACACTGTGGAGATGGATGATAGACACAAGAGTAAAGGGCAATGTGTCTTGGCTGTCCACTTGTGATCTGATCGCCCAAGATGCATCTTAAAACCAAGTGTAAATAAGGCCTTTGAGTCATTCAAGCATTTATCTGAGAGTTTTTAGTAGCAAGTAAATAACCCTCATGTGTTTGCCGACTGGTACACCATGCTAGTTTCTTGTGGCTGCACACAAGTTGTGTTGAATGCTCTGTAACTGGCTGCGTTGCAAGTAGACAAGTATTCCTTTCTTGTCAAAGGTGGTTCTTCAAACATACACTAATAATTTCATTTTGTGTTGTTTTTCCACACCAATGAAGTACTTCGGGTTTGTGCTTAGCAAATGTTTTTTCTCCCCTGCATATACACTGCTGTTTTTTGTCTGCCAGCTATATTTCAGGCATTGACCTTGACTAGTTGACCGCTGCCCTCTCTATGCACGTGTAGTTAGCTGCCAATGGTCTTTATATGTAAGCTGCATTGCAACTGAAAAACAATTAAATGCTGACACCAAATGTAGAGGTTAGAGGTGGTGAGGGCTGAAGTAATGTCTCAGGACATGGTAGAGCAGCAGAAGGCAGAAGAATAAAGCTGTTTCGTGCTCCTGGCTGGATGCCCCTGATCAGCCCTGGCAGCCGTGCTGCTCTCCTCGTTTGAGAGCAGGATGACCCACAGGGAATCAGGTTACACACACCACCAAGTGGGCAGCTCGCAGCATGTGTAAGTTCATTGGTTTGTGTGAATCTGTGACTCATGGCTTATTGGCTGTAGCTTCCTTCAAATGCTGCCTATCACAAACACACACATTTTCACACAAACACATTTTCACGCCTGGTTGCAGATAATTGCACAGTCTTTAGGATGCCCCGGGCAGCTCCACCCACTGTAGGTATTAGCACTTGTTTTAAGAAGCCACATCATTATGAAACACAATACACTCCTACAGCTGTTTCACAAAGATCTGGAAAGCCAAAGGAAGCACCAAAAGTATCCAGACAAGCATCATACGTGCACGCACAGCTTGCATAATCTCTATAGAAAAGCTCTGACAATTGAGACGGCCATTGTGGCTAAGAGGGAAAAGACTTCATATTAAAAGACTTACATTAATACACAATATTAATTTCACAATATTCAACCTTTGGACATACAGTGTATCTACAAAGGCTGCACAGTAAATCGTTAAATTAAATTGGATGCTGGAACAGGCCTCCAGAATGTTTAAGTAAACTGCAGGCAGCTGGGCCCTGGCATTACAATTATGGTGTTTACTGTTTTGCCCACCAGCTGTTGTAAAATGCGTTTAGAAGCCAGTAGTGTCTGTGGATACATTTGCCTCAGTTCAGCAGAGTGAGAATTGAGATACATATGGATGACCAGATGAAATGATGGACACAACATGACTATATTTCAATAAGGTAAGAAGATGCTGACTTCATTCCAATGAAGTCATTGTCGATTTGTCTCTGTACAATAATAATTGAATGTTACTGTTAAATCATGAGTCATTATCATGGGGAAGCTGGTGGCCTCTGCAATCAGTAGGCTGTGGGTTTGAATCCCAGGACTGTCTGTGGCACCACTGAGGTACCGCCACACACCCCATTGTTGGCAGCTCATTGTTTCACTCAGGTCAATGGGTTACATGCAGAGGATTCAAGTAATGTCCTCCATATAAAATAGAAAAATACAATCAATTAAAAAGTGACAAGTTCACTGATGATACTACAGTTGTTGGCCTGATCAGCAACAATGACAGCATAGAGACGGGAGATCTCTTAATGTTAAAAAAATGAACTGATTGTTAACTGCACTACACATCAATGATCTGAGTCAAAAGCTTCAAGGTCCTTGGTGTGTGCATCACTGAGAACTTCACCTGGGGTGATGGTGGCCCAGTGGGTAGGATACTGGACCACAAGGTCATAGGTTCAAATCCTACCTTCAGCATGCCATCACTGGGTTCCAGAGGAAGACCCTTAAGCCCAAGCCGTCCAGGGAGACTGAACTGAGTAGCTTTGGATAAAAGTGTTTGCTACATGCCATAAAAGTATGTAACTGGACACCCAACACCACATGCTTGGCCTTCACCTACTGCAGAGGATAAAGAAAGCATACCTTTGTCCATCCTTTATTTTCCTCCAGTTTTCTGATTCTGATTCCACAAAGGGACAACAGAAATTGTCTTGACCAGCTGTTCCATCGACTGGTACAAGAACCATCTCAGACTGCAGGACCCTACAGCAGATTGTGAGGACTGCTGAGAAAAACATCAAGGTCTACTTGACCATCAACACCTACTTAAACAAGGGCTGCAACTATAAGTCCACCAGTGGATAAACCCTCCCCTTGCACCCCTCTGATAGACCCTCCAGCCATCTTCCAACACCATTAGACTCTGCTTCTTCCACAAGGTGGAAGCTCCCTAAAAGCTCCCTCCAGTCATAGACATGATCTGTATATGGTTTTACGGTCCTGTTTAGTTAGAATCTTGTGTATTTACTGTCTTGTGTATTTACTGTTCTGGGTGTTTATTGTCTGGCGTATTTATTTCAGTTTATATTCTGTACTCGTCTCATGCCGCTGTGTATTTGCACTTTATGTAGTCCTGAGTAATGTGCAGCAGTTGTGTGTTGGCCTGAAGAACATTTTATGCAAGAGTGTACAGTTATACTAAGGGCTGACAGTAAAGACAACTTGATTTAAAGGTTATTGGACAACACTGTATATATAGAATTGTCTCTATATGATAACACAGGCTGAATGGTAAAAGTCCCCAACTAGCCCCCGTACCCACTCGCATTTAGCTTTTGGAAATGGGCTGAATGGCTGAATATTTTACAGTGCATGAGCATTTTTTGAGAGTTTAGATGATCGATCACATGATCTAAAAAACTCAGTTAATCTTGGTCAAAAACGGCGCAGGCCGATCTTTATCCCCATCACATCACAGGTTCACTTATACGCACATATGTTTATACATAATGTAATACTCAATATAGTAATAATGTCACAATATTGTATTTTGTTCACATTGTGCAGGCAGAACACTGAACTCTGCCTTAATTCTTCCTCTAAATGCACTTTTTAACTGCTAGAAAGATAATCATCTCTACTGGAGGATAGTTCATGTTCTTTTTTGTTTCCTTATAGTACAATTTTTTACCAAAAAAGCCTAATGTGACAGTCCCTCCCCCAACATTGTTCAGTCCTACCTGCAGCTAGAAAAAGAAAAAAAAAAAGTTACGGGTTTGAAAAAAAAATGGACAAATCTAGCTCACATAAACAACCAAACAAATCTGCTGAGAACTGTTCACACAGCATGAAATATTAACTCTTCCGAGCGATCTTTCTTCCCGTGCAACTTCTAAGCCAGCTTTATTTCCACGCCAACTTCCAAAACATCTTTCTCTCCCGCCACAGTTTTCATACGTCCATCCATCATGCCTTCACCCTCTCCTCCTGGGCTCGGAATGGAGATGTGAGGAAGCTTAAGACTTTACCTGGTCACATTTTCATCTGTATACCGTGGAGAGGAGTGCCATCGGCCTGGCCGTGCCACAGGCCTCCCAGCCGCCTGTCAAACAGCGGCTATGTGATGAATCGCTCATATACACACCATTACTCATTCATGAGCAACTGGGTGGCACTGGGGAAAAGGAGGGACAGGGGAGAGAAGGGGAGTGGCATCTGCTGAGAATTGCAGTGTCATTCATCTGCAGTTAATCCTTTTCAAAAAGAGAACTGTCTGAACCAGACATGACTCGGCTCTTCGCAACGTATTTTCTCACATTTTTGTTGGGTTCGGGTCAAGCTTGGGTTTCATGCATGGGTTTCTCACAGCCCACCTCCTCTCTCCTCTATTTGTATTATTATTTATTTTTATTGTTTGGTTTGGTAATTATCTAATAATCACTTTCTAACATCTACGAACAGTGCAATGAAAATTTTCTTCGTACATCTTGTCCACTGATATCTTGACAATTCACCGTATTATAATAGGCACCGACATAGACATTTTCTTGTCTTTGATATAACTGCACAGATGCACTTGATAGAAATGCATAGATCACTATTCACTAATGTAAAAAAATAACAGGATTTCCCCCCGTTTGCTTACAATCTACTCCGTACCACATGGGCACAGATGAAAGAATGACTGGAACTTCTGAGTCCAAAAAATACTATTGTTTGTATGTTAATGCCTCTCCTTCAGCTCTAAATGGATTTCAAATGTCAATGAACCATAAATCATTCCGACCATGAATGAGAATCGCAGCCAACTCTGGCACTCAGAGACCACGAGTGTCATGGTCATAAACACAAAACCCTCTCTAAATGGGAAAACACTACTACCAATGAATAAACATTTCCTGCACCAGGGCTGGCATATTACTCCATAATCAAAGCATGCTATTACTGTGCGCTGAGTCAGACTTAACCTTTACCCTTTCCGGGAACCGTACAGTCTAATACAAGAATATTCTCCGTATTATAAATATCACCCTTTCTTTTCCACTTCTGTGAAGTTGCACGTAAATGTATTTGCGTGAAATTGCAGAGGAGGGGTTCATGACCTGCTACAATCTTGCACTATGTGCAAATCTGCAGAACTGCACGTAATCTCCAATTAGTTATCTGGCTAGGCCCAGGACAGGACTCTGTGTTCTCCTTCAAGTGTGATGAGCTGTCTCATGACGCTGCATTAGTGGCCTTTAACAAAGATGAGGCGGCATTTCATGTGACTGGGAGGAATCAAGTACTAGTCTTCACCCTCCCAGGGCTGGTTGCATAGTGTAGAAAAGGAATAAAACTGGAGAGAAAATCAGGTGATACTGAATTACACTACACGGACAAAAGTATTGGGACACACCTTTTTTCAGGGTTTGGGCTAGGCCCCTTACTCCCAATGAAGGACAATCTTAATGCTTCAGTATACTAAGGCATTTTGGACAACACCTTGCTTCCAACATTGTGAACACAAAGAACCTTTTCTATTCCAGCATGACTGTGCCCCAGTGCACAAAGCTCTATAAAGACATGGCTGGATGAGCAAGCTCCATAAAGACATTCGGTGTGGAAGAACTTGACTGACCTCAACCCCAACCAGCACCTTTGGGATGAACTGGAATGAAGATTTCGAGCCAGATCTTCTCATCCAACATCAGTGCCTAACCTCAGGAATGCTCTACAGAATGAATGGGGCACAAATTCCCACAGAAACTCCAAAATTGTGTGGAAAGCCTTCCAAGAAGAGTGGAAGTGGTTACAGCTGTAAAGGGGAGACAAACTCCATATTAAAGTCTTTGTATTTTAAAGGAATGTCATTAAAGTCCCTGTTAGTGTATTGGTCAGGTGTCCCAATATTTTTGTCCAAATAGTATGTGTTGCTCCCCATTGCAGTGACTGCTTAAACAGTCACTGCTGTTCATGGAATCACTGTTTCTTCATGTAAATTATTTTCTCTCTGGCAGATGACCATTCTAAAATCTTTACCAGTACAGCAATAGCCTTGCACACCACCACCCTCTTTCTAAGAAAAAAGAAAGTGCCTGCAATGGTCAATAAAATGACTCCCTGCCAACAACATCAAAACGCCTGCAGCGGTTGAAAAAATGACTCCCTCTAGTCGACACAATGAAAGCACCCAACAAAATGACCTCAAAATGACCCCTCGTCATTGGTCCCAACAAATTGAATATGCCCCCAAACCTCTTGATATAGAAACATTCTGCAGTCATTTTTATTCAAAATATTTTTTATTGAACATTTAATTTTATTTTTTCTATCCTGATTAAAAAAGTATTAAACCACTTAATGCCATGCATTAAAGTGATTTTACTACAGGCAGTTTCAACTGTGTTGCAACCTGCCTAGCGTCACCCTTTAACCACATCAAAATCACTCACACGGGCTCTTGTGGTGCTTAAATACACCAGCGCTGCTGTCCGTATGCAAGATCACACAAAACTATGATCCGCTGTTCTCCTGTCATTGTTTTAAAGCAGTGTGAGACCGTGGCTTTGAGTCTAGGGTGAGCCTAGTGGCTATAAGGCAAAATATAAAGTGACCTGAGGCCTTTTCCCTTTCACAATGCACAAATCAAAGCGAAACACAATCACAATCTGCTGAGACTGGTTTGCATTTAAGTTGAGTGGTCTTAGTGTGATTTGTTTTTGTGTCTGTTTAGAGTGGTCCGAGTTTGTTGGCCCTGACTCCGCGGCCTGAGACCACTTGAAAGTGCAAACACGTCCTCAAAATAAGCCTCAGCCTGAACCAGACCCAGTGCAAAAAGAAAATAGAACAGTTGGAGAATGGGCAAAATGCTGTCATGGCCGGTTTCCTTCAAAATGGCCACAGGGTTTGAAAGGCTGAAATAAGCAACCAGTGAAGCAAAAACGTTACTCATCATTACATCATGCTCTTGGCAATCAGAGCACCTCCTGAAATAGACAACGCCTCAGCCTGGACATTATGCTGTCAATAGACACACTCCATTGAAAACTGACTCAGCTATGCTCTGTGGGAGAAAAACTGTGGATCTGAACCTCAACAGCTTTAATAGGGCCTAGTGGACCAGCAACAAGTTTAATGGGGTCTAGTGGCGGGTCATGGCTCACTGTGACACTCGACTATTGCAAAATGACTTCCTTGCTGTCCTCTAAGTCTCAAAGCAGTGTGAAACAGAATGTGCACCTCTCTCTCAGTCAGAGTCTGGATGGAGTGCGGTTTTGATCTAATGTTTAGCCCTATTCACCTGACGCCTTAGGTCATAGTAGACAAAATGAACGTGGTACAGAGGGCGGGGGACAAGTAATACACTGAGTACAAAAGTATTGGGACACACCATTTTTACAGGGATTGGGCAAGGCCCCTTACTTCCAGTGAAGGACAATCTTAATGTTTCAGCATACCAAGACATTTTGGACAGCGGCATGCTTTTCTACACTGAACCTTGTGGAAAGACTTCTAAGAAGAGTGGGAGATGTTAGAGTAACAAAGACAGTAAAAATGCAGGATATGGGTTTTAAAAAGACTGCTGCTGATTTATTGGAATTTATTTTTCATATAGACTATATTTTCATATAGTTAAAGTCTATGTATTTGAATGTCATTAAAGTCCCTGTGTAATGGTCAGGCATCCCAATACTTTTGTTCATACAGTGTGTACTCCATGTAAGCAGTAAAAACACTAAGGCCAATATTTATAATGATATAGGATACTGTAGTATAATATATGTAGAGCACTACACTCTACGACCTGTAGCAAAACAGGGTATGTAACTGCGGTGGCTGGCAAACACAGCAGTAAGCAAGCTTTAAACCCTTTTTAAAGGTGATGCAGAGGCATAGCTTGGCCTGTTCTCTCCACTGCTACACCTCCTGTGAGAGAGCATGAGTGAATGGAGCAAATCCACAGACTCGCAGCAGTTAAGGCCCAATCCAGCAGCGGTTATGGGCGAAACATCAGCTCATTTTCTCCCACACTCTGCAGAGATTAAACAGTGCACCCAGCAGACTCATGTAGCCGCACCACGTAGTGTGATAAAAGTGTTGTGCCAGAGGAGGGGTGGGCTTGGCCTGGGATTTACTCACCAGGGGAGTAAATGAGAGGAGGCTTGACGACTTCCATCCTCCATCCATGTGATCTGCAGCCCACAGCTCTGATGTAATACTGAGTAACAGTGAATCGCTGACTGAAGCATTGACTGAGGCAAAGGAACCAGATTTAACAGCTAAATCTGTCCATGTCAACGGCCATAGAGTTTAACAAAGAGACACAATAAAATATTGAGTTTTTCCACAGATATTCAATAGGACTGTCACAATAACTCAAGCTTAAATACTCTATTTGAAAAATAAATTGCAATAAATCAACAGTGATTAGTCTTTTAAAAAGCCCATAAGCTACATTTTAGTTTCCCCGGAGGTTAATTGAATGATATCTGTGTGAGATTATGTACAAAAACATCATTCATTTTTACAAGGCTTTAAAACTGATATGTGTATCTTTTGATTGGCTGCCATGTATTGTGACTAATGAATAAAGCAATCTGCGCTAAAACACTCATTATAATGCCAGCATGAATAGGTGGGGTTACACTGCTTGAGGCTGAATAAGTGGATTTATGGGCTTAGTTTCTAGATATGGGTGAATGTTTCCATGATATTGGCCCTTTAAAAGACTTTACCGTTTGTCTTTTTCCAGTTAAGTATTTTGGAATCTTTGAAAGACTAAAAACTCACTTTAAACACCTGGTAGACTTCTCAATTCTTTAAAGCTCACTGATAATCATACTCTTGTTTCGCTTTAATTTAGGCCTACTGAAGAACTTGATTCTCTAAGCACTTTATCTTCTAAGCACAAGATAATTTATGGGCTGTGCATCTGAAACTGATTTACACATGCATCTCAGTAGTGTCATGTATCATCTTAAATGTGGCCACAAATTTGCATTCACTGTTACGCCGAGCGTCAGGCAAAGACGAGGTATCACTGACCAGAATTAGTCACTGTGAAATGACCCTTAAAGCTGAAATACCAGGAGACCAAAAGGCAACAAAGATCAGTCATGTAGATGGACGGGCTCCAATAAAAGGCAGCCACTGTGACATCCAGATTTAGTTTTTACCCTGGGAACTTTAAATGGTGCTTCCTGTAGAAAGAAAGGCCATCCTCATGACTCAGTGGAAGATCATTAACCAACCTGGCTGACCTACCTGCGGGAAACAATGGCACTCTAGAAAACCAGTGTTTCTACTCAACACTATCTTATCAGTGAGCTGAACTATCTTATAATGAGCCGTGACATTAAAAAGCCATGGACTGAATCACGTCAACCTTAGGTTGACAGAACTGAGAAAATTATAAGTATGGGTCCAATGCAGGGGTTTGAATTTCAGTAAAGGGTTTGAGAAAATCTGGGCTTTTTCTACTCTGACTGCCAGTGTGTGTGCTGGTGCAAAGTTGGGTTTGTTAGGACATGCACTCTATCACATTATTTTAGTTCTGCCATAATTTTAAGCCCAGTTCTTTGTAGAGGGCCCAGTTCCTTCATGATTTGGTGCGTTTCCAGCTCAAACCCGCCTCATTCCATTTATCAGCTAATAGTCAAGTTTAGTAATGCAGGAAGCCAACCATCCAGGACCAGGGCTCCCCACCCCTGTTGTACAGATAATGTTTAAATAATTGTGATCTACGTAATAAAATGTGTTACTTTAACGCATAGGGATTATTGTGTTCGGATGTCCGATTCCATTTTTTGAGCTGGACTCCAGTGAAAACATGAGAGTTTTACATGATCCTTTTCCATCCTCTCATTATTCTTTAGGATTGAACAGGTGGCACTAAACTGTTGGGGATGTTATAGGCAGACACATGTAAATGTTGGGTTTTGTGACCTCACAAATACAATGACTTCAAAATAGGCTGTCCATGGTGCTTAGCTTCTACACATGGACTGTATAGACTGAAAGGTAAACTTTGAAGGGTTTACACATTATATCAAGCTTTTTAATTTGAAAAGAAAGTGTGGAAAATTGAGTTTTCCCATTATATTTTCTCTCTAAACAAGCGCACTTTTGAAACAATGCTGCACTTTATGCCCGGTTTTAAGAGGAGATGGTAATTCATGCAAAACAGGCTACCAAAACTTTATTAAATAAAACAGAATATGAAGCAAGGAAAGTGGCACAGAGCAGCGGTTGATCTGAAGTGTTTTTGATGTTTGAATTGCTTTGCCTCGTTGTATAAAAGCAGTTAGATTGCCTGTTACCACATGAACAAACCTTCGTTCTGCAGAAAAGGCGCGTTTGGGCCCATGCGGCGGTTTCGTGCATAACTCGAATGCCCTCAGCTTTTGAGTGCAGTTAGGGTCAAGTTGTTTCGGGCCCCCTCGACCACATCATGACTCAGCATATGTTCCAATGTTCCAAACATCTTATAGTAGAGTAGGCACTTTAGGTCAAAGGCCTAATCCATGAGAGAGAAATCATACGAAAGAGGAGAGAGAGTTTGAGCCTGCTTGGCTGCGGGTAGGAGTCGGACAGCTTTTGAGTGGGCACTCCACCGAGCCTGTCCTCCAGCTACAGTCTAAAATAAGAGCTGCAGTCAGATTTGCCGTCTGCACCTGGGATGGGCCGAGGACTGCGCTAGTGCGTTTGGCAATAAGTAACTTAGTAACTAGCCCACACGATTGAACCCCCCGGCCCCGCTGTGTTCCCACACACTCTTACGCACCATCGTAGGTTCCGCTCTCCAGTAGCAGCCCACTCTCTTCCAGCACACGAAACTCCCCCACGCTGATGAAATTGTAGTCCACTCCAGGAACCTCCCCCTCCCTCGGCTGTCTTGTAGTACCTGTCAAGAAAACAAACAACAGGGTCACAGTGAGTTGTGAGGTAGCGGATGTTGTCATGCAGGAACGAAAAGGGAAGATAAACAGTTCCGATAATGGTTTATACTCTTTAAAAAAAGGTTCCTAGATGTCTTTAGTTTGGAAGTAAATTGCAATATGTGGAGGTTCCTTAGACTGTGAAAAAGCTCTTCACATATGAGCAGCAGAAAACAGGAACTAGGGCTGCCTCGACCATATCACGACATAATTGCTGCATGCATCGATGTCCAGTCATGCTCCTGTCACTGGTCCAGTCAATGCAACAGTTTTTTTTTGTTTTTTTTAAAAGGCTGCAGCAGATTCAGTACAAAAGTTTCCATAGACCCAAGGTTTCGAATGGATGAGGATGTTTCAAGCTGTCACTGCTGAACAAGGTGATTCATTCACTGTACAAAATTTAAATGCCATACCACAGCAGCAGTAGGTTTCTGCACAAGCACCCAAAGACAAAACATCGGTGCTATTCTGGATAACAGACCACCAGAAATGACAAATCCAACGTAAGTTTTGTCTATTCATCTCTTTCATACTGAGAGCTTTTTAATATCTTTAGTCCTTGGAGTTGCTCTATACTCCTTATTAAAGCTTTGCAGTCGTACTGCCTGCTACCTTGAATTTCAATAAAGTGTTTGAAAAAATCTGGGCTTTTTCTACATTGATTGCCAGTGCCAGTGCGTGTTGGTGCAAGTTGGGCTTGTTAGGACACGTACTCCATTAAATTATTTTGTTTCTGCCATCATTTTAGGCACAGTTCTTTGTGAAGGGCTCAATTGCAGCATGCTTTATGATTTTCTGGCTCCAACACACCAGATTCAACTTTTCAACTAATGGTCAGGTTTATTAGTGCAGGAGTCTAACCATCCAGGACCACGATTTCCACCCCGGGTGTAGGAAACAGAATAAAAATAGAATAGATAACATCTAAATACCTGTGATCAACATAATTAAATGTGTAACTTTAAGGAATATAGGGAATTGTCTTCAGATGTCCAATTGCATTTTTTGAGCTGGAAACCATTGTCTCTTACACTCTAATCATATCTAAACAGAAGCCCTGTTTAACTCTTCATGTAAATCTGTGTAAATGTAGACATTTTTACAAGTGTGTGAGCACAAAACCTTGCATTAATGTTGTTTCATGTCATTTAAATAAGGTATGGTAACTTAACAAGATAGCTTTCTGCTTGTTAAGACATGATCTGATGAAACTGCTTCCACGTCCAAGCCTCTACATGTTTAAAATGCTGAATTTACTTTTTCTTATACAGATATTTAGGGAAATGTGAAGAAACATTTCAGGGAATCTAAAATACTAGTAAATGTTGATTACCCCATTTTCAGATTTTTTTTCATAATATTTGTTTTCTAGAATGCACATGTTTTTGTGAACAGCTTTTTTTGTGGTGTGATGTTTTAAGAGATATATTTTAACTCTCACACACTCCTCAACACACACACACACACACACACACACACACACACACACAAAACAAACAGTCCACATCAGCCCGAAGAGAAGCATCTGACATTAAATTTCCCGTCCCATTTTAAAATGTGTCAGTAGTTACAGTGCTGTTTGGGCACCAGAACATGACAACTGCACAATTTAGGGTGACTGGCCAGTTCCAGAAGCCATTAAAGCCTAAGCTGAAAGTCAAGGTCCTTTCCTCTTCACTGTTGGTTTCTAGTTTGGCTTATGTCCCAAATCTTTACCAGCTGTTTTTGTCCTTCATCTACCAAACCTCAACATGTCCTTGCTTGTGTCCACATCTATAGTGAATTACATACTAAACCTGGCCTAGAAAGGACCACGGTGGTCCCTCAAAAAGAGAACATGAGCCTTTTGTAATTGCTGATCTGTAAAATGACTTCCATTGACTTCCAACTATATCTGACCTTGACCAGTTCATGAAACACAATTTGGAACACACTGTTTCTGGAATGCAAGTTCTTATAGCATTCTTTATCTAAGCCTGTGATGGCCAACACGACCTATTCAAATTATGTAATCAGGGGATTATGCAATAAACCGGGCCCTTCAATTTAGTTTTGTCTGTGTAATAATGGATCTTACTCACTGCCAGATCTTACTCACAGACTGGTCTGCACCAACAATGAGAGAAGAAAGGCATGTACAATGGACTCTCTCTTCAAACTACTAATAGTGTAACATGGTTAACCTTGTAGCAGCCCCAGCATGCACTTCTGACAGAGACTAACAAAGTGCTGGCTAAACATCACTGAACAGAACTGGAGGAAGATTATTGTTGTAAGAATATTGAATAAGCTTCCCAATGAAATTTCATTAGCGTTGATTCAGTACCACTGGCCAAAGTGTGAAAAATTCCAAGGCAGTTTCCCCAAGGTTTTAACATCCAGTGCTGCAAAGTAAAGTAAAGTAAAGTAAAGTAAAGTAAAGTAAAGTAAAGTAAAGTAAAGTAAAGTAAAGTGGCTCTTATAGTCACCCGTCAACACACCAGAGCACAGCACACAGTGTGAAATTCTTCTATGCATTTAACCCATTCACCGAGTGAAGCAGTGGACAGCAATGGCCAGGGAGCAGTGTGTGGGGTACCTTGCTCAGGGGTACATTACTGGTGCCAGCGGCAGTCCTGGGATTCAAACCCACAACCTTTTGATCGCAAGAGCAACTACCCCAAGAGGGAACTTTCAATACCAAGAGTCGAACCCAGGCCGTCTGGGTGAAATCCAGGAATCCTGACTGCTAGACTAAAACTAAAGCTCATGTCTGTCAAACCTAAAGAGTCCCCAACACATAGATAGATGTTCCAGCATGTATTTTCATTTTACAATAGTCCACAAATTGCCTGTCTCAGTGCTGTTAACCTGGAGTTACCCTGCGCAGAGTTCTCTTTGCTCCAGCACACCCAGTTCAACTTATAAAGACTTAATGAGTTGAGTAAGGTGTGTCAGAACAGGAAACACACTCACATGTGAAAAGGGATGAGAATCTGGTCTGTAATGAAAATTCCTTCAAAATTTAAATGGCCCATTTTAGACAGAATCGCAGCGTGTCACAGAGCTGTACCGCAGGTCAGCACGACCTACAGTGAAGGATCTGAACACCTTGCAGGTGTATGCAAAGCGCTATTATTACCTTAGCCCAAGAAGACAGAGCGAGGCCATTTCTTTTGGATAATCAAACGAGGAACGTTTTTTCTGTGACATCTCATTAACCGGTCAGGGTTTTAAAAAGGGAGATCCTTAAATCTTCCCATGAAAAAGCAATTCCCAAAGATTGAACACCTGCGGATCCTTTTTTCTCCTCTCATCTTTGCCATCCTTCTTTTTTTTTTTATCAGAGGATGAGGGTGAGGGAGCTTACCGCGGTGCCGTAACGGATATTAATGCCTGTGGGAAAGGGGAGGGAGAGACAGAGGCACAGGCCAGAGCTGTGAGGATTATGTGGCTGGGCTGGAGCCTGCCTCCTCTCGTCTCCTTCCTCTATTTTTTCCTGGGTAATGACTTTTCTCAACACTTTCGCCAAATCTTGCAGTTCTCCGGGGAGAGGCCAGAGTTTCATTGTTCTCTGGGTGTCTAAATCTTCCCCCATTTCTTCTGTCGTTCGAGAGGTTTCAAGCCAGCCAAAGTTACATACTGTTACCTTTTTAGACAATAATGTTAAAAATACAAGCATATGACTGCTTCAGGCATGAATATCATCTCTTTGTTCTCTTAAACAAGTTTCAAACTTCCATGCATCAACACCAGTTGTTTACCATTTACTACTAGTTTATTCTACACACCACAACTACAATGTTGGAGTTACTTTGCTACCACCACACCAAAAAATTCATCTTATTTTAGTGGACCATTCGTTTTAATATTGTTTAGAATGCTATAGAAACTGAGTGTGTAATTTCACTGGATCTCTATGGCAGCTGGAAAATGGAAATAGAAAAAAATAGACTTGGAAAGTCAGAAGGACTTGTCTTTTGACAGCTGTAAGTTGCACATCTTTTTTGATGCATGTGAAATGCGATTTGGGTTAACCCTCATAGTTATAGAAATGTGTGGCAACAATATGACATAAAGTTATATTTTCGAGGACTGGCACATTTAAACATTATCAGAACCTATGAATGCAAAGACAACACATGAAATCCAATTAACAAGGTCTAATTGTGCACGGCTCGTAATGAAGCTTGCAGATGGTGAGTGGTGATATATTACATAAAGTGATGTGTAAGATGTAATTTATCACAATAATCAGTAATCATTGTCAATAAATATGGTCAAATATGCCTCCCCCTTAGTTGTTGTCTTTTGAGACACTTCAGAGAGGCAAGACGATTCATTAGGAAAAGATGCTGCAGTCAGTTATATCATTATGTGGTGTACTGTGATTGTGGTGAAATGTCATATATACATAACCCAACCCAATATTTGAGCCCGAAATAGCTATCAGGGGTGGTCTGCTGCCTAGTAAATAAGGAACAACCTGCGTCATATCATGAGCCAAAGAAAGCGTAAGGGAGACTGAAAAGGTCCAGTGGAAGTGTAGGGTCATGATGCAATGTCAGGTCACATGTGTGTTGCAATATCGTGACATGCTAGGGTGATCTAGTAGCACTGACATGCAGCATGATGGACCGAACAGCTGAGTCAGCCTTGAGTCATAAAGCCGGAGTCTAAGCATGAGGACAGGAGTGAAAAAGGCATCAGTCACATATGGCTCTGATCTCCTGGGTCCAAGAAACCAAAATATCTCGGAGTACAGTACAGTGCTGAGAATATGATTTCCTGAATATGAGTAGACATGGGTGTCTACTCTATTTACTGACTAATATCACAACAAAGAAATAAAAAAGCAGGTTTGTAACTACATCGCTTGGTCGTGAGAATTTTAACGATCAGGGTCCTTAACATATACGTGCTACACTTATGGCGCTGCACGCAATACTTTAAATCTACCAAAAGCATTTGGTATCATATTCTCTAGTTCTACACTCATTAGTCAAACCACGGAAAACTGAATTTTGCTTACTTATTTATAATAAAAGCATCTGATGCAATATATAAATGTTTCAAAATATGCCATTCTGTCTCCACTCTATACCTTTCATATACCGCTATTCTGAAATGCTTGTTTTTGCAATGTCACATAAACCAACACATTTCTTATTGAAGTTATAAGGAGTGTTTCAGTCAGTACTGCTTTTTGTATAAGGCACAATACAGGGCAGCCAATATATATATATATAGTTATAAAGGAAGAGTAATAAAAATGCATAAAGACGACGTTGGAAAATGGATAAAGAAAATTGAAAATGAATTGATACCTGTTGGTACATAAACCTACAAAAACATCAAAAGTGAACAAAATATATTAAGCACATAGAACATATAGGATACTGACCTTTAGAGGTCTTTTAGGGTTTAAACATTTTCCTGGTCTGCCCTCAGCGTCTCTACTTCCTAATTTCATTCACCAAATGTGAAAACAGCGAAGGAGACTTTGTCACTTAAGCTACAGGCTCATGCTGTTAACTCCCCCAGAGAACCCTGGTCAAACCTGCTAATGAGTATAACTGTCTATATCTTGCGTGCAGTCATTACCGAAGTTATTGATTCAGTAATGACATTCTTGGTGATAATTGCATCACTACACCTCCGCATCTAAAATGAATCCACTCTGAATAGAGAGTCTGATCTATGATTCTGTGGCTGGCTTTTGCCTTTTATATCACAGTGCATGCTGTTCTGTTGACACTGAGCCAAGGCCAGCAGGAGAGGCTTGATAGTTCTGGGAAAAGATCTCACCTTAGACCAGCACCCCTCTATGGGGCAGGTTAAGACCTCCTTATCAATCAGAACGAACGTAAATGAGTAAAAATGACCACTACATAGGGTAACAAAAAAGAATGAGCTCTTTGTACCAATTAAGAAACAAACCGCTAATGGACAAACAAATATTTGGAATTAGTAATGACCTTGAACCTTGATATGACTGTCCATGCCATCAGTTCGAAATGAGAATATGCTGTTTAAATTAAATTATTACTTCTACTACTACTAATAATAATAATATTTGCAAAAGAATATACATTTGGTTTCAAGATCAGTTCCTCGTAAACTTGGGCCAGTTCACCTTCCCACACAGCAAGTCAGAAAGTTCTGCAAATGAAAGATGAAAGGAAACCATCCTTTTACTACAGCAAGGAAGAACGAGGGCGAGAGAGAATGAAGAGGGAGGTCAAGAGAAGTGGAGAAGCCATCAGTCTTCTTCCCCGGGAGCCGGTTTGGACAGGCAGCAGGGATGGGGATTAAAGAGGCCTAGCACCATGGAGGAAAAATGGTGAAGCTGCACCTCTGATTAACAGTTTTGTGCTGCACTATTATAAACCACTAACACACTGGACAGAGAAATGGCCTGCCAGAGAGGTTACAAAAACAACATAAAGGATGTGACAAAAGTAGGGATTGATGTGGCTATTCCAATACTTGGATATATAAACTCAAGTAAAGCATCTGTACTAAAGACAAACAAAAAAGTGTAACTGTTTTTGTCTCTCTCTCTCTCTCTTTTTTTTTTTTACTAATTATGCAATAAAGAACTGAAGAAAAAGGCACAAAATCAGAAGTGGACATTTCAGCAAGTGGACATTTCAGTATCTTTACTTTGGCAGGTCTGCGATGTACCTTGAATATAAGCAGAAGTACTCTTAGAATATTACTTGTGTAAAAGTGCAAGCATTCTTACTTGAGTAAAAAGTACAAAAGTACTTGCTTGTGTATTATGCATAAATACTAAAAGTACTTTTTTCTTTCTTGGGCCAACCTGTGCTATACTTCATGCGTGGAGTAAGGGGGGGGGGGGGGTGGCAAAGCCAATTGGGCACTTTTGGACTCCAGGCCATGGATGACTGTAGCATCACTGGAGATCAAACTTACATAAACTGCTGCACCACTCAGAAGCCCAAACTGACAGTTTTTGAGTTATTATTATTTTCATTAACAATTTCTATTCAGACACCTTTGTGATTGCAGACATGAACACACATCAAAAGTATATTCACAAGCAAGTACTTTTGTACTTTTTTGTCATGTAGTATTTTAACCAGAGCACATCTATTTACAGAGTACAGAAGTCTTTGACTTTTTCCACCTTGTTGCAGTTGTATGATTATAAATAATATGAAGCAAATAAGTGCACTCACACTGTACTTGAATGCTAAACATTCTCTGTACCAAATTATCTTACCTCTTACTTACAATATAATGCTTCACAGGATGTATGTTACTCAAAGACACAGCTTATTTTCCATGCAACTTAGGCTAGTTAAACAGCAATTAAATGTTAATTATATTTGGCAATTGGTCTTCGCCCAAGTTGGTTGTAAAGAAATCAAGATCGGCCATAAAAGTTTACAATCAGTGTAGCACAAATTCAAATATCCTGCAGTGTGACTCATCATTCAAGGACGGTTTGTTTACAAATGTGCTAAAAATGTGTCTAACAAAATGTCAAATGCGAGAAAATTTAGGTCCAGAAAATATAAACCCTTTCCAGAATTTGGTCCCAGCTATTTTGACTTTCCCCGCTGTTTTAACTTTCTGAATCTGATTTTAACACCTCTGTTCAAGACTCAAATGAAGCGTCCAGCTTTTTAAATGAGGAGATGTAACAGAACTGAACACTAAATTGGTATGATAATTATAGTGGAGCGCCAAGCAGTAAAGAGCTAATGGTAAAACATCTCTGCAAAGAAATAGTGTTGAATATACACAGTAGTGTACATTAATAGTGTGTGTTAATTAGCTCTACATTTGCACCATTAGCTGTTCATACTGCCCTGCTAATTACCAGATGTCACACAATACTACTACTATGAAGGATGTAGATTATTACTGAAGGGTGGAGGTGGGCTTTAGTGTTCTTTCTGTCATGCCAGGATGGCCACTGCACGGTCAGGTACTCACAGGGGATGGTGCGCAGGTACAGGTTGTCTCTTATCACTTGTTGGAGTTTGTGGTCCAAGGAGCCTTTCTGAAACTGCAGGCTGAGGTAGTGGCGCAGGTCCGTGTTCAGCACCTTGCCTGCGGAGAAACAATTAACAGGACATGCTAAGCAGACCTCATATTACATTTCATTACAATGATCTGGCAGACGCTCTTATCCAAAGCAACTTACAATTTGAGGAAACTCTCAAGCTTCAGGACAGCGTGAGAACCAGAGGACATTTCTAAGTGCTAAAATCTACTAGGCATCCAACAGGGCAAGGAACAAAAATAACACTCACAGTAACATCTCTAGTGACAGCCCTGTGTAAGATCAGCTCCTACAAACCAAACTTGCCTCCCCATACAGAGGTGGTTAAAGCTGTTTAGGCTGAGAACTGCTGTAACAAGTATTTGCCTGCAACAGATGTTTGAATCACCCAGAGCATGAGGAACAGTGTCCCAGCCATCCAGCCGAGGGAGCGACAACTCTTGGCTAGGCTCTAGAGAACCCGACCAAACTCCCACAGGAGGAACATATGTTCCTCTTCTACTAACAGAATCTTAACTGGCTCATTTCCATGAACATCCAGGTGCATGACTGGACAATAAAAGCTCAAAAATCTAGAAACAATGCAGGTCTCACTGCACTGCACTGGGGGTTCAAGTGAAGTTCAAGGAAGCCTGGGATAAGCAGTGAAGGGTCCCTCAGCAGAGGAGAATAAAAGCCTAAGGTCCGAGAGTCCCCCAGTCACTGAAAGGGAGGAAGCGGACGAGGAAAGAGCTGCCTCGTGGAGCAGCAAGTCTCCAGATGTTGGTATTTTGAGGCCGACATCGCTAGCGCAGAGGCTTCCTGTGGGTGGGGAGGATATGCTTTGAAACAGCACCCATCACATCACCGCCACATCAATAAGCATTGTTCCAGGCCCCGCAGCTGCCTCGACAGCCTGCTTGAGCTTCCAAAGCCGGTTTCATCTGAGCGCTATTCCCTATGTGGACCCTATAGCGCTGCTGAATGAAAGGCACCACTTAAAATAAAGACACCACAGCCACACCGTACCCTGGGACTAGGCATCAGGTGACAGGAGAGTGGTTAAGTGTCAATATTTGAGTGCATCCAAAGCATTAAGTCGGAATCTTTGGATACAGGCCTCAAGAGAGGAACCTCTGCAGTGGTGTTTTTCACTGTTTGTTTTTAGCTTGGAAACCTCAAGAAAAGGAGCTGGCATGGAGAAGGGTAAACACAGACAGCCTTGTTGTGGTGTCACCCGCCTCATTTCAAATGCGACGCAATCAAAACATGTCACTCTGGAAAGAACCCGTCTCCTCCCCCGTGGGGGAATAAAAGGACGGCCCACTGCGACTACTGATTAGCCCCGCTCCATTGGCTGGGTGGGACGCGTACTAATACCATCTTCCGACGTCCTCAAGAGGCCCCCAAGTTCTGATTTAACGTCAAAGGTATTAATTACTCTCCCATTAACGTTTAACATCTCCACAAGGCCTCTGCTTGTACAGTTCTGGGATCTCTGAGGATCTCAGGTCCAGTAAAGTGAAATATAACTTATTCCAAACTTCATTTAGGGATTTGGGGACCATCTCAGTTTAGTGTAAAGTGCTTTCAGAGAGTCAGGTTATCCCAACTGGGCCTGTCTGTTAATACCAGCACTGGCAGCAACTGTAACATTAGCTACAATTGCCATATGATACACGTACTGTGTGTTGGCACATCATATACCTACATGGCAATCACACTGAATTCAACACAGACTGCAGACTCCTGGGAAGGGCTCCCAACAAAGAGCCATGGTTTAGAATAGAGCCTCTTGCTGTAAAGTGTGGAATAAACACTGAGAAATCTGATCTAAGGAGATGCATTATGAACAAAGATGGGCAGAAAACCTTCTGTAATTCTGTGGCTGTGATTTTGACCTAATTCTCATTGTTACAGGTAAACAGTTTTCATCAGGCCATTCCTCTGTCAATGTTTCACGAAAATTTTGACAGACGTAAAATTCTTTTTCTCCCATCGTCTGCTTCAGTTCACTGCTTCTCCCACAATCCCCTGAGGACCACTGCCGTCTGTCTCATGCACTTAGCAAAAGTGGGGAAGTTTGCGGTAAATCCAACAACGGACCCTTATAACAGATATACAGGCGTATCCTTTGTGTTTTATGAGTTGTCACAAACCTCCTAAACCGTACTAAATATATTTTTCTCCCCCCTGTCCCCCCGCCACTTTGTCTGGGAAATGCTGTTGTCAGGCATTTCCCAGACAGTCACTGTACACATTCTTAATATGAAGCTTGGTAAAATAAAATACAGTAAAATAAATTAAAAATAACACAATTTCTCACTTTTTCAAATAAAGTGTCTCACTATTGCTAGACTAATATGATAAATGGCCATTTGTTAGTAACAAAATCATTTTCTAACTGTTGATACTAAATTGGATCAGGGATGCAGATGGAAGCACCTCTCTACATATCACCACTGTACATTTGTTGACCAGACATTTACATTTACGGCATTTAGCAGACGCTTTTATCCAAAGCGACTTCCATTCCCTAACTACAGGGGACAGTCTCCCTGGAGCAACTTGGGGTTAAGGGTCTTGCTCAGGAACCCAGTGGTGGTCTGCTGAAGATGAGGGTTCGAACCCATGACTTCTTGGTCCAGAGGCAAGTATCCTACCCACTAAGCTACCACCACCACCAGACATTAGTAGTGACTGCCCTTCACTCATTAAATATACAGGAAACTCAGAAAACAGTATGTCCCAGGCTCATCCATTAGAATATGGATAAGCGGTATCACTGATATCGTTATCAGTAAAATCCTAACCATACTTCTCTTTAATCACGGGTGCGTTTGCTTCTTGTTATTCGCAAAACTTACATCACAACTCCTTTTTACACCTTGGTCTTGCTCATCTTAAAATAGCTGCACAGGGCCAGAGCAACTATAGTGTCAGTCTTCTCTTAAACTTTTTTTGAGGGCACCATGGTTTACTGCAGTGTGCGGGTTGCAGAACTAAGCTGAATGTGCCTTGATAGGATCGCTAGAGAGCACTGCTCCAATCTGCAGCCTTGGCGTATCTCTTTCGCTCGCGCTCTCCGTCTCTCTCTCAGAAGATCTCTTGGGAAGAGGCAGGAACAGCAGAGAAAAGCCAATATCCTCCTGCCTTCTCTTACACTGACATCACTCTGTTCGGTCACCATGCACCTGGAAATCATTATCGCTTGGTTGGCTGAAGGAACGGTACAAGGCGTTTCTATAATGTACAGAGACCACCGCATGGTTAGTGGCGAAGAATCAATCGAACACGGCGAGATGTGCCGCTGCTTATCTGCTAATAAATTTTTTTGCCATTTCATGCTCTTTGTATTAAAGACCGGGGTCTGTAGAAGACTCGTCACAAGCTGAAAACTGTAAATGTCATCCAGAATATGCAACCTGACTCATGAGCGGCGTTCTGACGCACTCCAGGCTCCGTGTAGCCATCCAACTAAATGACATGGCGAGGTCCAAGAGCAACATTGTGCAACATTTTGGACATTGTAAAAGGCGCAGTGAATGGGAGGAATTTAGGTCAGGCCACAATAGCTGTTCCTCATCAAGGATCGGGAACGCATGCGGTCCGTGTTCCCAAGCCAAAAGAAAAAAAAAACCTGCATGCCTTCCATTCATCAAGAGCCATGCTACAGCCGTGCTACACACCCTGACAAAATATTCCCCATGTAATACCCCCTTCCCCCAAAGTTCACACATGGGAAATCAGCCCTCTCTTTTCACACACAAACACAGAGTGAGTGGGTGACTGCGGGAAGCCGTAGGGCATATACAGACCATGCTTAAACGCATTACCCATTTTAGTAGTGCACAAACACAGATACAGGCAGGGGGAGGAGCTTATGGCTGCCCCTCCCGTGTTTGTGGGAACAGGACGGCCTTTGTGGTTCAGCTGTCAGGTAGTGTTAACGCGCTCCGTCCTGTCTCGGGGGAGCCGCGCACAGCTCTGGAGAGCCAGGTTGTCCGTAGGAGGCAGGGCACACAATGCCTCCCTTTGTGCCTCATCATCTGGGCACCAGAGCTGTTTTCACCAGGCCGAGCAGGGCCCTGGGCTCAAAAGGAGCCATGATGTGTCTCTATATTATCCCTGTAAACTCTGATCCTTCCCATCTTTCTGACCCTTTTCATTCATACCATCTTGTTCACTTAGATGCTCACATTCAGCTATCCATCACTGGCTCCTTCAGTGTGACTGTTCTTCACTTAAAACATTTCTTTTTACTCAAGAATACCACACTCACATTACAAAATGATCAAACTATTATTCCATTTCTATTCCAAAACTCTCAACAGTCTTGGTGCTGTGTCTGTATTATAACTTACCTGTCTGAACGGTTTTATTTCAAATTCTGGGTCTAAGAAAGGGGCTACTCAAATAAAACTATTATTGTTGTTGTTGTTTTTTCCATTTTAAGTATGTTGGCACACATTTCACTTCTTTTACTCTCATTACTATAAATGCATTTGTTATTTATGACGCAAGGTGTATTGACACATTGATTTTTGTTTTTAACAGATACCACATTCATGTTCATGAGCAGACGAGAAGGCGTTTTAATTTAATTGAAAAAAGTTAGTGTATACAGTCCTCTTTAAGGACATTTTTATATTGTTGTCAAATTTTTGTCATTTCTTTACATTGAAATATTGAAACAGTATGTGATTACATTTGGCTAGCATAATGAAACAATCCCCTCTGAGAGTTGAATTGCACCGGAGAGCCATAGAGATTGCAATCCACTCTGGCCTCCTTTTGTACTCCCAGGGAGCCGGAGCCCAAAGAAGCACACACTTTCCCACAGGAGGCACCGAGGGCCCCCAATCAGCCGGACTGAACTTCTAAAGCTCCAGCTCCTGTGTTTCACCCCCACATGGCCTCCTTCTTTCAGGTGCTTGTATAAGGTCATAACAAAGGCGTGTGATATTATATTATTTCACACTCACAACTCATTTGATTAGAAGTTAATGTATTATGTAGTGAATAGCTATGTAACGTTGTAACTGCTAAATGTGTTTGAGTGTTACAAGCAGAGCACATTTCGGTACAGACATGATGTAAAAGATGAATGAAAAAAACAAAGGGGAAACTTTGTGAAGAGGTAGATAAGGCCCTATACATTACAGTTATGATGGATAGGTATTCTTCTTGAAAAACAGAGTGGGTTGGTACAGGGATGGTGCACCACAGTACTGATAAATGGGAAAATAAAACAACCAGTCTGAGAAACACACATGAGCAATTGGCTGATGTGCCACAACTGATGATGTTAGATGCTAATGCGGTGCACATTTTCTTTCGTGTGTTTTGCCTTTCTTGCAATAAACTTCTGGTTTAAACATACATAAAATGAATAAAAATCCATTTACAGTTCTTATAATATATAATTGTATGATAAATAAAATTAAAATAATAATAAAATCAGTATACTAAATTGTAATCATTCTTGCTATGCTCCAGAAAATATAAAAGTTTGATGTGCGAATTACAGCTTCCCAAAACACTGAATGCAGTATGTCATTACCAGTATGTAATTAATTCTATAATTGCATTCAGTCACTCATGCAATATTAATCAGATGTGGGGCAAAACAACAACAATTCTTAAAACTTAGACCTCTTTGGTCCAGGCTACAAAAGGTCATCTGTTTTAAATAAGTGAAATATCATAGAGCTCCAATGTGACTCCGAGAGAACCTTGCCTGTGAACTCCTCAGGAGTCTTCATGCAACAGCGCCCTTTCATTTGAGCGCCCAGACTGGAAGCACGGCATCAAAGCCGTCCACTTAATCGAGCCAGAGCGAGCTGCAGATCACAGATGGATCGGACATGTAGGCCGAAACCATTCGTGCCTGCAGCTGGCAGCCTCGCACTACAGCCTGTCGTCAAAGGTCAGTTAACACCACACACACCACGCCTGGCCTGCACGATGCAGCCGGAGCTGGGGCTGGGAATGTCATCCCAACATCCATGTCATTAATCTTCTACTCTTCTGACTCCCCTTTTGCCTTTGGAAGGCTGAGCCTGTGGTTAGCGAACCCTTCTGGAAAGGATCATGCAGGAAAAGGTGAATGAAGTTTATCCGCCCGCTGGCCTTGCCGCCTGTCCATAATGCCACAAAAAAAGAGCATTACTAAAATTGTTCAGACCTCCACCTTCATACCATGCAGCTCCTCAAAATACTGCCGCCCACAGAGGCAGACGGCACAAAGGCAGAGTGTGTCACATACTGTAAGCATCAGTGCAGAAATATGGCCTCAGGCAGGCGTTTGGATGCATTCAAAAAGACATAAGCAAGCTCCCATTCGTGAGTTTTCACGAATAAACGCATTGACGTCTACCAAGTCACTGTGTGGGTTAAGTTTGCTGACGCTGGATTGGTTTGGTGGGGTTAAACATGCCTGAGTGCAGGCCTGCCACTATCCACTACATTAGTAACAGCCATAGAGGCGATGATGTGACACTATGATGAAATTTGGGCCCCTATGTGGTAGGTACAGGAGTCTTGGCAGTCATCTTAACCTCTTTTTCTTGCAAGAGAAGAATGAGGTAGACATAAGCATATCAGGGTAGACATAAGCATCAACATAAACATAAAAGTATATAAAATATATTTTTAGGATAATAAAATTCTAAATAAAAATATATGTGGTGCCGCTGTATCAATCTATATTGTTGAAAAATATACTATATATATATACTATAGACATACTATATCATGTTGATCTTTTTTGTCCCACCTGTGGCTATTATCTCTCAATTAAGGTGATGGTTAAATACGTTTTTGAATTAAAATTGTATGTTACAAGTTAAAATGCATTATATGAAAGGTAAATACATGAAAAATGAATATACAGATGTATGAAAAAGCCTGGGTGAAAAAAGGTGAAAAATAAGAGACCTAAATAAGGCATTTTTCTTTGAACTTAATGCACAGTGATTTATCACGATTACATGCGGAGTTTAACAACTGAAAGAAGTAAAATACAAATTATAAAATCTGTTACAACTGTTATGCAGGCAACATTTTGTTTTTTTGTAAAATTGCAATATGGTAAACAGTAACTGTATATTAACATTTGCATATATACATATTTTAAGGTTTTGTTTATCTTCATTCCGATATTGAATTAAAAAATAAAAAAAACAATGAAATAATAAAATGTCATTTATCATGAGGGTGCACACGTTTAAATACGGCTGTAAAAATACAGTCTTACTAATATGCATATAAATAGGTGCGTCCATCAGGACTTCTTACTGCGGGAGAACAGGGGGAGAATTTAAAACATGATTTATCATCATGCATTTTGCCAACACATCACTGTCAATTTCTCAAAAAGATCAACTTTAACTGATGAATTTATATTCAAACAATTGAGCTTAACTCTGTCTAAGCCAGAGTGTCACCAGCGATCTATTCAGACAATTTAAATGTAAATGTGCAGCCAGAGAAGATACAATTCTGGCATGTCTACACTGTAAAACATATCAGAGAACAGAATCTGAGCTTTCTGCGTGTCATTGCATAGAAGATGTGCAAGGATTCATGAAAGCAGTCCTAAGTAAGTAATAAACCAGCGTGTGTTGTGTGCAGGTGTCCGAAATGCCACATGCCTTCTGAGGACTGATATCAAATGCTGATAAAAGGAACGTCAGAAAAGTGTGGTTTTAAGTTTTAAAGTACGCGGTAGATGCATGTCTGCAAGAAAATGCGAAGTGTGATTGCTTGGTTGCTATAAAACCAGTCTTGGGAGACACACAAACATTATTTTCATGGTCAAAAAAACATTACTTTTATGAAAAAAAAGAAACACTGTGGATTTGAACCGACACTCTTCTGATTCTCTCTATTCAGGGGTTGGCACCTTACCACAAGACCAGAGTGGGACCATAAACTCACTGCCTCTTACCAAGCCATTTATGGTTTGTAATTAAACCACAACAAACAGTGACACACGTCTTTTTTCTGTTAACTGACCTGAACTTTAGTGTCTTGCCGTGCATTTGTTTGTTTGTGTTTCGCCACGTTTTGCCATTTTGCAGCCGCCATACCCATGATGTCACAGACTCAACCGTTCTCTCTCTCCCCATAAATTGCGGAGACGAACTGACTACAAAAAACAATTTTTTAAAACTCGCCCTCGATCGACCAATCACTGCACCTGCACTGCACCTAATATTAAAGGACATTTTGACACTGGAACCATTTTAAAAACGGCAAGAGAAGGAGATGTGCTAAATTTAACCATAAAAAGAATAATAATAATAAAAATAAAAGAAGAATGCTGGCGCAATCACACTAATTAGCAACCCTGACATGAAGCTAATTATGCTTTTATACCACTATCACTTCCTGTCTTGTATTTAATGTTGTTGCTTTCACGCCGAACTGATGATTTTTGCCTTGTTATGATGACACATTCGCGGAATCCAAGATGTACTAAGTTGAGGTTTTACTGAAGCGGCAGCTTTTTCTTTTGTTTGTTCGTTTCTCTGAACCCGGACAGGGCCGAACTTAGTGTCCCGTCTACAGCCGATCACCCGTGCTCTTCCTCAATTAGAGAGGGCTCCTTAAATGTCATCGGTGAGCCAACGCCAGGGTCTAACGAGGCCTTCTTATGACAGCGGTGCCGGGGCGGCTCCCAGGAAGAGCTTGCGGTGAGATAATTAACAGCCTGTTGGGGACATTTGGAAAGCCAGTGTTACGGACACTCTACTCATTAGATCTCTGGACAGAGATACTGCCACTGCACTTTGTTTAGATCTTGCAATGAGCACCACTGACTTGTTTTTTTTTTTGTTTTGTTTTGTTTTTTTACTGGCCACATTAATTCAAAATGACTGAATGTCGCAGACAGCCAGGCAAGTCTGTTAATCATAAGTAGAATACAGACGATCTCCTGAAACTGCAAGGAAGCAAGAAAGCATGATGAATTAGACTAGCACGCCGGAGAGCTTCATAATCTGTAGAGTAAACATCACTTGAGGAACCCTGTGGTGAAATTTTTAATCAAAACAGCCTCGTTCGACTCGAGGCTGACAAAAAGAATGGGACGACAGGCAAAGGACGTCAGTTATAGATGCCTCTTATGAAGCTTTTCTCCAAACTCAATGGCTATTTTCATTTTCAGGTTATCTGCATCTTCTATCAGATCATAATTAGCACTTCATCTTCTTGGGCAGGAGGTCACTGCAGGGCACTGAGGGTTTTTTGGGAAGTTTTGTTTTTAGGAAACGCCTACAGCAGTTCAGCATGCTATGCCTTTGTAGGCAGGGAGACTTATGCAACATTTCTTGCGAATAGTGTTTTTAAAGGCTGTGAAGCTGTAAAGGTCACTGGAGATGGTCATACTTTTGGATATTGGTAGCATCTCGGAATGTCAAATTTAACACTTTAATAATGTGTCGATGCAATAAATTATTTTTTTAGGCTATGAATGTATTTTCCCCAGTTTGGCCCTTCCAGTCTTCCTTAATTCCAGGATGAAGCCCAGGTAAAGCTGTGAGTGCCAAAACATTGAATGCAGTATGTCATTAACAACATGTAATTCATTCTACAATTGCATGCAATCAGTTACGCAATGTTAATCAGATGTGTGGCATAACAACAACAATTCTTAGATCTTAAATCTCTTTGGTCCAGGCTAGGCAAGGCCATCTATTTTAAGTTAAAAAGAGGTTTTACTGAAGCAGCTGCTTTTTGATAGTATTATTGATAGTACAATTTTTTGGGCTATTAATGCATTTTCCCCAGGTTGGCCCTTCCAGTCATACTTAATTCCAGAATGAAGCCCAAGTGAAGCTACGAGTGCCTTCTCACCGAAATGCAACTACAAAATTACAATAAAAAGTACAATAACTCTGAAATATCATTCATGCTTGTGTTTTTGTTAAACTTGTTTGTATTCCTTTAGTATCTACCATGCTGGTGTCTTTGTTATACCACTGGTCACACTGGACCCCTCATTTATATTTGTGCTTCTGCTACTCGTTTTTTCTATTAAAAGTCTGTAAGATCTTGCACTTACATCTTGTCTGCCTTGATCATCACTCATTACACTAAATGCACTGCTTTTAAACTAATCAAACTAAAGTCAGTGTTTCTTTAGGGTTAAATTTGAGTAAATATGATTAATTGAAAACATCTACACAAAAAAAATGACAGAGCATGATTTTTTTAATTAGTTGAGAGCCCTAGTGGCCTTTCAAGCATCTGAAATCTGTGGATTGGTTTCTGAAGCCTAAGTATGTATGAAATTAACAAAAAGAATAAAGCCTTTTTATGCCCATTTTATGTCACTATTATCCTTTTCTTTTCTTTCTTTTATTTTAATGTTGCTGCTGATATTGTTCACCTTTTTCTGATTGCGGATTATTCGCAGTATCTTCTGTTACTATGTTCCTGACTTTGCATCACCTCTGCTTTACAAAATTCTCTTTTGTTTGTACTGAAAACAGCAATTGACTATAAAAGAAAATGAGATGCTCACAGCCTCTGTCTCTTTTGATCTCGCCTGCAGCCTTCAAAGGTGGCAGAGAAACTGATGGAGGCCTCAGGGTCTGGGCACAACTCAAGCGAAGCACTGGAGAGACAACAGCTTGAGAACAAGGCCAAAAGCCCCAAAGCTGTTCTGAGCCTGCAGATGCAGCCGCTATCGCCGACAAGCACCCAGATGACTTTCATCTGTAAAGAACACATGCAACCTATGGCCATTATCAAATCATCATCACAGGATAAACTCTTGAGGTCCTTTTCTTTCTTCTGTTTGAAGACGAGCCGCCTCAGATGAGTTCCCCCTAAGTTCCTCTGTGTGATTCATGACATTGACGGGTGCTCCCTTGACATGGTGTGAAATGAGAGATGAAAGAGGTGTATAAAAAAGGGAATAGTGGACGCAGAAGCCCTATTCATCTGTCCAATGTATCTGGCAGTGCCTCTCTTCAACAGTGGACCAAGGAGGTGCTGCAAGTGGCCCTTAGTTCCCTTATAGCACCCCCAGATATTTGGCCAGAACTGGCATACTGTTTGTGATCTATTTTGCCTGTTGACCTTGATGTAATGGATTTTGATTGGTTGGCTCGGCTGACGTTGATTAGCCTGTTAAGTCTCGTTATAGCTGTGCTGTGTAGCTACTCTATTCGGCGCTGCTTTCCCAGGCTTTTGAGACTTTAGAGTTGACTTCAAAGTTCTGGACTCGATACACAAGTCAGAGTGAGACATTTTCTCTTGCTATTGTCTAGACGGCCTATATGAACAAACATAGCCTTCCACAACACACACACACACACACACACACTCAGGGATGTGGGATGTTTTCCAGGTTCAGCTGAAACTGCTTATGATTTAAAAATAAAGGCAGAGTACTTTGATGTATGCATTTTCAAATTGTGCCGTAACCAAGCACTGTTAAATGTAACGCTCCATTTTCCTCACAGGGAGCCAAGCGCTGCTTTGTGAGCATATCTCTGAAACACTGGCAGCTTGAGATGCCCACAGTATAAGTGTATGCAGAGTTATGTGCCTAATATATAAGTGGTCTAATACTGCTTTTTTTTAACAAAAAATAATATAACAACAATGAAGTCAAGTCAAGTAGGTTTATTGTCGTTTCAACCATATACACACTGTACACAGTGAAACAAAACAACGTTCCTTCAGGACCATGGAGCAACACAAGATCAGAAACAGACCCATGAAGAACAAAAACAGAAACACCACAAGACTACAAGTGCAGACAGAATGAAAGAGAGTGCAAGAAAAACACAAGAGCAACAAACAACAGGACAAGACCAATTTTAATGCAGTTGACATTAGCTACAGTAAAGTGTAAAGTTTCCATTTGTCACACGTGTACAGCGCAGCACACAGCGTGAAAAAAACCCCTCAGGCACTTATCCTCTTTTTCCTTACTTGTCGATTAACCTCTGACTTTTTTCTTTTCGACAGGATTTGTTAAGGTGTGACTGGCAGTAACTTGGTAAAAAGCAGGGGTTGATTTTAGTATAGCTTTACAGGTATGAAGAACAGATGTGGACGACTTAAGTACTGATGTATGTCGCTCTGGACAAGAGTGGCTGCAAAATGACGTAAACGTGAACAGTGTGAAATTGTTCTCTGTATTTAACCCATTCACCAAGTGAAGCAGTGGACAGCCAGTGACACAATACCAAGGGAGCAGTGTGTGGGGACAGTACCTTGCTCAAGGGTCCCTCAGTGTAACACAATAACAATAAACCAGCAGTACATCCCTGTGGCCCTGGATTAGCCCTGCTCTAGATAGTTCTACCACACTGGAGCTGCTCTCTTCAGACTATCAAGACACCGTGGTGCATCCAGGAGCTTTTGAAAGTTCTGTTCGTCTCTGCCTCTCAGCGGGGGCTGAGAAAGAGTGAGCGGGCTTCGGGGAGGGGGGTGTTGTGGGGGCGTATCAAAGCAGTACGTCTTGTGATCCCTGAGCTATGATGGGAGACATGTCCTTTAGTGTGGGGCTCCTGCTGATCTCTACTGAGAGCTCTCTCAACAAGTGGAGACACGCGGGAGAATGACAAGAGCAGGAGGAGAGGAAGCAGAGCTGTGGTTAAGACAGATGGATGAAAGTGGGTAACATCGTTATATACTGGCCTAAACCTCTGGACAGTGGAAGTGGTGTAGCAGCAGGATAACGGAGTCTCTAAATGCTGCAGTTAACACCAGAATTTACAGCTTCTGAATAACCAGAGCTTAAGAATCAAATGAGAGAGGTGCATGCTTAAGAGAGGAGAGGAGAGAAGGGAAAAGAACAGAAGAGAGGTCAAAAAAAGAAGACAAGAGAAGAAACAACACAAGAAAGAAATCAAGAGAAGTGAAGAGAAGAAACTAAGTAGAACAAGAGGAGAAAAGAAAGCAAGAGAAGAGAAGAAACTAAGCAGAACAAGAAGAGAGGAGAAAAGAAAGCAAGAGAGGAGAAGAAACTAAGCAGAACAAGAGTAGAAGAGAAAAGAAAGCAAGTGAAACAAGAAGAGAGCAGAAGAAAACGAAAGAGAAAAGAAAAGAAGCCTAGAGGAAAAAAGGCAAGTGAAAAGAAAAAGAACATCCTCATACAGCTTTAGCTGTCAGAACAGCTGTGTGCATTGCATCAGTGGCACCATGCAATAGAGCGAGACGTTTTGCCTCATATTCACCTCACGCCATAAAAAAATCATCCTCTGACTGAAAAAAGCTGTTCACACATTACTGGGCACTAACAAGCTGCTTTTAATAGGCTGCTGCATCAAGGCATCCTCAGGTATTACAATAAAGTGCCAGGCAAAGTGCTGGCAGTACAGAAATGTTCAATTAGGCAGTGGTCTTACGTAAAAACACAATAAATTTAACGAGCCTGGCTGAACCTCCAAAACACACAGGCCGGTGATTTATTGACTTCCTAGTGGCTTATAACGAACGGACCAACAGGACTTCCATAAAGCGGCTGTTTAATATGTCTCTGCCATTGGCGGGAGGACGAGGGTCCAACTTGCTAGGGGCACAGAAACATGAGGTGAGAGTGAAGGCACAAAGCCCCAAAACACAGTTTCGGCTTTGCTGCAAGCCTCTTGTTATTCAGGCCTCGTGCCGTCTGCCTGCAGGAGAGCAGGGTGTGAAGGCTGCTGAGTGCGCTGCGAGAAACAGGCCTCTGCGCGTGACTCGACAAATCTGCTCCGGAGTAATTACCGATGTGGCATAAACACGGGAGCGCGTGCCTGGGTCTCCGTAACGCCTAAGTGGGACCGATTTGGACGAGGACGTGCGAGTTCACAGAGTGGGTAGCTATGTTAGAAGTGACAGCTTGTGAGGTGTATCCACCAGGCGTGTCATGTTTTTATGTTTGGCAAGGAAGAGAAATGTGTTTCTTAACGTCCGCCTCTCCGCTACTGGAATTATCAGAAATTTGAGCCAGATTATGGAGCTGTACTGCAATATCAGTATCATCAAGGCCAACATCATCACAATGATTAAAAAGCCTGGGTGAGTTTTGAGTACTGCCCCATGCTGAATAGCCTAGATAAAGTGGAACACTTCTTAAGCCATTGAGTTTTATTATAACCACTTAGAGCTATCATGTCAAATCCACCTTGACTGCTATGCATGTATTTAAACCACGTTATGTGATAATAGGCCTAATTATGTACACATACATTGGTACCACCATTAGGAAAGCAGTGGCAGGAAGAAAGATGGTTGTATGGTAAATTATAGAGAGCAGATTGAATCAGGGAGGAATCCTCCAGATATTAAGTTACTTTAATTCAAATTTATTGCCAGTCATTCTGACAAATGTGTTCAAACGCAGTGCTGCTGTAAACAGGCTTACTATAGCAAACGTGTTCACTGTGTGCTCATAGCACGCACCCACTTTTCCACAGCAGCTGTTCTACTTTACATGTGGAAAAAACTTTAACTGTTTAACTGGCCTAAATTATTCACAATATATTCAAAGCAATCTGAATTTACATTTAGGGATGTGCCATCTTTGCTGAGTTCCTGAGAACCGCTCAGGAATGTGAAAGCAACAGCGGACTGAGAAAGACAGTGAGACGAAAAATAAGGTTACGTATTTTGTAGGATAATTAAAATGCCATTTGTTTCATCATACATATTATTGGAAAACTTTTACGACTTGAAGGGGCTGGTGAAGAGCTCCACTAATCACCTCCCCTCCACCTGTAATTTCTTAGGGATCACACATCAGAGGCATCGAAGAGTAGGGATGGGTATCATTAAGATTTTACTGACATCGATACTGCTTATTAAAACAGATACTTATAAGTACTTATGTTGATACTACTCTCTACAGTTTGGCGCATAATGTAAAGACATCACACGATAACATGAAAAGATTCAACAGTTACTGTTTATACATTGTTTCCTGAGAATCTTCTTTATTCAATGAGGGAGGAGCAATCGTTACACATATCTGGTCAACAGTGTCTGGTGGCCCTCCCACTGATCCAGTCTAACATCAACTATTTGAAAACTGCAGCCATGTTTGTACGCATTAATGCTGCATTAATACCAATAGCAGCAGCATTTGTCCAGGAGTTTATCCATATAGGTATTACCTGGTCAGAAACTGGTCCCATTTATTACCAGTTCTGCAAACCCATCCCTATCCACCACCCCTTTAAAAGGACACAAAGAGATGGAGTGGCTGGCCACAGCAAGTTGATCAGGACTTCTAAGAAATGGGCTTCACGCCCAAATCCCATCCATCTTTTTCTTGCAGGGAGAGCCTGCCGCTTTAGAGGAACCACTCTGAAAAGAGGGAGCAGGCAGCCAGGTGTCACTCAACTAGAAGACGCTACAGTTAGGCCTGCAATTTACCCTCTCTGCTTTGAGACATAGCACTAAATAATGTGCAGATTCGAATGAAGAATCGCGGTAGGCTGCGGTGCAGTGGTGCAAGTGTTGCTAGATGCAAAAAGGCAAAAAGCCAACTGTGAGACTATCAATTTCCTTCAAACAGATACAGTATGTGCTGATGACACCTTCAACACAACAGGCTACAGAACTGCGGATAAGACTACGAGAATCGCTTCACCATCAGTTCAACTATTGACCAGTGTAAGTGAACTCAAGGTCTCTGGATCAGACTTCACACTTCTAGCAGACTTCATAGCCATCCGAAGAAGGCGCTGCGTTTAGCATTTGGTTTGGTTCCAGATGTTCTCTGGGATTGGGCACAACACCATGCCTACCCATGCATAAACTGCAGCTGTGCCTACGCCAAGGATTTTTTATGATTGATGAGTCATAAATGCGGGGAGCAAAACAAGGCCACATTCCGCAGAGCTCCAGGGCCTGTGCTATTGTCTTGCTGCGATCAGACAAGCTCTCACATCTGATCAAGCAGCAACCCGCCGCTCTCCAAAAACAGCTGCACACATCAATTATGAAGAGGGTCAAGGCCAGGCCGTGAGAGCAACAAGACACCCCCCTTACGTTTTTGCCAGAGGCTCCTGGCTTTGCGCCAGCGGAGAACAAATTAGCAAAAGGGCTCTGACGATGTAACTGTTATGAGGCGCAGGCGGCTGCAGCTCCCAGCTGGACGTTTTCCAGCAGCCTTTGCTCGTCCGTTGGACCTAAATTGCAGCTCAGTCAGCTCGAGCATGTTGTAAAGATTCAGAGTGTGACGAGCAAGCTATCAGCAGATAGGAGTGAACGTTTTGCCCAACTTTCCTTCAGCTTCGGTTATTACGGTCATTTGCTCTTTATCCAGTGGAATGCTGATGCCACTAGTTGTCATTTACATGCAATTTGCACTGGTTAGCCAAATCCAGCTTGTCTAGTACAACAGTCCTAATCAGTCTTGCTATATAAAGTCACATATTTCTATCATTTTCATCATCTTCGTACAATTTTTCCAGCCCCCTTTGCCATTCTACATTCACATATCTGTATTTAACCTATTCATCTACAGGTTCATGTAGGGAAGACTTGAGGCAGACACAGGTTAGCGAAACAAAACACTGAGTGACAAACGGCACAATAAACAGTACCACTGGGGTAACACAAATGGAGTATCTCAAGGGTAAGGACAGGGTGGGAAGCAAGGTAGTGTCAGGCTGGAACAACAAACAATAGTGCCAAGACAGGGACACTTATACAGGTACAGGTGACGGACGAGTGGCATCTGTGAGAGGCGGAGAAACAGGCGAGAACACTAAACAGGAGGCCAGGACAGGGGCGGAGCTGGTAATCAACAAAAACCTCATGGCACATAGCAAATCAAAGGCAGGGCATGACAGAAGAAGCAAAACAGAAGGGGATGTTCCATAATCTATATGTGACTTTTTCATCTGTTCTGTGTGTTAAGTCTTTGAAAAGTCATGTTTCAGCAGACATTACAATTATCATCTACTTGATGCCTTGCTAATCCTGTAGTACAAGCACTACAAGCTCATCGAGGAGCGCAACGGAGTCTGAGCTCTGCATAAAATGAGGGCATCTTATAAGAAGAGAAAATGAACTTAGCTGTGGAAACCATTTAGCAGTCTAACAGAGGCATAAAGTGAAGCACAAGTGGTTTTCAGTAGATGGCTTAACTTGGAAAATGAAAACAAGAGTCAAACAGGAGTGTTTTCTTAGCAACTGCCCAGTGAATCAGCTTCTATTTTGTTTTCGTGTGCCTTCATCCAGGAAGATCAATTGTTTGAAATGAAATCTTTTTACCCCCAATTTCACCTTGGAAGATCAATTTTCTAATTAATTTAGTCATGCCCTAACTAGGCGACCCCAATCATGTGACACCACTAACATGAAGTGTGAAGGCAAGCAATGATTCCTTCAGTTGAAGCACAACACGGGACCTCAAAAGGATGTCATTTGTGTTTTAATTAGCCGACTCATGAAAGTTTTACAATGAGGAGATAACACAAGACCACAATGCACACAACCACAATGCTATCAGCTTCCCATCAGGATGAAATGGCCACAACCTCTAAAAGTTCATAAGGCGCTCTCTGACGCAGGCCTGATCCCTGCCCGCCGTCTGATAACGCTACGTGAGGTAGCCTAAAAGAACAGAGCGAGCTCCGACGAGTGCGTCCACATGTGAGGGGAGACTGGGCACTGTTAAAAGGACTCGTGGCTAAATGAGTCAGAGAGGAAGGGAAAAGAGCAAGGCACCATTCAGCATGGCAACAGCAAGTTCAAAGCCACATAAAAAGGACAAGGATGAGAGTACAGCGCTGAGATGGGGTTTCTCTCTGCATTATGGCTTCATCAGTGCTACAATCTCGCAGTGTTCTGGTCTTACTAAGATACCAGGAGAAAAAGAAAAAAAATGCACACAAATAAAGGATATGAAGAAAATGGTTCTTGGCATCAATCCAAAGACTGGCACTTTTATTTTCATGAGTGCAGTTCTAACTCTCACTTACCTTGAAAAAGCTTTTTCCACAACACTGCTAAGATACAGTAATTACCCACTCTTCCTCTTAACAGACAGCCCACCAACAAAAGGATTTGTTTCATAATGTGTCATTTTTGAGACAGATATACAGATAAGACCAGTGTTGTCGCCTTGTTATTACTATTATTACACCGACACCTTTATTGTACCTCCAGTACAGAAATGCAATTCAACCTTGATGACACACACACTCACACATCCACACATGCGCGCACACATACATATACACATAAAAGCCCTATGATTATTTGGGATGAGTAATGGTAGCGCCAAGGGAATACTTTCAATCACAGGAGCCATGGGAGCTCGATCTCGAGCCTAAGCCACAGATTAGCGTGCCCTTTTCATCTCGCGGCTAATACGCACTATTCACATGACTTAGGGGAAATGAGAGTGCTGCTGCCAGGCCAAGATATGTGTGTGTGTGGGGTTGTGTATATGTGTGTGTAGGGTGTGTGTGTGTGTGTATGTGGAGACACCACACACCCACCACATCTCTGCACTTACTAGACCATTAAAGAGCCTTTAAGTGTAAAGCCTCCTTGAGAGTTGGTGCAGACGGGGGAAAAGGCTGTGTGCGTTTTTCCCTCTGCTGAAGCTCCATGCAGACTCTCCATCCAGCTCTTTCCCATACAGAGCCTCCTCTGTCCTCTCAGCCTTATCTGCCTGGCACAAAGAGCCCATGTGACTGCAAGAGCAGGAGAGGAGCCACAGCTGGGGAGACTTTAAGAGTCCTACATATGGCTCAAAGACATCCTTTTGAGATGCTGGAGAGCACTCTGAGCAATGACACGTCAGGGGAACTTTGGGCCTGGTACTATTTCTGATGATATAAGGCAACGACCTTGATGGCCTTATGCAGAAAAGCACACTACGGATCAAGTGAAAATATTTGTCCGAACTATGCAGAGAGTACTTCACTGATCTCTACACTTCACTGTGCCATTAAAGGGCCCATATCTTCTTATTATCCCTCGTTGAGGTCCCTTCATTTTTACATGAACAGTTCCCACCCCCTTTTAAAAACTCTGCTCCTGTAAGACTGACATTTGTAAATGATCTCTGTCCTGATTGTATTGTGCTAGTGTGTGCTAAAACACTCCTTATAACTTCAGTGTAAATGGGTGGAGTTAAACTGCTATACAGGCAGATATATGTAAATACGGTCTCTGTGACATCACCAAAACAACAAAATCATAACAAGCAGCATAGTGTCCATATATGGACCACATGCAATGTGGAGTTCAGGGCACATTTAGAAACTTGAAGCGTTTAACAACTACATAAAGCTGCATTATGATTTTATGTGATATGGGACCTTTAAAAGAAAATGGAAAAGAAAAATCATGTTTTGGCCGGGGGTTCACTCCAATGGATCTTAAAATGTAATTATATTAGGAGTGTAATTATGTTTTATATTGGAAAACCAGAATTCTGAGAACCAGAATTCTGAAATAGCCCTGCAACTAGGCTATCTTTGGTCACAGACTGTTCAAGCATCACTTTTTCACTTAAAGCCAAGAGGGATTTCACACTTTGCTTGAGGTCCTAACAAAGATTATAACTTAAAATGTTTTGGGAACACAATGGGCAATACTTGCTATGTGTGTTTAAGTCCTCGAGCGGAATGTTTGTAGCATCTCTCTTTAGTTCTGTACTCTATCCTCGGGCTTTTCGAAGCATGTTCCAACATCTAGCCTACATGTCAATTACACATCATCACCACATCACATCAAAACAAATGGCTTCCACATCCGATAATCCAAATCACATTGTGGCCCTCCCTGCATTTTGGGCCTGTGCATGAGAGTCATCCCTCTTAGTGACCAGTAAAATGGACAATACTACATTCTACCTCACACATTCAGGCAAACACATCTGCACCGTGTGAGCGGGGAGGTCCTTTTCCGGAGGGTCCTCTCCCTGTACGAGCAAGACAAAAACCTTCAGTCTCCAGGTGGAAAGAATCCATTAGCCGTAATTATGTCACCCTGTACTCCTACTTACTGGCGAGCGGATCCCAAAAGAAGGAATTGGGGGGGAAAAGATTGTGAGCTTTTTGGGAAGACAAAAATAAATTTAATTAAGTGTGAGTGAACTGTGCCGAAATTCATGCTGCTGTACAAGATAATCCGCTTTTCCTGAAAGTATTTCCAAACAGGATTAGACGTAGAATCGGGAGCTGGAGTTGAGGAGGGATAGAGAGAGAGAGAGAGAGAGAGAGACAGAGAGAGACAGAGAGAGAGAGAGAGAGAGACAGAGAGAGAGACAGAGAGAGAGAGAGAGAGACAGAGAGACAGAGAGACAGAGAGAGAGAGAGAGAGACAGAGAGAGAGAGAGAGACAGACAGAGAGAGAGAGAGAGAGAGAGAGAGAGAGAGACAGAGACAGAGAGAGAGAGAGAGAGAGAGAGAGAGAGACAGACAGAGAGAGAGAGAGAGAGAGAGACAGAGAGAGAGAGAGAGA
>JBBPCX010000141.1:5929221-5942134 GCA_037974365.1 Hydrocynus forskahlii
AGAGAGAGAGAGAGAGAGAGAGAGAGAGAGAGAGAGAGAGAGAGAGAGAGAGAGATAGAGAGAGAGAGAGAGAGAGACAGAGAGAGAGAGAGAGAGACAGAGAGAGAGAGAGAGAGACAGAGAGAGACAGAGAGAAAGAGAGAAAGGGGCAGAGAGAGGCAAAGAAAGAGACCTCTTTTCCCCTGGAGCATTACAAGCACATCCATGTAGATTCTGCAACCACTGAAGGCATGGGCTGCAATGCGAGTACCACCTCATTTCTGATGCGACTGCAAATCATATTAAGATCAGTGCCTGATATGATGTTATCACCCTCAACCCTACTGAGATAATGAACATATCTATAAAGATTTTGTGACACTTTCAAGCGAAAAGCTCAACAACAAATCGGATTTAAACAACGATCCACTCACCCCAACTATAGCCGGTCAACCAAGACATATTAGTTCTCTAAAAGCTTAAGTAGTTCAAAAGTAATGGAAGCGCAGACACTACCAATGAGCATCGTGCAAACTAAATTGTAAAGTGGCCATGTCTGTCACATGTGAACACACCACAGCAGAGCACACATTCTGTCTCTGCATCTAACCCATTCACCAAGTGAAGCAGTGGACAGCCAGTGGCACATCACCCAGGGAGCAGTGTGAAAGGACTGTACCTTACTTAAGGGTACTTCAGTGGTTCCACTGGCAGTCCTGGGATTCAAACCCACAGCCTTCCAATTGCAGGGGCAGCTCCCTAACCACCAGGGCACCAGCTGCCTGCGTCATTTCACACTTCAAACTGTGCAGAGTTGTTATGGGTGTGATAACTGATGGCATATAACATAACAAATTGTATTTCTGACTGCGCTGTGGAGCCTGTCAGTAGTTAAAGAGTAACAACACTGATAGTTTCAGATAAGGCCACCCCTAGTTCATAAATGAGACAGACCCTTCAGACTTTTTAGGAGGGATCGTTTGGGCGGGCACTTTGAGTTAAAAGAACTTTGGTAACACACACGGACACACACACACACACACACATACACACACATACACACACATACACACACATACACACACACACTGACACACACACACACAATCATCATCATCATCATCATCACCACCACCACCACCACCACCACCACCATCACCATCAGTGGGTGGGAACATTGGTTGAGTGATTTACATACTGGAAGGTAACTTCATACTCCTTTAGACTGGAACAGAGACTCGAGGCTGCGGTGTTTGTATCGGTAATGGACATGAAAAAGTGCCCTCATTCTGCCCTTATATTAAAGACACAATTCAGGTTCCGAACTGGTACGTTTTCACTATGCAACATATTTTGTTCAGTCTTATAGATAGCAGTATGTTGAGGGCTTTAACTGTGTAGATCATACTTTTATTGAAGCAAAAAAGGCCTGAAGCATTGTGGCATCTTACATTTATAAGAGATTTATAGCTTCATGAGCTTAGAGGCATGCAGTCAGCTATTCATGGTCGAGATGGACAGAAAAATTTATTGTGGCTAAAACCGCACGTCTTTGTCTTCTCCCTTTTTACCCTGACCTGCTTGGTGTTGTCTTTCATCTCAGAGTGCTGCCATTCCTGCCAAAGCGTACTCATGCACTGCCCTCTCTTAGAAATAATAGCAGGATGCGGTACTTTGTCAATTAAGGCGAAATTACACCCATGTAGCCAGAATAAAATACACATGGTCGGTAGTTGCCATCCGCAGCGCATTATTACGGTCAAAACAATGCGGCCCAGGCTACACACAGTGCATGGATCCAAAACACTGACGATGAAATACATCATTTTGAGGAAAAATATGCCAAAAATGCCACTAAACCACTGGCACTCAAGCAAGATTGGACTCCGTAGATTTTATGTTTCTTTCTAGCCTTAGAAGAGCTTCAGTTCCCATGTTATCATATGGGCACGGAGCAGAGGCTACGCGGAGACGCAGGTGGCGGCTGTCATTTCGGGCACCGCAAAACAGCGTGTTCCATCAGTGTAACCTGTGATTTCCAATTACAATGGCATATTAATCCCAGTCAATGCACAGGTGGTCTTTCTGATTAGCACATTATATGAGCTTGCGTGAAGCCATCTGCTGATCACTAGTCTTGGTGCTGTGTTTACACATTCAATTGCAGAGGTCGCGGGTCGGTGGGATGAGCTGGAGGGCTGTTTATTATCAAACTCCTGGACTGGAATGCAGCATGTGTGGAGGACAAGAGTGAGCTAAATTCACTTGGACATCTATAAAAAATGAGCCATATCTCACTTCATATCATAAATGCAGTTATTAGGGCTGACCCAAAAGGCATTATGCATGTTTGGGACACTCTGAACACGTACCTGAATACTCTTTCCTAATGCTACTCTTAAAACAGTCATATTTAAATTAAAATATTTTATTAAAATATCCTGAAGGTATGTTTCCAGTATGCCAAAAGAATTGGAGTACCCATCCAGTAAATGGCATACAGAATTTGAAAACTAGGCATCGGTTAAATTGTCTTGGTGACTTCTTATCATCTTTTTTATATGAAGGGTTGTCCTTGTTACTAGTCTGAAGACTGAGGACTGTTCAGAGTAAAGCTTCCGAAGAAATCAGTGAAACCTCTTAAAAGTAACTGGAAACACTGTATATCAGTCTGGGTGTAAGGTATATGAAACGTAATGTATGAATTAATCCCCATTCTGGGATTTACAAGGGTGTGCCAGCATCTGAACAAGCGAACGTCCAGCAAACTCTCCCTGAGCAGTGTCAAGAGGTCATTGTACTCCGTACTCGTAAAGTTTACGTCAGACGAAGTCATTTTAAAGGTGAAAATGAAGACCACATTTTCTTACAGATGAATCCATGACGCCACAGAATCAACTGATGTCCATGAGGTCTTTAAGCAGTTCCTGCATGTTCCCGGCCTCTTGAGTTTTGTCAGTTAAAAATGAGAATAGCCGGGAGGCTGATCTGTATGAAATAATAAACTGTCCAAAACCTTATTCAATGTGTTTGGCTTTTATGTTCATCGAGCAAGACTTCCCTCTGTTTAATGAGAACACCTCTGAGAGTTTTTTTTAAGAGAAACTGCATTCAAGTAAAGCCATGGACTTGCATCCACACCTGAAGTTGAAGTGCTCCTAGAGAACGCAGATTCCTCATTTGAAGTGGATGTAGGTGTGTTGTAGATTTTTTTTGTTTGTTTGTTAGTAATCATTCATTATTTGAGAATGGTGTTCTTCTCAATTCTGTTCAATGAGAGTTGTATAGTCTGGAGTGACCAATAGCTGATCCAACCGATGAGTCTGGTAATGGAATCGATGCATGGACTGTTGGACAATGATCTAAAGTAGCTGCCATTAAAAAGATCAATCTGGATACAGAACATCTGAGTTATGAATTGATTATTTACACTGTGAAATTAGAAAATATACAGAGTAAGAGTAAACTTTACACTTTATAGAGTAGATTCATAACGAGATGGCAGAAAACTCTGTTTATGAGTCTGCTGCGTCTTCAGCTCCGTAAAACTGATGTGTTGCTGCACATTTTGTTGCTGCCATAGCTGTGGCGTCACAGGCTCTCTCTCCACTGGACACTTTTAAGGCAACTCGCCCCTCTGCTCTCACTCCCTATAGATAACAGAGGTGACTCAACCACAGAAATTGAATTTTAAAATGATCAATACTCAGCCTTATCATTACACATTCTAGAGATTTAATATAAAGTTATTACATTCTGACACCAAATGGAGCAAATTCAACGCTCCAAATTTATTTAACACTTGCTTTATAGCCATTTTGACACTTTATAGGGCAGAATTAAGTGTGATGGAAGGGCGTTTATTATCAGGCCTTTGCTGCACTCAGAGCACAGGAGACAGTGAGACAGACTCATTGGGACACACTTAAAAGAGGCACCAGTGGCCGGTGTAGAAAAAGGGCATCTGCAGTTGGATGTCCCACAGTGGAACGGAATCGCATCAGACATCCAAGCCAGAGGGAGGAAAAGAAAACGCAAAGGAAAACAAAATAACGGCCATCATACTTGAGCATAAAGGAATGCCTGGTTAGGAATGCCTGCGCAGTTTGACTCCTCTGGGCGACCATGACGAGTATTGCGAGTGACACTCTCCCTTCTACACAAGCGGGAGTCTGCATGGTGCCTCATAAAAAGGAGACATTAGACTGGATCCGCACAGCTGGCCTGAGCTACAAAGGTGTGGCAGAATCACTCTAGAATTCGTCTAGTCGACAGCATCACAAGGACATGCCACTAAACTGGCCAAAACACAGTCATAATTCATCTTCATCGACCTTTCCTCAACCTCCCTTTATCCCTTAGAATTAAACAGGATGTTTCTGCTATACTTCAGTTCCAGTTTTGTTCCAATTCCAGTGAATGGGTGGAGTTAAATTGCTATAAGTTAAATAGGTGGATATAAATATGTCGGGTTTTATAACATCATAAAAATTATTAGGTCAAAACGAGCTGTTATAGTTTAAATGCTGACTGTATGGGCAGAGGAGTTAAAGGTACATTTTTGAAACCTGGATTTTAGTTTGATCAAACTTGAGCCTCTCTGGGCCCATGTATCGCAGGACCCATGTATCGCAGGACTACTTCAGCTGTGAATGTACAGACTACCTTTCATATTAAAAGGCATTGAACCATGACCTCTAAACAACACTAGCCAAAGTGAATGAGCCTTTGATCACTGTATATCGTCTCACTGTATAACGTATCTCTATTTTTGTTGTTTTACCGTTCATAATTTCCAAACAATTCACAATGTCCTAAAATTTTATGACGAATGGATCAATAGAAAGAGCCCATTTTGTTTCTTCTATTGTGAAACTGTCATTCTGGAGATTTTGTTCCCTCAGCGACAATATGTTAAATTATTTCATGCATATTATGATTCGCTTACAGTTCCGTTGATGCTGGTTATTAATGGGCACTGTTCCTTAAAGATAAATTAGTAAAATAAATAAAAATGGATGAATTTAGTCTGTCAGTTCAACTCAAGTGATGGCCCATTGACCGGTTAGGGCTATTTTCGTTTGTGTTGTCATACTATGAGTTGTTTAATCGCCAAAATAATTAATAGTTTAGACATTGTACATGATTCACGTATAAATTCAAAAAGAAAATCTACTTAAAATCAGATTCGTTGCCTGTGCTTTCCAGCAGGCGGTCTCATCCCAGTAAGTACTGGACAAAAAACAAACCAAAACAATGTGTTTTTGCTTTTCAGTTAAGCCACAGACCCTCCAAGCCTTATTCCACCGGAGTGCAGTGGGGGGGATCTCCTGGGGTCCGGCTGAAGTGCGCAGCCAGAGCCTTTAACTCATTCCAAAGCCTCTCTCAGCCTGAGCATACCTGTTTGGGCCAAGCAGCCAAGGCCCTGCGGTTTCCCCCAGCCCACTCTATCAGTCAGCCGCTCTCTGGGGCAGGACCCTCGGGGCCAGGGAGTAAACTGTAAATCAACAGGAGGCTCGCAGATGTGCTCGGAGAATGCAAGCCCAGGGCCTGCCAAAAACTGTAGAGGATTAAGGAGAAGACCCTCATCGCCCTGGGTAATCACCATGGAGACGAGCAAGCAGGCAGAGAGCGCGAATAGGAACGGGGATGGAGGGAAGACCTTGAGAGTCATTTCGCTCAGGAAGCCAAACACACTTACAGCCAATGCTCTTAACGGGCAGAGTGGGGGAAAATGGAAACAAGAGGCTCGTCTAAAGGAATCTGCACATTTTTCAAAAGCGCTCGCTTTCCAGCTCTCTGCAACAGGGGAGGAAATGCAGTTATGCAACAGTGCGTCGCTGCCAGCACGAGTTAATGCTCGATGACACAGATATCTCCAAGCTTCACCCTTCACCGAGGTCCTGCTGGAGATATTTCCATCACCCAGTTTCTTCTTCGTGGCGTTTCCAAAGGAAAGGGTCAGCAACATGACACACAGACACACAAAGCCCAAAAGCCATATCGGTGACTTATCTAATACATCAAAGTGTCCTCTCAGCCCCAGACATGTCTGGTGCCTGAAGCTTACTTCCTTGAGTTGTGTTTACACAAAGAGTGTAAATATAAAGTAGGAATGACTAATGAAGCGGCTATTCAGAGGCATGCAGTTTACGCTGCCTTGCCATTAAGTAAAGGGCGGCTAACAAATGATGCAGCAAAGTAGACTGCAATCTACAATTGCGGACCAGAAAGTGCACCAATGTGGTCAGTGGAGCTGATAAAAATGGACAATGAGTGTAAACTGCATGCTTCTGATCAGCAACTTCATTATATGCACCTACTTTGTATTTACACTTATTGTCCATGTTATTAGCTCCACCAATCATATTGGTGCACATTGTAGTGTGCAGTTGTAGTCCATTTGTTTTGCTAAAACATTTGTTACCCCCTTTATTAATGCTCAGGCTGATAAAATGGATAACGAGTGTAAACTGCATGTCTCTGATTAGCCACTTCATTAGAAACACCTATTTTGTGTTTACACTCACTGTCCATGTTTTTGATCTTGTAGTCTGCATATATGTTATATATGTTAGCCTCGTTTTTCAATGGGAGGGCCATATATCTGACCACTGCATGCACCTACATGGTCAATGAGTGTAAATACAAAGTAGGGCTGTCTAATGAAGTGGCTAATCAGACGCATGCAGTTTATTTTATTAGCTCCTCTGACCATACTGGTGCACTTTGTCATCTACAACTGTAGTCCATCTGTTTTGCTGCATCATTTGTTACCCCCTTTAGCAATGGTCAGGCCCCATATATGACCACTACATGCACCTATATGGTCAGTGGAACTGATAAAATTAACAATGACTGTAAATTCAAGTATAAGTGTGACTAATGAAGTGGCTAATTGAAAGCATGTAGTTTGCACAGTGCTGAAGTCATCAGTGGTCATTACTTGTTAGTTACATTAGCATTGTCTCTTTAGAGATCAAATATGTCTTCACTACTCAGCTATATTTAAAGGGGGGGGATTATGCAAATTTGATTTCCCCCCAAACCATTACCTTCCAGACCCTAAATTCGAGACTAGAGACAAGATGATGTTCATAACAGCACAGCAGAAAGCAGAAGAGCAGTCTGCCAAAAATATCTCAGCTGCCGAAACAGCCTCTATGTAGTTGATGGATGAAAAAAAACAAAAAAACAACACTTCTCTTTGCTGAACGGGCCTCATTACGCCTTGGCTTTGTTGCGTCACACTCTTTGACGACCGAATGCCTTTATTTCCCTTGTGATCCTGAGGGGACTGGGCTGACATGTAAGATACAACGGGGATGATAAAACAAACACTGAACAGCAGCCCTTGCACTAATAACCATCCATACCTCTGATCCATACCTGTGCTGGCTGCTATTAATAACTGCTGCTCTATACTCCCAAGGACCTTCGAGATTTAAAAAAAGAAAAAAGAAAGAAAGAAAGAAAAAGACAAATCCACGTCACCAGTCAGCAGTGCATCACCTCATTGTTAAGAGAAAATGAAGCAAAAGAAGGTGGTACAGGCCAAAAAATTCATATCACAGTATATGAAACATACAGTACTGTGCAAAAGTCCCATTTCTTCATATTTTGCTTCACATATAAGAAAGAGCCAGGCTTTCTTTTGAAAATCTTTCAAAAGAAAGGCTTCCTGAAGGAAGAGCAAAGACTCAGTTTCAGTGCAGTCCCTGAACCTAAGTTTCAGAGGAATGTTTTTTTGGCTTGTTAGCCACACAGTAACCTGCGTATGAATCATTCAAACAGAACAAAGATTTCTAACTTAAGGTGCAGATGATTCCCGATGATCAGGCGGTGATCAGTATACTGGTGGTGCTGAATATTGAATGGTTGGAACTCCTTTATCTTGACACTTTGTATTTTTAGGCACTTTATAGCCAGTTGGAGTAAAGCTTTTACTCCCATTTCTTTATTCACAACACTAGGTCTGTATTTGTAGATTAACAGTGGCTTACTGAACTACAAAAAAACATAATTACCAAATAAATAACCATCTTCTCCAACTCACTCACAACACATCAGTGTTTAGTGTCTAAACTGGCAATCCCCACTATTAACTCAAGGCCTCCTGCTATGGACGCAAAGGAGGTTTGCCTATTTTTGTCATGCTGCATGTCTGTGAGTCAAAGTTCCCATTATGTTAATGACTGTTATGTGCCGAAGTGCTGCGACTGTGGTTGGCAATGTTTTCAATGGTTTTATTTATATCGATTTAGTGATTAGCAGTGCTGTTGCTTCTGTTTATTTCTGTCTCTGCAATGTCTAAACCAGCGGTCTCCAACCTTTGGACCAGTTTCATGTAAAACAATATTTTCATGGCCCGGTAGAGATACAACTACAATAATGTGCGTAAAAATACGAAGAAGCTCCCCAAAGACGTTTATTTTGTACTCATTTTTGCTAGCTTTTGGGCTACATTGTATTATGTGACTGAGACAAGCTTTTTTTTTTCAAAATAACAGATCTTTCGGACTCTGATAATCAATAAAATAATTTTTATTCTGTCTTTCTGTGCAGCCCGGTACCAAATGACTCACGGACTGGTACCGGTCCATGGCCCGGTGCTCGGGGACCTCTGGTCTAAACAAGTGAGCTCAGAGCCTTCAGTCAAAAACTCGTGTTTAACAATCAAAATAAGAGTCAATCCAATGACCTAAATATATCTGTGTAATTTATTTATTTTTTTTTACAGTTTAATCTTTCACTTACTTAACTTCAATATAAATAGTGCGTTGTGGTCACATTCAATTCAGGTAGTTTTTTATCTATAAACCACTTTTTGCAACTTATAAGCAGCTTAACAGAATCCACTTCCTAGGCCCTAGTCAGCAAGCCAAAGGCAACAGAGGCGAGGAAACTCCCTCAAGCTGGAGGAAGAAACCTCAGAAGGAAACAAGATTTAAAAGGGGAAGCCATTCTCCTCTGGTCCACGCTGGATAGTAAAGGAGAATAAAAGAATTACACTATGGAGATGTTTGTTCACATCACTTGAGTATATGATTTTTATTTTTCATAACATCATGCACTTGACAAAAATTTCACGTCTGCCTTTGGGATAAAATATTTGACTTAACAGTGCTGAATAATCCTGTCTGGATGACTTTTGAAGAATTCTATTGGTGTTTAAACAGTTAAATAAACACAAACTATCCAAATACTGAAACCTTCAATTGTGCTAAGTAGTTAAGCAGACTTAAACAAAATCAGAATCAGAAAATTGTATTGATACGATGTCAGCGAAGGCCGTTCGAGATTACTTAACAACTCAAAATACTTTGAGACAAGTGATGATATGGGCATGGCGCTAATCAGGGCTAATAAGTTTCCATTGGCCTCATAGCCCTGGGCAGCAAACTTCAGGCAGCACACATCTCTCAGCTGACTGACTATATTTTGGGTCCGGGAAGAAGTGTTTAAATGTGATTTTTGACCAAAGTCCTGAAGGTGTTCTGTGAATAGCATACATAAGCCCTGTCTCTATTCAGAACAAGCCAGACACCTTGAGGCACTGGGATTTCAAGCAAGGCTGTCGACTTCCATCTGCGTCTCTCTCTCTCTCTCTCTCTCTCTCTTTCTCTCTCTCTCTCTCTCTCTCTCTCTCTCTCTCGGTCTACTCCAGAGCCATGCCGTTCCACCGTTCTGCTCGGACTGCCCCACAGTGGCCTCATCAACACGCGCCAGCCACAAGTGACTCTTTTCAGTGACAGACAAAACAGGAGTGAGTCAACATTTTGGCTCAGGATGCAGATCAGTGGACAAAGAGGAGGAAGACGTGAGGTGATTAAGACAAATGGGAGAGGCTGAGTTAGCATGAACATCAGTTGCTGCCGTTTGGGCGATAAATACACCTGGCCCACTAGACTGATTCGAGTCGTATCTGTCACGCTTTAGAAACTGAGGCTTCGACTCTATTTTACTTCTTTATTATACACACTGTTTGCATTAACAGTGATAAATAAGCTTGTAAGTATGAGTGCTATCGGCATCTAAAGGGTTAAATAAAGACAAACTATTCAGATACTAAGGACTGCCCCACAGCAGCCTCATCAATACATGCCAGACACGAGTGACTCTTTTCAGCAACAGGGAAAACAGGTGTGAGTCAACATTTTGGCTCAGGATGCAGATCAGCGGACAAAGAGGAGGAAGACGTGAGGTGATTAAGACAAATGGATGGGCACCTAGGCGAGGCTGAGTTAGCATGAATATCAGCCGCTGCCGTTTGGGCAATAAATAAATCTGGCCCACTAGACTGATTCGAGTCATATCTGTCATGCTTGAGAGGCACAGACTCGGCCGTTTGCGGCCGCGCAGGATGCGAGCGGCGCCGGGGATTTACGGCTGGTGAGAAAAATGAGAATATTCACTCGAGGTTGTGCAAAGAAAGAGTAATTGCATTTCCACTTGAAACACTTTGTAGTAAGCGTGAATCCCTGCAGAGTGCCTCTCACTATGAACAATAAAGAGCAGCAAAGAAGAAACATCCGCAAGAGAAGAAAGAATTCAGAGTTTTCATCATGAAGCACCAAGCCGGGAAAAAAATACTGCATATTGGAAAATAAATATATTAAAAAAATTAATTTTTTCCCCCCATTGAAGACGGGGAGATTGGCATCTCGCAGTTATGAGAAACCAGCGGCGCATTAAGATTTATGATAATATTTGGTTCAGCCAAGATAATATATTTTCACTCTGGAAAAAAATACATGTTGAGGTTTGGCCTTTAGTTTCAGTCTTGCAGAAAACAAGGGCACACTTCACTTCAGGAGCAAACCTCAGCTGTGCTTATGTGCCACCACTGGCCAGATGTGGCAAGAATTATACCATAGTTTCAGTTGTGCAATGCGATTGGCTGAGAGCCATTGGATTGAGGGCCAATATCTCCAAATAACAGCACTCCAACCGAACTGATCATGCAACATCAGGATCTGAACTCACTAACGCTCGCATGGCTGAATCCAGTCACATTCTAACAACAATGTTCCAACATCTAGTATAAAGCCTTGCCAGCGGCTGTTGTTGCACCAAAGCGTGACAAACTTTCTATTAATACCCTTGAAATGCTGGATGATGTGTGTGTGTGTATGTAAAATGACATTAAAAATCAACAAAATGCAGGCATTGTGATCAATTTTTTTTTATCTCACATCAGATAAACCTGGAAAGAGGAATGAGGGACGGAGGGTGAGGAGGTGTGAGATCCCGGCTTGCTGCAGTTGTCTGCCTGTGTAATTGAGAAATGATAGACTCCCAACGTCTGTAGGGAGCAGAGAAAAGCCGTCGTCGCGCTCAGATTAGCATCTCAATGTCTTCTTAGGACTGTTTTCGCCGGAAGAGTTCAGGCCCTTTCAAGAATCTGGCACGACGATAAGAGCACGTCACTGGATGAAGACGGAGGGAGAAAAGCAATCAAAGGAGCGGGGAAAATCAATCCGATTGCATTTTGTGTGTGCGTTCGGGTGCATGAGGTGTTGCCATTCCAGGCTATTGCTGATGGCTGCTTCAATAAGTGGTGATTAATCCCAACAATGCCGTCTCGAAGAGCAGGCCTTTTTGTCACTCCAAATGAGCTTGTTGGCCTCTCCTCCTTGCTTTTCCTCCTCTGCTCTATACAGTAGTGCTCTTTGGAGCAGTGAGCTCACTTCAACCCCATTGCATTCTCTCAGCATTAGTCACATTTTTATGAACCTCACGTCACACCTGCAAACCTGCCGTGCATATCGGAACACTAACTGATACAATTACAGGTGCGTGTTGATTCCATCTACTCACTGAGGCGATAACCTGACAATGGAGCGGAATGTAAATGCTGGAGACAGAGGTTTGGTGACGGTTAGGCTGAAAATCAAATCTACAATTAGACATATTTGGTGCTTGCTTACGCAGTTTGGTACTGGACTACAGCTGGTAACACTGCATAAATGAAACACATACATCATCCAACAACCACGTGGATTTTACCCAAAACCACCAGCATCATGGATGACCCCACACACCCCTCACAGACCCTCTTAACCCTCCTCCCATCTGGAACAAGATTCTGTAGCTCACAGGCCTTCACTGCCAGAATGGGAAACTATTTCTACTCCTCACTTGACCTTCCTTTTCCACAGTAAAATGTTCATTTGTTAGATGTGAACACAACATAGTATAGCACAGCATGGCACAGTGCGAACAGTGCAAAATTACCATTCACAGATTGAAGCAGCAGGCAGCCAGCAACGCAGCACCTGGGAAGAAGTGTGTGGGGACAGTACCTTACTCAAGGGTGCCTCAGTGGTGCCGCAGGCAGTCCTGGTATTCGAACCCATGCCCTTCCGCTCACAGAGACAACTCCCTAACCAACACCTGACCCTCACCTAAACACACTGATCTTTTCTGCCTTAAACAAATAACACACACTCCAACGACCTCTGTGAATTCCCCTTTATTTTTTACACTGCACATTCTCTGTCCTGCTGCTGCTATTTCTGCACAATTATCTTTACTGCTGTCCACCTGCGTTTTTATGTCATGCCTTGCTGCACGAATAAAGTACCTGTTATTATACTGTATTCATTCAGTCTAGTACTGTAGCTTTTGTCGACTGCACTTAATGTTGTCTTGTCCGGTTGTTGCTCTGCTGTTTTTCTTGCTCTCTCTTTTGTCCTGTCTGCACTTGTAGTCTTGTGGTGTTTCTGTTTCTGTTCTTGTGTTGCTCCATGGTCCTGGAGGAACATTATTTCGTTTCACTGTGTATATGGCTAAAATGTCAATAAACCTACTTGACTTGACTTGACAACACCAATCACATTATACCACCAACACTGTAAGAGTAAGTTCCAGCAAGTGTAGGGCCACCATCAGGGGCATATCCAGCTTTCCAAAAGTGGGGGTGGGGGGGTGG
>JBBPCX010000141.1:5942234-5994120 GCA_037974365.1 Hydrocynus forskahlii
CCCCCCCAGGACACAATATAAGTGACAAAGCCTTATTGAACGTGTTTGTCTCCCACCGCTCACATTCCCGAGACGAATCTCAACGAGCGTTTGCCTACGCCCCAGGGCTAGAAGATGGGCGCACAATAATATGAAGAAAAGCTGAGGCACTCCCTCAGAAAATAACAGCCACGCATGGCAATGGGCTGGCTTTGCATGGACAGGGCTTTTTAAAAACAAAAAAACCAAAAAAAAAAAACATCCATACCATCCAGTCCGGGTCATCAACAAACTTCATTATTCCTCTCAGTTAAATACGACTGGCCGTTAAAGACAAAAATCTTTGTATGAAATATTTTGGCATATTGTTTGATCATTGAAAATAATTATGGGCACTTTGAGTATTTTAAACTCAACTTTGAGTATTTTTTACTCTCCCTAGTTTCGGCTATGAAAATAGTGAGTTAAAGGTCCCTGTTAAGAGAGTGGGGCTGTCACTATTGATTATATTAATAATTGAATAATTTGGCGATGATAATTCATGTGGCATTTCTAGCAGTGTGCGTTGAGGAAGTCTAAAATGCATTGATGAGGATGAGCATTCCGTTAAATATGAGGCAACTCCATTGGGTGCACATCAGTGTTTGTAAACAATCATCACCAATCCACAACCAGCAGATTCACGTCATGCACCACACTGGTCTCATTATGGCAAGCATTTTACACTTTACATTCACATTTTGTACAAAAGATCATCTAATCAAAGATCATGAGAATATCTAATCACTATGGACTGAACTGAATGGTATGCTGAGTGCTGAAGTGGCAAAAAGTTCAAGCCTTGGCTGCCCAGCGAGGAACAGCAAATCAATCATTTTACTAAAAGTAACACCCCATTTATTGACTTGATTTTGGAAATTCCACAAAATTTGATAATTACAGCCATTAATGTAGCCCTACACATCTCAGGACCCATTGCAGCTATGGTCTATCTGCTGATCATTAAATTGGCAATGGGCCGCTCATGCTCCCGGTTCTATTAAGCGTCGGCTCGCTTTCATGAGATCCCTTACTGCTTGTGGGCTGGCTAAATATAAAATACGCCACGGCACGGCTGCGCACAGACCCTCTCCTCGTGTGCAGAGTGGGATGCGCCACTGGGGCTGTTCCCCAGCCAGGGTGTCCTTGAGAGTCCCGCATTTGCGGCTCACTTGGCACATTTCCCGCCGCAGCCCCTGGAGGACAGCTGCTAATAAAACGCTAAGGGTGTGTAAACACAGATTTAAAGGAAAAGCGTCTTTGCTCTGCTGACTGATCCTTTTTTTTTTTTTTTTTTTGGCGCTGTGAAGATGCAGCGACAAAGCCCGGTCATGCCATGCTCGCATATTAAATGAAAATAGCTACCGAGTTCCAAATCTGTCTTGGATGGGCCTTTTTCTAAAATGAGGTTATGTATGTGGAGCTTAAACCCTGGTTTAGCTTGGAATGAATGGGGGGATATTGGAGACACTGATTCAGTGCCGGCATTTTAATGAAACATATAATCTACTAAGGGCTCAGGGGCTCAGCCAGACCACAATGGTTTATGGAAGCATAAGCTGCTCACCCAGTGCCCCCCACTCTTCCTTCATAAATAAATAAACGTCTTATAAGCATGCTTATAGGCAATAGGCAATTCGTCGAATTGCCTATTGCCTCAGGTCAAGGGTTCACCTGGGGCCGAATGCGAGATTTTGTATTGGCATTCTTATAAGACGTTTAGAAGCACGCTTTAAATGTAAACCGTACCAGCACCCCTACCCTCGTCCTGCATCCCACCCCCTCACTTGCCCAGCATTTCCCGGCACTCGCCCCTTATGCTGGTATTCCAAGCCGCTTGGCACTGACTCATGTGGGAGCCACAGCTGATGATGACGGGGCGTAAATATGTATGAAGGCAGTCTGGTCCGGTGAGAATAAAAGCGAGGGAGGACAGAGCGAGCGCAGGAAGTCAGGCGACAGACGTGACTAATGTGATTCCCTGACCCCTCGCGCCAGCCTGACCATATCACACACAGAGGGGGGTGAGGCCAACACGCTGCCGCAGCGCAATGGAGGGCCAGGAATCCTTTGTATCGGAGGCCCTTTAGGGTCATGTTTACAAGGCCTTTTGAGTCATGTTTCAGCAGCGGAGGTGGCACCGATCAGCAGGGAGGACAGTCAGGGGATTTAATGAACCAGACGGAATTGGCCTCACAGGGAGCAGCACTTTTTAAGACCCTAGGCAGCACTGAGCGCCTTCTCACGATGACACTGATCCTGAGGGTCATTTCCAGGATTAGATTATGATTCAAACTGAATTCTAGGTCCAGGCTTTGAATCCGAAAGCCTAAATTTGAATTCTCGTTCTCGGCACCTAAATAAAGCTTAAAAGTAATTCTCTTTCTAATTATATTTTTAGTATGATTGTGTTTAGGCAAATCGGCATAATCGATTTAAACTGTTCTTGACAGATTTACTCATGTATACATTCGGCTTGGGCAGTATGGTGGTATGTGGAAATGCCCATAGCTTTTAAACTTTGCTGCTATTTCTATTTTCTTTCTATTACTTTACTTTCTTTATTTCTATTTAGTTTCTTTGCTAAACTGGTTCTTTGTCAAACTTAGAACCAGGTCAATAACCTACATTGGGTGACTAGTGTTTAATGAAATATTGTTTACCAATTCGATATCTTACTAGTTTACCATTTTAATATCTCACTTATTTTGCTCCAGAGAGAGGGGTTACTTGAGAAATTAAAGGAAAAGTTTGGCTGTATTGGGCTCTTAGCTCATGTTAACCGAGTATGACACTATTTTTTGGATTTCCCGACATGTCCCTCAAGCAACTGCCATTTTCTCCTGGTTCTACGATAAAATGCTTGACTTAAAAACACCACTAAATATACCTTTAACTTAAAAGGGACTGTATGTTTAGAATTCTTCTAAAAGGTGAAGGATGGCCTGTTACGAATCCCAGTGGAACTAACAACTACTCAAATATTTGAATTATCTCGGCCCTGCTCTTTTAATTTCTGTGCCATAAGAACATAAATATGTATCTTCTGAAAGAGAAGGACGTCAATTGAGTCTTGATTGAAAATATGTGTAATATCTTCTGCTTTCATTCATCCCTTTCTTAACAAAGGTCGAGTAGGGAGAACATTGGCTTCCAGCGCCTGAAAGAAGCAACAGCCTGCACGGGAACGCCTGGTGAACGTGTCCTGCTCAGACAAGACGCAGGAGGAGAATCGGGCTGGAAAATAAGACAATAAAAATAAGGGCCACTCCAGGCCCTTTCAGCTCAGTGCTGCTCCTCTGAAGCTGCAGCTGCTGCTGTCGGTCTCCGCTGGCGGAGCTGTGCCGCAGTGCACGAGGAAACAGATTGTCCTTGAGGCTCAGCATAAATCAAGGCTCGGGGAAAAAGAGAGAGAGAGGCTTGTGAAGAGAGAGAGAGGCTTGTGAACCCTGAGTCTGCCAGGGAAGCGATACACTTAATTAACTGGTGTCTGCTGAGGTGGGTCCACACTGAAAGGTTCTTAATGGAAGAGTGATACCACAGGAAAACAACTCTGGGAGAGAAGGGGAGAGGCCCCGGCAGGCCGAGCGAGATCCCGCTAATACACGGGGAGGGAGGAGTCTTTTCAGGGAGGTGTCTGTGTGGAGGAGTTACATAAGACAGAAATTTGCTCCCATTGCGACGTGCCCTCCAAACGCGAGAAGGCACGAAGAGTGGCAGTTCCACTAAGGGACAATGAGCAGGTTCCTTGCTTGATGTTCCCATATATCACAGCAGCCGCAGTCATTTCCTGCAATGATGGGTCTGTGTGTCTAGGCACCCACTACGGTGGTACATCTCGTTCCTCCCACCTCCCTCCCCTTTCCATTACTGCCAAAAAAAATTGTGTATTCTGAGAAAGACCACAATGAAATATTGCTCAGAAGGGGCAATCTTGTGTTCCGGTTAAGTGGCATCGCTTTTACATTAGCATGATGCAATTTGTCAGCCACAATACAGAAGCTCTTTTAATGATGGTACATAATAGGCAACACTTTTGTAATGTTCCTTGACTACCCCAATTTCCTCAAACAGCATTCATGCAAACATGTTCCACTTCATATTTGTTAGCTTGCAGCACATCCGTATCTGTGGTGAGTGAAGTGTAGCTAGGTTACTGGTGTTTATTTGGACGGATCCCATACTTGTTCTTCTACTTTTTACCCCAGAGATGATGCAGCTCTGTTGCTCTTGGCTTCAATTCCGAAGAAACCTGAACAGCTTATGCACCTTGACTACACAGACAAGGGGGAACGGCATAAAGGTTCACTTGAAACAGGTACACACCTAAAAATGGTTCTTCAAGAGTTCTATATAGAGGCAAGAAAATTCACATAAGTGATTGCATATCATAAGCTGTTCTTCGTCTGGTTAAATGGTTCTTCTCTATAATGGAAAACTGACTGTGAATGGTTCTTTAAGGAATGTTTATATATATGGTTCTCAATAGCATGTAAAAGGTTTCCAGTAATGATGCAACCATTTTCAGTACCACAAGGAGCAACTTTTGCTAGGCGTGTTAATATTGAAGGGACACAGTAAACTTGTGTTAGCCATCCACTAACTCTCTATGATTGGTCAGTTTATGGCCACAAAACAACCCTTGGCTAGATATTTTTGAGTAGCACAATCAATTAAGATTGTATGCATCAACGACAACAGTGACAGAGTCAAGTTCTCAGAAGAACATGTTTCTTTCCAGCTGCCGTAGCCACCGCTGCTGTCTTTGATGCTTAACGTCCCTGCTACCTGGTCAAAAGTGGTCCAGACAGTAAGCCTATGAGGTAAACAGACCCCATAAAATGAGTGGAAGTTAAATGTTTCTAATAAAGTGGATGGTGACTATGTGTGTATATCATCTGGTCTCCACATGGTTCTTCACTCCTTACGCCCGGAAGCGCCGGAACTGCACACTTACACGTTTTTCCCGGTATTACAACTCCTGACACAATCCATAAAGGGTTTGATAATTAGCTCTGCAGTCTGTTAAAGCTGGGAGAATTGTTTAGCGCAGTGGGCCCCGGGGACTGGAGAAGAGGGGAAAAAAATGCTCTCTGGAAGATGGGAAGTTTCTGTTTAAACAAAAACGAGGACCGTGTTGACACAGAGAAGAAAAACGTCTTACATTATTCATGGTAGCTGTTAAAGCCCACCCGTGTACCGATGTTGGGCCCTGCCTTAGCTGCCCATAGGGTGTTTATTTTAGCTGGTCGTAGTCTACATATGCTTCGAATGATTCACATTCTAATCAGACAAACCTTGCAAAAACGGGAACAAAGCAACATCTCCGCTCTCCCCCAAGTTATTTTGTTCCAAATAAATCAACTCTTGCTAAGGAGAATGGGTTGATTTTTTTCCCCCTCCCCTTCCGCTGGCACGTGCTCCCCTTGTGTTGCACAAACTGCATATTTATGAGAGCCGTTCAGTAGCAACATTCCATTATCTGCCAGATTGCCCCGCGCCTCGGGTCGGGTGCGCATACTTTCATGCTGATTACGGCGCAAGCGCTAAGATCGGCACATGAAAGAGCATGGTTTACTCAAGCCCCGCGTCGGATCACGGAGTGACTGATTGCCTTCCACAGGGAAAAGAGAAGGAAAGGAGAAAAGAAGAAGTACGGCGGGAAGCAGAGGACTGCCAAGCTTAAAAGGCAACAAAGTGAGGAACACCATGGTCAAGGTCATGCACGAAACAGGTGGCCAAAATCTCTTCGGCTCGCCACAAAGCAGGAGCAGCACTGGCTCAGGCATCGAGACCTGGTGTGAAAACTGGTTCACTGGTTCTCTCCATGTACTGTTTCGCTCTAAACCTTCATGTACCGGGGCAGGCCACTTCCTCTCTCGCAGGCCCTGGTCGAACACTGCTGGAAGGTTTACAAAAGCGCAGAGCAAACAAAGCGAAGCCTTGGAAGCCAAGAACAAAGCTTTCATTGTTTTGGCCTCGGCTTGAGAAAAGGGTGGATTTGAGTCTCACACACACACACACACACACACACACACACACGCCGCCGGTGGAGCACATGAGCTAGGTACACAAATGTTGGCGGCCACAGGACTTGGCCCTGGCGGCAGCTGGAGGACATTCACAGAAAGGACCTCAAAGTCATCAAAGCGAGCTTCATTCAGACGATAAGTCTGTGACTAATATGAAACGAGGCTGAAAACATACTAGAAGTTGTCATTCACCTGAGTTGAATGACAAGAACATTACTTCCAGGAAAATAGGCAACACTTGACAAAACCCATTTCATTCAAGTTCTGTTTAGTTTCACTGTAGCTTACAGCCTCGTTGCTGGATAAATAACAGCGCGCACAAAGACTTCAGCTGAACTGACACATTGTCTCTGCTGACCAATTACCCTGAGCAAAGAATATGTCAGCCCCCACATCGGTGTCTCCTTTATAACGCCTGTTCATTTGCACACTCTGATAGCTCTCGGAACAGCAGCTCTGCACAGCCCAAGGTCCTAAATGGCTGTTGAAATCACCCCTTCGGTTTGTTTGCGACACATCTCAGCACCTGGAACATCATGTAGATAGCCACAGTAAGGGCCACTTTTCATTATCTGTGAAGAAAAATTATTTGCTCCCCTCCTAATTTCCTGTTTTTTGCATATTTGTCACATTAAATTGCTTCCTATAACCATACAAATATAAAGTAAGCCTAGGTAAAGAAACAAAACCTTATCACAGGAAAAACATTCTGCTATGTTTGCAGCATCCGTGTGAAAAACTAAATTTAATTCTTGGTTGTGCCTCTACCATCATAACTGTCAAGGAATCTGATCCATGATCAGTCCTCTGCTGCCCCTGTGTTGCCTAAAATTACCACCCATACTGACGTTTTGTTTTTATAGGTCAGGGTAAGACATGTGTCCTAGACAACATATTTAAGTCTGTGCCTGAAGAGTTGGATGCAGTTTGAGTGGACTGAGAGAATGTTTGTGACTCTAGGAAAGATTTCTGCGGCATGTGTAGTTTAAATGTGTTGGGCATAAATATTGGCCATCTTGGAGGCCCCAGTGACTAGTTTGAGAACCACAGCTCTAACAACAAGGAGGAAATTTGTCCCATCAGCAAAGTGGTCAGTTTTGGTCGGATTAAACCTGAGACAACTTTTGTTTTGAGTGACCAGTTCAGTTAATTTTGTTTCCAGCTCCATTAAATCACCTTATCTCCACACATATGTCATCTCACACAGGGTTGACCCGCAGAGGCCCACCCTGAATTGTGGACACCCCCCACACACACACAAAAAAAAGGCAGTGGAATCAACAGCTGGGAATGCACTGGCCAGCTGTAAGAGGACGGTGGTGGTGGGGTGAGGAATTTACACAAACACTTTTCTTACTAACATAACATGCCCAAAAAAATGTGCCGAAGAGGGAAAACAGGCAGAGGCAGATTAGAACGGGGGGAGGGATCCAAGAACCAGATGAAAGGAGGGAGTAAACTCCTACACCTGCCGTCATTATCATTACTCTCGCGTTCTCACGCTCAAGGTCTCTGCATCGCTTTCTCATAACCAGTGCCAGAGCCTCGGCCTGCGCAAAGCCATTTTTCTCCTGTACGTGCACTTACGCGCACAAGTGACTTAAAGTGAAGAGCCAGTGCATGAATCAGGCGCCGATCGATGCTGAGACACAAGGTAAATTTTAATGCAGGCTCCCATGATGTGCCTTTGGGAAATTACATTTTGAGCCCTTTTTTGCACGGTGTAGCCAACAACATCTATAACATACATACACAACCAGGACAACCCATTTTGTAACCATGCTTTCTTGTAATCCACCAATCAACCCATTCACCCAAGTGAAGTAGTGGGCAGCTGACAATGCAGTGGCCTGGGGATGGGGGCGGTATCTTGCTCAAGGGTACCTCAGTGGTGCCACTGGCGGTCCTGGGAGTCGAACCCATGACCTTCTGATCACAGGGGCAACTCCCCAATCACCAGGCCACCAGCTGTCCTGGAATATTGTCTATATTATACAGACACTATTCCGCCCATTCTTCCTATGCTGTCAATTGTGCTGCACTGCTTTGTATGCTTGCTTATTGATCAGTGCATGCAGATATTAGCCATCGAGCTGAGGCGTACTGCCAGTTATGCAATGCTGCTGTTCTATGATACACAATGCAAGCGCTGCAGTGGCTGCTTGACCCAACCCGCCTGTGTAGCAAGACAGATGTGTAATAAAGCCTGAGAGACGGCAAGCAGGCTTTCAGCAGTGTGTCAGCAGTGATTTGTGGAGGCGTACGGATGGGCTCTGTAGTCTTCAAGGTTAAAAGGACAATTCCAATGGAAGTGGATCTTTCATATTCAGCAGGATCTGTCGTGGCCGCATGCAGAGTGCAGAGCTCTCAGGGAGCGGTGGGCATCTCAGTGTGCTGACGCCGTGTTTCCCAACGTAGAATTTCTCACTAGCCAGATAACGTGAGCCTAAACAAGCCTAAACTCTGGATTACACCAGAGGAGGGGATGCTGAAAGCTTCTACTGGACAGTTCCAGTAATGGGCTTAATTGCATGTTTGGAGGGTTTTACAATTCCAGTTTTCTGCCAAAAAAGTTGTATGTAAATGGCTTGAAGTAGTATACTAAAAAAGATAGATGGGCGATATGGTATAAAAATATCACTTTCAGGATTCATGGCATCTCATGATATGGATTTTTTGTTAAGTTAGAAAGGACAAATAATAGCCAGGAGTTCCAGTGTTTAAAAACACTATCAAAAACAAAATGCTTAAATGATTTCTACATCCCGGCAACACAATAAATGCCCTTAAATATGAGTAATTGTGTTGTCTCTCTAATGAAACGTCATTGGTCAGGGTTCTGTAGGTACATGAAGGCACGTTGTAATTTATCACAGTGACGAAAAATCGTTTCATATTGCACAGCTGTATTCAGACAAGTTCCTGATGAGTTGACACAGATCACCAGTCAACGGAATAGAGCCATTTAACTGAAACATTTGAAATATGGCTGATCGAAGTATTAGCCAATATAAAACACTTTTTGGTTGGGCAGCCAAAATCTATCTGTCATGAATAAATGGTCCATTTTCTGATATGTTTTGGTGTTTACTGTGATTACCTCTGCTGATTATTTTTATATTTGTTTGCATATTGGTTTGCAATACCATTTTACCAGTCCAACTGGTTTGGGTAAATTGTTTTGTTGGCTGCAGAAGGTTTTGTGGTCAATTGAAAATACTGGCATTGGTCTATCCAACTGAAAATACATATTCACATGATTCATTTTCTTCCTTTGACGAGGACCATCTGAGCACCCCATTAGCAAGAACGTTGCAAGCCAGGACTGTCCTGTCCTTAGATGAACTTCAGATATTTCTAATGGGTGGTAATTCCCAAAAACATCAGTTAGTCAGATCATTTAAGCCCAAAGTGGAGGTTGTGAAGATGGAAGGTAAGAGGCATGACTTCCGAAAAATCCTTAATTTTGGCCAGAGTTATCCACTTTGCCGAGAAACCAAAATTTTGTGAAATTCACTTCTTATTTTGTGAAATACCCCCTGCTAGTAGTGACCTTAGTTAAAACAAACTCTGGATCAGCACTTTGGCTCTGAGCTGCTTTATTAATTCCAGATGACCCCTACGTGGCTGAGCTGCCTGGGTGAAAGTAGAGGGGGTGGGGGGGGCATTTTGCCAAGAAGTTTTCCCCAATTCCTCCAGTGCCTTTCAAGAACGCGATGAGTAATGATCATCCCCGCTGGGCCCGGACTGCTCAGCAGCGGCCAGTGCTGCTGAGAGATAAGTGACAACAAAAGCCCTTGTCTGGCCATTAATTAAGGAATCGGGGCGAGAGAAAAGATGACGTCCCAGAGACCTGTGCTGGAGGCACCACCTGCATTCAGGCAGTCAGACACGCTGCATTATGGTAATTGCTGGCTACGTGAATCCTGGACCCATGGGGACATCATTTTGATGTAACTGTCTGAGAAATATTAGTCTATTATGGGCCTGAAGATAAGATTGTAGTCCATTAATGGCACAGCAAACATGCAGTGGCTTTGACTCTTGTTTTAATAGCCTAAACTGGAAAATACACTGGTGTGACACGCCTTATTAAAAAACTGTACTTGACATATAATCAGTTCAGTGCTTTTTCAGAGCGTTTGAGAATACGCTGGTGGACGGATTGGACCGTTTCAGAAACATTCGGATCGCCCTGTAACTGATGATAAACTCTACTTCAAAAGCCCCTCCTCATTAACATTTCATCTGTGGAGGTAAAAGCAAACGAGCCAGCTGAGTTTTGTCTATCTCTCGCAGAAAAGAGCGCAAAAAGAAAGCAGATCCTGTTTCACGAGGCAGGCAGGACTGATGAAGGGTTATTCTTCTGAGAGGCAACCTGAGAGAATTCAGCAACAACACCAGGAAGGAAAAAAGGCTCAAGAACAAACCAGAAGGCTATATCTTACACGCTTAAAGGCCTGAGGCCAGACAATAGTTTCTCAGGGCCTGAGATGACAAGTTGTAAAACCACTGGAAAACGAGACGAGGCACTTCTTTGTTTAGAGATGACTTAGTTTTATGCTGAGGAAACACAGAGACTACGAGTGCGATTAAAAAGTATAATGAGGGACTCTGTGACGCGGGGTAGGTGAGGTAAAGGAGTCTGCCCTACAACCATCAGCACAGAGGCAAGACATTTATAAATGGAATAAAGCTTTCCTGTAATCACATTAGTTGAGTGTGGAGTTTATTTGGCTTCAAAACAGAATAAGAATCCTCTTATACTCCCTTCAGAAGGAGGCAGGCAGTCCTGGTGAGGCCTGACTGATTGACTGAGCCAGATCTACTAATTGAGATGCAATCGCTGCCAGAGACAACTGCGGCACTTACAAACAGGATATTAAGAAGTCTTCCCAGTGTCTCACTAACACACGTAAGTGCTATTCGGACGGTATTCAATTTACATGAGGTTCTGAGGTACTTTTACATGTGATTTTATTTCCTGCCAGATACACCCAGCCATTTCAGAGTTCTTCTCCCTCCTCCCCTGAGTAAATACAGGCCAAATTACTGCTTTTGAGCAAATTCAAGGGTGCTCAGATCATTTCAATGATTGCCATGATACATCTCTGTAATCTTCCTGGCAGATGCTGCTTCAGTTTGGAAAAAAAAGTTTGACCACTGCCATTAGCCACTGCCATGTATTCATATTAAACACATCCCGAACTGCAGCGTTACAAATGCTATGGAAGAGTCCTCGACCGTTTACTTGGTCTTGGAGGTAGAACGTCATCTCCTCTCCATGCTTAGCATTAGCAGGGGGAGAAAGAAGCAGTGTCTTATATTCACAATATCATTTGTCAGTTTTCTATGATCACATGACCACATGTGATGTAAACATCTGAATTTGTTGAAAATACAACCCATTAGAAACTCGCCTGGATAATTGTATTTCTGTCTGGATGTGTGAGATCTGTTTTTATCACTGATGAGATTTTTTATTTAAGTCCCCCTGATATACTAATCCAATCTGAATAGGGATCTAGACACACACTAACCTTGAACCTTACAAATGTAACTTTACAGGAGAATTAAAAAAAACAAACAGTTCTTCAAGTCAATGCAACAAGTTTTTAATTTAGGTCACTTTGGAACACTTCTAATAGTCCATTCATCATTAGCATTCCCAGCATAAACGGCTGGTGACATTCAGATTAAGTAAAAGAATTTCAGTGCGTCCCTACAGCATTGAGCAAAGAATCTTTAATGCTGTGAAATACATGATCAATTCTACATTCCTATGTCAGTCAGCAAGTCACGTGCAGGACATTGTTTCAGTTTTGCACAGAAAGGTTTTGACTGAGAGAGCTTCTGAATAGAAAGTCGCTCAAGGCCTGCCTTCAAATGTTCAGAAACAGTCCTATTTTGCTTTGAACTGTCTTTTCAGTTTGAAATTCATTGGTACTCTTGACATTGTGGCAACAGCACTACTCCTTTCCACTGGGCTTTCCTGGAGTTCTTCACTTGAAGGCAAACAGGACTGTGCAACTGATTTAAGTCTGTGCCACCACTAATACAGAAGAAAATTTGATTTATCCTTTTTTTCCCCAGTTTATCTTGGTCCCGAAGTGCTACCCTAATGAGACACACAGGCCAATACAGTTGCACACATGGACTTGCATGTAGACGAACCTTAAGACACACAAACCGCAACCCCAATCAGTTCTCAAATTAATGAGGACCGTCCAGAGACAATGAGACAATTAACTCCTCCTCTGCTGTTTACCCACTGCACCTCTTTGAGAACCCAGACATGAGGGAGACGAACGCCCACATCACTTACCACACACGCACATGTTCACCTCCGAGGGCTGCCGGAGGAGACCGGCGCTTCAGAAGCAGGTAAACAGTGTAATTTTGGACATGTCAGAGGGTGGCAGCTGAGAGGCGGAGGAAGAGAATGCTGGGAGACAGCAGGGAGGCAGGAGAGAACAGAGATGAGGGCGAGTGAAAGGCACAATTACCTGCATCACGCTTCTGCTCTGTGGCCATGGGGTCTCGCCTGTCAGACGAACCCTGACGTTCATGCGGCCTGGATGATTTGCAGCCCCACCACAGACAGCAGACGGACGACAAACTGAGTACAGATGATGCCTTCATAAAAATCTTAAAACATCTTCTCCTCCTTGATGACATTCCCGCTCCCAACTTTGCCATGGCAGGAATATCAAGGAAACTTATTCTGCTTCATTCTGCCATACTGAGCTCAAACTGTGGTCACTGAAGAGCTTCAAAGCCTACAGTCATGATTGTGTATTATAGAATAAAAAATGTAAAGTCTGGTTGGCTGAGCCACTTTAAAAGCACTTGATAAATTGATAAGACACATTAGTTCCGTTTCTTCCAGTCTGTGAAGCTTGTTACTATGATAATTGACATTAAGGCACTATTCAAGGAGTCACATTTGACAGATAAGGGGCTTGGCAATCATAATATTCTGCCGATTATTACCCTTTTGTAATAATCAAGTATTAAGCTATTTTACTTTGGTTGGTACTTTTTTATGGCAGCTGTATTATGTATCAAGCTATTTTGTAATGTAACAATATAGCTAATGCTACTGCTTGGAAGCACAGAATCGCATCTGTATTTATTAAATCCATCTATATCTGAGGAACTGTGGGGGAACAGCAGTGACAACACTGATGGACAAAAAGCAAGCAGAATCAGACATTCTGTCAAACCAGTGAAGCTGAGAGAAGCAATGCTATGCTACAGAATATGACACAGGCCTAGTTTTAGGCTGGAACAACTACTGAGTAGAAAACACAGCTATTGTTTACTTGCCATAACATTTATTTGATTAGTATTGTGTTATTATTTAAGTGGTTATATAAACATATAACTAAATTCTTACTGGAACTTTTAACAAAATTTGTTTATTTGTCTATGGATGAAAAATAACTAAACAAAAACATACAAAGCAGGTTTCACATGCTCCTTTTATGATTTTTTCACATTAACTTTGAGTCTTTTCATGTCTGAGGGATGCTTTGTGCCATATGGCCATTTCTGTGTTGTAATTATGCACACGACTTGCAATGGGCCGGCAGAGGAGAGACACAGCCATGAGAAAATGTATTGTTAAATACAATCAGGGTGACAATTTTAGGAACAACGATATTTAATCATGCCTGTATTCATGTTCCATCAGATCAGTGGCCTGACACTCTCCTAGTGGTAGAGAGAAAAATCGATGTGATTGTCCTGAGCTCCTGTGTGTGCTGGGAGGAGTGGAGGGGATCAACCTGCAGATCCACAACTGGAAAGAAAAGAAAGAGTAATGGACAGACAGGGGGGTGGAGTGGGGGTGGTCAGGCAAAAACGGTGATTAGAGAATCGATCGGTTTGGCCAACTCATTCAATCTCATCCCTTGTGGCTGAAGATGATGAGACTAAGGCCAGCTTACAGGTCACAGTGATCCAAACAGGATCTCTAATTAAAAAAGGTCTACTGGTTACTAGTCTATCATTCTAGCTTAGAACTTTTGGCCAAACATTCGGCCAAAACTGTCGGAACCCAACAAACCGTTCACTTTGGGCTCAATTGGATTCGGGGTCTGGATCAGGTTCAAAATTCACGTTCAGGTTCATGCACCACCCCCTTTATTCCCGCTCTCTACTTTAATACTTTAAACCCATGTCCACAAGGACCAGACTTGTGAGAAACAGAGAAAATAAGCAGCAAAACAATTCAGGAGTGTACAGTTTAGTGCTATCAATAGTATGATTTTTTTTTTACTTATTATCCACACACGTTCTATGTAAAGAAATACAGTTTTAGAATCAAACAGGTGAAGGTGAACATCTCACTACATGCTATCAGCAACACACAGCGTGAGAACACACAGTATGAAGAGTTTCTGCAAACCGAATTGTTTGGGATGATGTTTGAAAGTACTTTTGATGAATACATTTCTTAAAGACTTACAGCATACTTTATATTGGTTTACATTTGAATTATTTGCATGATCTCAAGACTGCTGTTATTGGCATTGTATGACTATTCAAAATCAGAATCAGAATCAGAAAACTTGACTGATTCCGGAGGAAACTCAGTCACAATAGCCAGACACACAGAGACAGGAACAATCTAAAATACTCAATATGAAAGTACACTGTGCTATGTGCACAAATGCTGAGATATAAATACTATAAACAAATAACTTACTGTTAAGTGAATTACTAGTAAAACAAACGCTGATTAGGAGTATGTTACAGCATGTAAGAGAGATCAGTAGTAAATAAGTATTATCGGCATAAGTAGTCATATTTTATATGATGATAATAAAATGATTTTCTCAGGTTTGAGGATGAGGTCATTTTTGGACAGAATTTTGGTGGTCACGGGTCTGTTTCGGGACCCAAACTTGATGTAGTTCAGGTCAGGTATTTGGGCATGGACCAAAATTTAAGGCCAGATTAAAGCTCTTTTCGGGCTTTGATTATAACCAGCGCCAGACAGTGCCAAAGAAACATCAGAACACTGTTGAGTAATAACAATACCAATACTGGCATAGACTGAACCTGAAGTTGAGGCCCCAAGAGTGTAAAGTTAAACCTCTTATCCTGAGCCCTGACCTGGTACCATGGGCCAAAAGCTCCGATTATGAGCTTGGTCTCAACAGATGGTGGCAAGGGTGATTACACAACTAGCGCCAGCTGCGTCACAAAATGTACTGGATCAGACTTTGTCAAAATGGCAGAACTTCTTCAGAAGTATTCATACCACCAAACCAGACTGCAGCTTCCCAGGTTTTTTCTTCAGGATTTACAAATGCATCCCACTGGATTACAGAATATTGGCTTAATCCTAAACCAATCCTATGGGATAATTTCTTGTAACTTATGGAAGCTTTGAACCTAAGCTTCACCAATTATCCTTACTTACGTCACTGTATTCACAGTTTTCGAGGAACGATGCGGCGAAGAATGACACGTTTCCCCCCTTACCACAATAGTAATAGATCAGCTAATACGTTTGCTTCCTTAGTTTTGCTCTGTAGCCATCTGGTCAGGATCAGAAACCACATAGGCAAGTCTATTTACGTCCATTTAACAACTCAATGCCTTTTGCGGCAAGTGTGCAATGATTTTGGCGCGCAGTTAAGTACAAGCTTCCTTTACTTGTTAGCTACATTAGTAGCTCCAGTGCACAACTGAGGAAGCACGCCAAACACGCTTTTGGTGGATTTGGGATAAATGAGATGTTTGGAGACACTACTGCTAAAGACAAAGGGGCCCTGAGCTAATTAGCACCAAGCTGCGTCTGCACGCCTCAGTCTTTAGAGATTATAAGCCCCCTGCAGAGGGGACACTCTTGAAGCCCCCTTAACGGACACTTAGCCAGCTGACCAATTTCATCCTTCTGTCAGATGCAAAAAACAGCCCAGAGGATTAGATGCTGAATTATGATGGGACTCTACATCTTGTCTCTAACTAGCCTCACTCTGCAAAGCACCTTACATAAACAGAGCTGAGCCTTCCGCCTCCAGCCACCAATCTTAGATGGTGGAAATGAAGGGAAATGTGTAAGAGGGAAGACAGAGAAGAAATTGGACCATGTTTGGACATATCAGTTAAAATGACTAATGAACGACTCCTCTATTAAACAGAAAAGGCTGCACCTCTCTACCACATGACTGGAAAGAGATATGAGAGCACTCCGACTCCATTTATTAAGAGTTAGTGAAAATCACAGCGCCCACGGGCAAAGGAGCCCGGTGCTCAGAAGTCTTGCAGCTCATTAGCTGCGCCTTCAGAACTTCTCTAATGGATGCTTAGCCAGCTGACCGCTCTGCATGCCCCTCCCTGGCCCCCTTCATCCCGCTGTCAAATCTAAAACCAGAAAAATCAGTAGGTCAGAGATGGAATAATGATGGGGGGCTCTGAACCAGCCTCCAACTAGCCCCAATCTGCAAAGCCCCTTCCACAAACAGGACAGTGTGTTATTGCGATGAATGATGTCAAGATACAATTTTCTGACAAACATGATGCGTATTGTCAGTATTTTTAGCAGATAAAAGAGATTTTGACTCCACCAGTCACTTTTGAAACTGTACAGTAACAAAGATTTGATATCCACTCATTGTGCCACTGTATTACTGTTTTTTTATTATTATGAATAAGAGTAATTAACTGTATGGAGTAATTAACTGTAATTAACTTAGCAGATAAACTAAAAAAAATACACTTTCAAACTGAAATCTTGATATTAAAATGATTAATGATTCAGTCCTATTTCAAGTATCACAATGTGGCATTTTAACCATATTGCTCACCCCTAGACTCGGGCATAGGTTTTCCAGCATTAGCCCCGGAGACCACCTGCTAGGCACACTTTAGTGCTAGGCACACTCAAGTGTGCTGAGAGAATGAAAACACTAAAACGTGGGGCTACAGGAGCAGAGTTGACTGAGGCATGTTCTCACACATCAGTTTAATTATCTTTCTTCAGCATAACTAACACATCTAAGTAAAAGTTTACTTTTCTTTTATGGTACTAGACAAAGAACAGAGAGCACTTTGACTCAACTTGTTAAGTGTCAGTGGAAACCACAGCGCCTGAAGGCACAAGAGCCTTCAAGATTAAGCTCTGCTTTCTTCCATCATACCCGTTTCATTGTTATCAGGCATTCTGCATTTCTACGCCGATAAGCTTCTTCACCCAGAATGCAATTAACAGACAACCCACAGGAGCGCTTACTTTCAGCGAGGGAGCAAAAAAAAAACAAACATATGAAATGAATTATTTCTCACTTGATCCGTTTTCCCATTTACACCTCAGAGCCTCATCTAAACCCTGCTGCTTCAGAACAGCGAGAAGCTACAACGTCGATCCACCGTCTGTTTCCTGGACGTGGCGCTCGTCCAAGATCGATAAGTCCAATGATGGAAGCGTCAGGGCAGAGATCTAAAGCCATGGGAATCATTGACGGCTACAGCAAGGAGAGCTGAGCAGGCCCATCCCTCACTGCGCTGGACTCGATACTATTCGGTCAGCAGCGGCAGATGGATGGAGCGCTCTAGGCTAATAAACAGAGCCATTCAGAGAAGGAGTGGCTCGGGCATTCGCAAAGCAGCGCCAAGCTCGGCCAATCCAAGAGCCTCCGGACCTCCTCCTGCTGTGCTCCCACTGGATCACACTAGTTGCCTCCAGCCCAACAACAACAACAACAACAAAAAGCTCTCATCTGCATCCAGCAATGTTAAAGTGATGGTTCAGCAAAACCATTTTTTTTTTCAAACTGATTCAATATTACCCTTTCCAGTTTATTCTGTATTTCTCTTAATATAGTTATTCAGCAAAGACATTCAGGTGTCTGAAGTTTGCTTCTTTATTTCAGCACCAGAGCTATGAGATGGGATTTGACGACTTCTACTAAACTGGTATATGATGTCTACAGTGAAACAAAATGATGGCCAATTCCGGGAGGGGAAGGGGTTATAGTACCCAGCAACAAATGGGACGTGCTGAAATTGGCAAAAAAAATAAAAATAATAGTAGTAATTAATTAATAATCTTTTTAAAAAGCTCAGAGTTGTTTGGTGAGAAACGTTTCATTCGAGGGAAACTCAACAAGTCAGAATTGTTCACAGAAGTGGAACCAGACGTCTGCCTCGAAAAGCTCCATCACAGAAAGCTAAAAAGTTAGAGGTGCATGAGTAACCACCTAGCAACGCTATAGCAACCATATGTAACCACGTAGAAACAACATTGCAACCACTTAGCAACAACCACAGTTACCATAGCAATCGCACAAGCACGCAATCAGTTAAGTAATATTAATTTTAAAATGTATAAAAGAAAGTACATAAGAATTAAAGTATCTTTACCACCCATGGAAAATGACCAAACATATGGACAAATTTCATTTCCATCAGTATCTCTGAAACATAGACCTATGTCTGTCCATTTATACAGATAATAATATGCCATACAGTGTCAGAAACCACAGCAATTTGAGATTACATGGCCTAAGTGTAAGTCTTTTAAGAATTTAACTCTATTGAAAGTGAAGCTGAAATGGAAACAGCTACAAATGACCTCAGTGCTTTTGTGTTCACCAGATGAACAAACTTTAAAAGAAAGATGACTCACTTCTCTCTCTGGTCTTCTTTAGCATTTATTAGATCACAGAACACATGGTGTTCACCACAACTGCTTTAGAACTCACGTTGCCCTCCAGTGATGGTGGAAAGGTCCCACCAAATTGCAAAATCATAAAAAAAAAAAAAACTCATGATCCTAGATATGCATTAAATGTACTACACTAGAGATACATTTGATTGAATATAGTGTACACTAGATGAATGGCACACTCTATTATGAGACGAATAATGCAACTTTTCACCTTTTCCACCAGTGAAAAAACAGTAAATCTAGCAGTAAATATGAAAAATATATATTTGATGTACAAATTTCCAATAAGCACCCAGATTAAACGGTCACTACTGCTCATGAAATCTTTTTTTTAAACTAAATGTTTATTATTTGAATATTGTATTCATTATACAGTATATTCTATATTTTGCTGCTGTTTTATCAAAGCAATACAGTCCAGTGTTCCAGTGATTTCAGTTCAGGTAGGGGGTTATAAGCATCAACCTTTAACTGCAGTATAACATATAGGCTCTCGTGGCTTGTAGTTTTATGCGAGTGCAGAGGTCTCTTCTCGTGATCACACAAACCCACGGGCAGCCTTGTCCCTGAGTATTTTGTTTTAAGTGCTGGGGGACTTTGTGTGTGTGTGTGTGTGTGTGTGTGTGTGTGTGTGTGTGTGTGTGTGTGTGTGTAAGGTGAGCCATGTGGTTCTTCAACCAAAAAACGAAACACAAAGTAGGTCAGGTCATCTTGTTTTCACAATGGACGAATCAAAGTGACGTCCAAACAAACTGCACTGAGGTGGTCTAGAGGTGGTCTGAGTTCATTTCTGGGGGCATTTAGACTGGTCTGAGTTTGTTTCAGGTGTTTATTTAAGCACAGAAAACCACTTGAAGTGCTGAGATGGCCCAAGTGTGAAATGCCCTAACTTAATTCAGCTGAGGGAAAGTGCGCCGTGATGTAGGCATGCAGCTAAATAGCAGCCTGAAAGCTTCAATTACTTGCAAAACTAAAAAAAGCAGACCAAAACCATCTTGCTTAAATGACTACATTTAGGATAAAAGGAAATTTTCTTTTTTTTTTTTTTTGCCACATTACTGTTTTAACAGCTGCCAAACCCAACAAGCTTTAAGACGTCTATGGGACACGGTTGCTCTGGAAACCGCACACCTGTGGCACTTCCGCCCTCGGCCGGCACCCGTGATCCCACCAAGGGGCTCTGAGAGCCGGCAGGTCCTCTTGAAATCTTCCATCAGCTCCTCAACAGCCTATCAGCTTTAGAGGCAATGCTCATTACCGCCTCATATTAATTACCGGGCTGGCATCGAAAAGGGTTCTTGTCCACACGCCTGGATTCTTGATGAAGCAAAAGCTGCTGCTGGCGGCTCTCTGGCCTCGAGCCTTGGGTGACTGATGAGGCTGAGCCCAATCTCTCCAGAGCTGACCTGGCCTCTTATCAGCCGCTCTCCTCCCAGCACTCAGCGCATCACTCCTCCGAGCAGACCTTCTCCCAGCAGCCTCATACTGCCGTAATGAAGGCTGCTTGGGCTAAATTGCACGGCTAGAAATACGGCAGACTCCGGGCTAACAATGGCCTCTGGAGCGTGACGACCTGTCTGTGCGAGGTCACAGGAAATGGACCAAGATGGGCCTCTAAAAGTGGAGATATCTGGAACCACGTGAGGCTTTTGCCACGGACTGGGTTTTGATCAATATGTCAGACGGAAATATTCCGCCTCTGGGAGGTAGCATCGTTTTTAAAGATTTTTCATCTGTACGTACAAGAAAATACATTTATGCACCATGTAGCACATAACATGAATCCCATTCAATGGCTTTGGTCGTCAAGTGTAGGCATTAGTTACATTCAGCGGCAGTGACGGGTACTTCAGACAGCAGTGATGAATGTAAACACTTCTAGTACTGGAAAAATCAAATGAGTCATTGTGCATCAATCTCCCCAGACTCCAAATCCAGGAAGAACAAAGATTTATTGATAAACATTTGATATCCCTCAGTCGAGACAGGGCAGAAACTGGGAACGCCTGGCGTTTCCATATCAAAGTGTATTACTTCGAGCAGTAATCGCAGTACACACGACCACGTAACAAAAAACGATTTTCCAATTACAGTACATGAGCTGGAGGACTGAGGGCTGACTGGGGCAGTGACGCACAGAGACATTCATTTGTGGCGCATGGGTGGAATGCTATATTTATCCTGGATTGCACAGATAGTGGGTGACATTCTGTGTGCCGTCTGAGGTCGGGGTTAATCTGGAGGCCTGAAATGCTCAGCCTGCCCAAAGCTGCAGCTCTAGGACCAACAGGCTAGGCGCAAAGAGCTGTGGTCAAAGGAATCGGAGAAGGAAATCTTGACAGAAAAGCCTAATAAACCCCTTCTCATCATAAATAACCAATGCCTGTATTTAGGGGTCCAACACTGTAGATGTTCACTGGGAGAAAAATCACCCTGAAAATGAACACGGACGTTGGCGGATTACTCAAAAAAAATCCTCAGATGAAATCGATACCAGGCTCAGAGCTTTCCAACTGGGAGGATGTTTATAGAGACCCCTCTCCCTCCACACAGCAAGGCTCATCATAAAGAAAAAGTTGTTGAAACCTTCTGTATTGATCCCCAAGGGCCACTGTCTCCAAAAGACCATTTATCACGGCTAGTTAAGGCTTAAATTCAGCCCGTTAAAACAAAACGAGCCTTTGCTTTTCTCCATCAAGAAAATTACACTATGGTGCTGTTTGGTGCAATATACTAAAGTGCTCCTGTAAATCTATTTACACTAGAATTTTCTAAATCAATCAGAGCACTAATGGCTCAGGAGATCCCTGCAAGAGTAAAGCCGTGGCTCTTGTCAGGAGACTGCCAAGCACGTGATCCAGAGCCATGTGATCCCGGACTGCGGCAACACAGCCAGCTTTTCTGTTTAGTCAAAGCCCCTTGCAAATGAAGCAGGCGGAAGAGCAATCCATTACAGCCCTGGTGGCACACACCGAGTACAAGTTCTGAAAACCTGTTAAAAATAGAGAGAGCAGGCGGCCAGCCTTGCTCTGCCTCTGGCGTGGAGGAGCAGAGAGCGGAGTGCAGATGTGACAGGTGGGGGCCGCCGCGCCTGCATGCCTTGTGCTGGCCAGTGAGGGGAAGTCATGGGTTGTGACATTCCTAAAGCAGAAAGTCCCAAAACGGAGCAGGGGTGAGGGGCACAGTGTCGCCTCGTGCTAATTACACTGCTGTTCTCTCGTAGCCTCTGTCCTGACCCTGCACCAAAACACAAGGCAAGTACTGTCCCAGAGTCCGCCCTGTTTTATTTGTTTTTTTGCTCTTGTTCACTGCATGTCTTTATGTGAATATCAAGGGACAGAGACACGTGGGATAAAAGCACCCTGAGCTCCACAAGCTAGAAGGAGAAAGAGAAAGAAAAAGAGGAGGACAAGAAGAAGGAGAAGAAGAAGGAGGAGGAGAAGGAGAAGGAGAAGGAGAAGAAGAAGAAGAAGAAGAAAAAGAAGAAGAAGAAGAAGAAGGAGATGGAGAAAAAGAAGAAGAAGAAGAAGAAGAAGAAGAAGGAGATGGAGAAAAAGAACAAGAAGAAAGAGGAGATGGAGAAGAAGAAGGAAATGGAGAAGAAGGAGAAGTAGGATAAGGAGAAAGATTAGAAGAAGGAGAACAAGAAAGAAGAAGGAGAAAGACAAAGAGGAGGGCAAGAGGAAGGAGAAGAAGATGGAGAAGCAGGATATGGAGAAAGATTAGAAGGAGAAGAAAGAAGAAGAAGGAACATTAGGAGGAGAAAAAATAAGAAGCAGAAGAAGGATTATCAGGAGAGGATGAAACCAGAAAAAATGACAGACGAAAAAAAGTAACAGTAAAAGAAGTAGCAGCAGCAGAAAAGAGAAGAAGCAGTGGGTGAAGAAGCAGCAGCAGATGAAGATGATGATTATGATGAAGAAACTGAAGAAACTGAAGAGATGTTCACCAGCATGATGCCGCAGCCCTTAAATGTGATCATCATTATCCCCACAGGCAAAATCAGTGTACCCTCGCCGCTGGTTTTAATTGGCCACTGATTTTAAGAGCTCGCCTCATTCCGACTCTAATGGGCAGCATCTCATCAGGCTCAAACTGAGCCGGAACCTGGGGGCTTTCAATGTGTTAAGAGACGGGGCTCTGGTCGCAGGGCTCTGGACGATGATCATCTCATTTTATCATTTACCCATCACAGACCGCTGGGAAATCCAGCGTTTCAAAACTTTATTGCAGCATTGACCAAGAGTGGACCACTGCACGACTGCACTTAAGTGCTGCAGCCCAGCCACGGATCAATAGAACGGCTGAAGCACATCCTCTCAGTGCGCGCACAGCAATCAACAACTCAACAATTCAACAATCATCATTCTTCTCATGCCGTAACCTGATCCTGCCTTTATCTGCAGAACTGGAAACTGGAAGAATGAGATTTTCAGCATGGCCAGCTCGGACAAAGGGCCTTTTTCACAGGCAAAGAAACTCCTCTTGAAGAACGTGGCACATCCAGAGAGCAGCAACACTAAGGCAAGCATGAAGAAACAGCCTTGAAATTAGGCTAGATTAGAAAGACCTGTGAATAAACTTCGTGACCCGTGAAAAAATGCGTGACCCGGATATTACAGAACCTCTTGTTTATGATGGCTAACACAGAAATACACACACTTTTTCGGCTCTTCCTGACTACCACTGTCTGCCGCCCACCTGTTGTGCTCCGGCTGAGGTGTGTGTGTGTATGTGTGTGTGTGTGTGTGTGTGTGTGTGTGTGTGTGGCCAGATTTTTTGTGCCTCGCCTGTTTAAGTCATTACTGGAGAAGGTAACACTCTGCTACAGGCAAACAAGGCATAAAACCCATGAACATAATGAGGCATTATATGGAATATAAAACGGAAAGGTACTGCAGATGGACTGGGAGAGCAGCTCTACAGGAAACAGGAAAGACTGTCTGGAGAACGTTTGGATGCAGCGCAGGCAGACAAGACTCAACATACTGAGAAAAAGACGGACAGGCGTTCTGCCTTTTCCCACATTTGCTTCAGAAACTAGACTTCAGATGGCTCCAGACTTAAAGGGACCATATCCTACACTTTTCTTACATTTCTGTTTTTTCCCTTGCAATTATGACATTCATGCTGGTTTATGTACCAAAAATAGTATATGCTTTTTTCTACATCATTTCGCAACCTCTATTTAACTCAAGCTGTTTTTTTTAACCATATATTCAGATTCTCTTTATACTTATTGTGTGTAAATGCCTATAGTTTTTCTGACACCACAAAAGCAGTGAATTCAAAATGGACTGTTTTTAGCAATATATGGACCCTATGGACTAGGGAGTGAATGACATGCCTCAAAACTAACAGCATTTGTGCACCACAAAAAGAAAATGAGGTTTTACAGGATTTGGGGCCTGTAAAACAAACAATTTCACCATCCGTTTTTTAAAACCAGCATTAAAGCGTGCTTTTCAAGTTTAACCCCTTTATAAACATTAATCCACCTGATCTGCAGGTTAAATGCCATCAAAAACCTGTACAACATGAAAACACACACAAGTACACACATGACAATCCCAGTGACTTAAAATCTCCAGTATGGCAGTCACGGTTCCTCTATTAAAATCTTGATTATACAAATCTCTTTTTTTTACTATAAACATAAAATGTGAGATAAGTCTAAAGGCCTGAAAGAAAGCCACAGTATGATACTCTAAACTATATTCAATATTATTTTTGATTATTGATGTAAACAAGAGGGTCGCCCATACTCCTTTTATTCATGTACATGTTTTCATGCTGCTTTTAGCCACTTCAGAGATCTCTGGAGGTCCCAAACAACACACTTTCATACTTTACATATTGCACTACTGAGTGCACTTCTAATAGTGCTGTACAAGTTTTTGCATATCATTAAAAGTGGTAGACACTCTCTCGCACTCTCTCGCACTCTCTCGCACTCTCAGGTCTAGCTGGTTCCCGGTCTAGCAGGAATCTCCGCAGCGTGCACCAGGAGAAGGAGAACAGCAATCAGACTAACTCAAATGCTCTGTTGTGCCCTGCTTTCCGCAGGGTTTAAATCAGCAACACGAGCTCCTCCTGTTAAACAATGCCAATTTATTTCTATTTCCTCATCCTAATCCTTTTTATACCCATTAATTCTCCTTAATACTGTTTTCTACACACACGGCGTAAAATCAACAGAGACAACAAATGGCTCTTATTGAATGCTATTTCTGTTTATTGCATCTAAAAATGGGACGAACACGTTGACAGTAATCTTGCGGGCTTGTTGTGTCCTGAGGTAAAAGGAAGAGAAGCGAACACCCTGTTGGCAAACAGCCCTGGCGACAAAGCACAAACTAACATCATGTTTATAGACCGAGCACAACTGCCAACCCCTCGGAAAGGAATGTTTGTCAGGTTCCATCCTGCAAAAAAAATTCCAGGGAAAAAGAAGCTTGTGAGCAGAAAGGTACACAAACTGGAACGTGTTCATAATACATTTACAAGAGGTAAATATGGATATGACAGCCATGCATGAGCACTTTCAGTGGAAAGAATGTGTACGCTCCATAAATCCCGACAAATGAGACAAGCTAGCTTGTTGGATTTCTCCAAGGACAAAAATTCATAATAACCAGTAAGATCCTTCCACTCAAAAGCTATTTCTTTTATTGGTCTGACTTCAGATGGCAGGCAGCCTGTAAAGTGACACCATGTTGTGGGCTGTAAACGATCGGGCCACCCGACACTAAACCAAATGGCCATGACGCAGAAATGAAAAAATGGGAAACAATAAGGGAGGCCTGGTTCAATTCAATGCCAAATGCAACAACTACAGCAAAATAACCCCAAGCACAAACTTCAAGCTGAATCCCAGCATTATAACCACACAGATAAATATTTACGTATTTGATAGGGCAGATTTATGGGCTACTTTTTATACCACAGGGTCACTGAGTCATCAGAACAGGTCAAAGTCCTTATAACAGAGGCCTTAATCTCGACCCATATCAGTCTACCTTGTTGTGACAAATATACACAACCACTGATTGGTTTGGAGCCACTTGACATTAATAATTCTGATTATTTTGTTCACTCATTGCACGGCAGATAACAACAAGAAACCAGGAAATTATGTTTTTATAATGATCTCAGATAAACACTGCTACATTGACCTTCCTTCAGTCACTCCTCTCTACACCAAACAAGCAAATTATATTATTGCACAGGCCTTCAGCTCTGCGGGCGGCGCGGCGGTTAGCACCATCACCTAACCTCACAGCGAGACTCCCCGCTGGGACGGCCAGAGATGTTTCTGGGTGGGGTTTGTATGTTCTCCCCATGCCTGTGTGGTTTCTGCTGGGTGCTCTGGTTTCACCCCGTGGTCCAAAGACATGCACATGAGGCGAACAGGAGATGCTAAATTGCCCCAGGTATGAATGCATTAACGGAGCACCGGTCTGTCTATGGTGGTTTTCTGCCTTCTGCCTTATGAGTGTGGGGACAGGCTCCAGCACTAACTGTAACTCTGGTTAGGAATAAGCAGGAAATGGATGGATGGAATATTCTATTTGGATGAGAAACTCCAGATGTACTGTTTTGATGCCTAAATGAAAAATAAAGATGTGTGATAATTATTATTATTATTATTATTATTATTTCAACTACAACTAGCAACAATAATAACAACAACAAGATGTTGTTGGTAGTGGCAGTAGTAGTATAACAATAATATAACAACAGCAACAACATTATTGTTATTATTTAAATGATTTACTTTAAAACAATAAATTGTATTATATTACATTTGTACAATTGCATTTATTTGGCTAATTATGAATGAAATGTATTATTAATTAAATTTAACCGACGCACTGTATCACTACATCAAAAGTTACTGTCAGAGCATGTTGCATAAAAAAGGAGGATCCTGCCCAATATGGCAACCCTGCCCAGGCTGCTCTGCTGTCTGAGAGTGTGAGTGATCAAAGTCCTTTCTAATGTCTCTGGAGTGATGAGCAGAGGATAGCAGAGAGCAAACTATTATCTTAAAAACTGCATTTTTCTGGTCAAGTCCTGTCAGTGAGCGGTGAGAGATCAAGGCTTTACACTACAGCTCCGGCTAAACTCAGTCACGTCTGATGAACATGTTGCTCCAGACAGCAGCCAGACAGCACACTCTCCTTTAATCTGGGGAATAAACACAACTCAGAGCTGCTTGGCCTGCAATCCAGAGGAGTAGCAAACTTCCTCTAACTGTACCTGAAATAAAAAAAACCCCACCACATTCCTATATTTGTGACTTTTCATCTTGCTGCACTGAGAATAGTGCCTAAAAATGGAATACTACTCATTTTTATGATCTTTTAATAAGTGCTGAGACAAGGAAAACAAACTCCAGCCTCAGAAAAGGCTTCTCGACGCGAGGAGACGTAATTATCTCCCCGCTAATCAGCTGCAAAGGCAGTACTGAGAACGGCAGGCAAGCGAGACGAGTTCTGGAAAGACCGGCTTGGTGTGGAAACACAATGCACATAGTAACTCCCCGAAACCTGCCGACTTGCAAAGCTTGTTTTCAATCACAGTCACTTTACCCCTCTCAGCCCGAGCAGGAAGCGCCGACCCCCTCGAGGCGTGCGCGGCCTTCCAATTCACAAAATGCAGAGCAGGACAGTGAGCCAGCACTCAGGTGAATAAAGCCGGAAGGATTGAATGCTAATGATCATGCAACCCCTCGTCTCCTTCCCACACACAGTGGTCCGACCATGTAGAGACCCAGGATGACCAATCTTTCAAAAAAAGAAAAAAAATTTAGAAAATACACAGTGAAACGAAACAACCTTCCTCCAGGACCATGGAGCAACACAAGAACAGAAACAGAAACATCAAAAGTGCAGACAGGACGAAAGAGAGAGCAAGAAAAACACAAGAGCAACAAAACAACCGAACAAGACAACTTTTAGTATAATCAACAACTGCTACAGTACTGGTCTGAATGAGTACATTATTATGATATACATTGTATTCTAGCAACAGAGTGTTAAAATGCAGAACAGAGGTCGACAGCAGACAGTATTTATCAATTAAGGCCTGAAATGGCATGAAACATAAAACAGCCATTTGTTGCCATTCTTTGGGGTATATTTTGCTCGGCGTCTTTCTTATTATGAAGTGTTTTCATCCCAGTCTTCTCCACTTCCTCTGACCAGTCAAAAACAATAGGTTGGTTTGTGTGTGTTGAATCCATGTCCTGTTCTTCCCACAGCGAGAGCACAATAAACAAATTACGGGGTGAGAGAGAGAGCGAGAGAGAGAGAGAGAGAGAGCGCGAAAGAGTGAGAGAGAGAAAGAGAGACGGGACAGGATGGGACGGGGTCTCTTATGCGCCCTGCCACCCCACATCACGAAGCGGGAGATGATGAGTGAGTGAATAGGAGGGCATCCCAATAAGAGGGAGGGGCGCTGAGGCCAGCGGGGCAGGGCAGCTCAGCTCTCTCTGTCGTTATTTGTACAGCTGAAGCATCCAGCGACCTGCAAGTACTGCACATTTGTTCGACTACAGTCAATGATAATCCCTGTAAATAACACTAATAACAGAGGAAAATAGAATAAAAAAAAGGAAATAAATAGCCATCATTTTTGTCATCTTATTCTTCTCAGCACTCGGGGGGAAATCCTAACAGCCTGTGTGAGCAGCTGTGATTTCAATACATCTCCCAGAGTGCCCAGAAAATGCACTTTCTTGTGATTCATGCTCCTGTTGACAACAGTTTACATGCACTCTGTAAACATTCATGATTACTATCGAGTGCGCACATTACTACACAAAGTGCATGAAATTGCAAGCTTTTTTCCTTGGGAAGTAATGGCAAAAGCCAAGATAATGAGGCTTTAAAAGAGGAATTCCACCGACATTTCGACATAATTCGATCACTGAGATGTAAACAAAGTCATTCAGAGTGGTTTGATGTACAATAGCTCATTGTGCAGAAATTTACCAGCATAAGATTTCTTTATAATGATGGTGATAGGAGCCAAGGTTTGTATTGTCTATAGTGCAAATGTATCCTTTTCATTTATCCACTATCCAGTATGACCAGTGGATCTACAAATGTTTTGTATGTAACGTTGACAAATGTGAAAGAAAAAACGTAAATAAAACTGCATTGCTTCATTTCAAATGTAACTTTTCAAGGCATACAACCAGATGTTTGGTTCCCATCACCACAAGTGTGAACAAGTCTGATAGATTTCTCTACACTGCAAAGTGGGCCTGTATGTGGATCCTCTCTTTAAGAACTGCATGGCTTACTTACTAGATTTAGAGTAGTTACTAAATAATTCATAGTACTGAATAATATGTCTTAAGATTAATAACTAAGCCTCATGAGGTTAACTACAGCCCTACAACCTGCAGTCAGTGGTGGCACAGAAATGAACTGTGCCAGAAGCTCCTCATACATAAAGCATCCACTGTTGTCTGGACATACAGTAAATTTCACAACTGAAAGTGGAAAAAGATTATCATGACCGATTACAGCAGCAGACTCACGTGAAATTAACTGTAAGCCACACCAGGGGGAGCGAGAAAAGGAGTGATTCGTTTTGTTGCTAACCCTCGACAGTCAGCGTTGAAAACCACAAAAAACGCTGCTGGGCTGAGACAATAAAGCTGGCCACATATTTGCTTATCACAGAGCTGGCTGGAGCCATGCGATAAAAAAAGCCTCTATAAATCTGGAGGCAAAAACCAGGCCTGACGCACACTGATACAGGCGGACAGTGCCGGGCGCAGGTATAGCAGGCCAAAAGGGGCAGGTTCACTTCGCTAATCTACACGCAGTACAAGAGAACCCCTTCAGGCTCTTATGGTTGCTATTATGATCTCGGTGAGATAATGCCAGGCTAAGTGGCATTCAGTTAGACAACAGACAAATGGCTTGATTTTTACATGCAGTGCACGAGCATTATTTTATTGAAAATGTCAGCAACTGTGAAGGCGTCAAAGCTCCATGTAAATGTAGACAAACTGCAAGGCAGGAAAATTGTGATGTTTTTCACTGCCGATATCCATACATTAGCATGGGCCGGCTGGTGGCCTGGTGGTTAGGGAGTTGCTCCTGTGATCAGAAGGTTGTGGTTTTGAGTCCCAAGACTGTCAGGTACCCTTGAGCAAGACATGGCCCCCACTGCATGGCTGACTGCCCACTGCTTCACCCGGGTGAATGGGTTAAATTTCCACAGTTCACACTGTGTGCTGTGCTGTGTTCATGTGTCACTATAAGGGCCACTTTACTTTATTTATGCTGTGATGGACTATCAAAATAAGTATTAATAGGGATGACCAACGAAGGAACATGATATATCCCGTAGGTATCTGTAGGCCATACACTATTCTTGAAAGATGAAATTGAATTTCTGTGACTCAGAGCGGCAGATGCAGCCCTGTCCACTCGAGACAGCCAAAAATTGGACAGTGGCAGTTTGGCATCATGATGGAGGTAGCGGGGCAATGGGGTCAGCCAGGGTCTGCTCCTGCCACAAAGAAAAGGCTTACCCAGGGAGACGGGGGGGCCTCGGGGCGTCTGCAGAGGAAGAGGAGGCAGCTGGAGCCCTCTTAAACCCAGACACGTGCATGCATAAACAAAAGAAACCTGCAGCCTGATCTGAGCACAGCTGGAGGCCCGGAGTCACACTGACCAGTGGGCCAATCACCCGAGTGGCTCATCACCTGCTCCTCAGTTGGGCTTTACTCAGGAGGAAAACTGTTTTATGCAGTTTGAAAGAAATGACAAAAATGTAGCCTGAGGAGGAACCAGCTGTGGGCCAAAAGCTCTTGCGTGCAAAAAACTCAGTACGATGCGCTAGCACGGCAACATCAGAGCAATAAGTAGGGCGAATGAGTCACGTATGTTGATTTATGTACAAACTCTGTGCCGACCAGTCAAGTCCTCATATTTCTTGGCACACTAACCAAAAAAATTACCTAACAAACACAGACTATATGTGCTTCGTGATGTGACAAGAAAGATCAAACATTCCAAGCATTCTAAACGACTCCCAGCAGTGAAAAACAGGTATACATACTGCGCTTGGGTTTGTAGGTGTTTGCTGGGGAGCGCCATGTCACCGTCACGGAAAATACATGATTCTCCCCTTCCCACAAACATTATCAGTCAACCAAGACATCTTTGATGTCGGATGTTTGCTTCTTCTCGTTTCCACTGGAGCTCTGAGGCTAATGTTCAAAGCCTGAGAGTTGTCCATGTTATTTCCCATTTTTATTCATGTCGCAAGCTGTTTTTGTTGCGTGGGAGAATAAAAATATATTCTATACAGTCTGATGAATAAGCAGCCATGGGGGAGAAATACTAGTGCATTTCTATATAAGAAAGAACTGGAAAGAGTACTGAACATTTTATTTAATACTGCAATGTAGTGACAATTTACTAGCACAATTTTGCTAAAAAGCACTTCTGTATTCCTCTGTTAGGAACTCTAGCACCTAAGCAGTAATATCTGTTGTTATATACATATATAATATATGTTGTTTTACTACCAAACAACCATCAAAACAATCCCACATAAAACCCTGCAGCTAATCCACACAGTTCAATGACATTAGTAGCAATGAATCTATACAGATTATTGTCCTCGTCATGGTCAGTCTCTCAGAACTGACCTTTACATCCCTTTGAATATCCACTATTGCTCTACCATTTAGACAAAGCAGAAGACAGTCTTCAATATGGACATCACAGGGAGAAAAATGTGAATAAAAACAGCTAGCAGCCACATATGCAAGTCTATAGGACATACTTAGCAACATGGTTTGAGGCGTGAGTGATGATTTTGGAAGCAAACAGGTAAAAAATAAGATGCTATATTGGCCTTTACGTTCAACCAAAAACTGAAACAAACTACAGAAACTTGCTCTCAGTGATCTTTAAGGGTGTAGCAACGCAAAGTATCATGATCTCAATGCAAACGTAACAATATGCACCATGGAGAATAAGTTCTCTTCAAATTATATTTGATGTAACTGCATTTACAGTGTTAACCGTCCCGTCCCTCCCACAGTTTTCCAGAACTGAATGAGAACACTGTACTAATGCTTTGGCCCAACTATATCTTTAAGGCACACACTCTTGTGTCATCTGTCAAATAAACAGACACATCTATGGGTTCATGACCTCCACATTTTGTTTTGGGATGGGTATGAAGTGGCTGGCGGTGGCTGGAGTGTAAGATTGGAGGGTCACGTCTCTGAGGGACGGGGGTAAGGCTGTCGAGAAGGTTCGCGACTTGATCCATCATGCGTGCTGCGCTTTGCCAAGCTGCAAACCCTGTCAGCATAAGTGCTGGATCAGTGAGAGCCAGGCTGCTCTGCCAGCCCAGAGGAGCTCATTTGCAGTCTTGGCAGGGTCATTCTCCCCTGATACTTGCAGCCTGAGTTGGAGAAACCTTCCTGAGTTCCAGCTTATTCTGAGGTATTTGCTGTTAAGGAAAGCGAGATTCCTCAACAGGCCAAGTTTTTCTATCCGAGGTTAGGTGGGGGTGCTGGAATGTTAGGGGGGTCAGCAAGGTTTTGACAGGAACTATTTAGGAAAACACAAACAAGCTCCAAATCACAGGCCATCATCGTCAAGTTGCATTCCAAGGCCCTCAGGCTATACAAGCTGCTGGACTGCATTCCCTTAATATTTGACACCTACTCTCATTGAGGGGCAAGCAGGGAGGGGAATTTACTCAAAAGCAGGAAACCTTTCAGAGGCAAGCTTTCCCGATGTCTGTTGAGGGGCCTTGAAGCCGAAAGACTTCTTCAAACATCAATGCAATTACATCTACAAGGCCGGACACTCGTTTAGTTTACAACCAAGCCCTGGACGTTCCATTTCTCTCAAATATTCTTCAGGGCTCTAAGAGTCATTCGAAACTTTTGTTGCTGGAACGTTGCTGCACTACCTTGGACTGTCTCTCATGTATTTGGTCCTATTTGACCCTTTAAAAGGAAGAGAAAATGGATAGAAAAGGCAGTGTGAAGGACAGGCATGCAATCACCCTGGCTTTGTCCGCTTGCCGTTCTAATGGTGAAAACCATTTCACAGTTTCCTCAAGCTTACAGCAATATGGGAGGCCCGTTTCTCACCACAGCAGGCAATTAAGTCCATATATCCTCATAATCCTCAAACAAAGCACTGCAGCAAGTTGCAAAGGACTGCCAGCACAAACAGCAGTTAACAATATACTATTGTCAGCCTGACCTCTGGGAGGAACACTGCGTACTAACGGACATTCTCTGCATTCCTCAGCTATCTTTAATTCTCTGCTCACACAAACACAACCAGATCAATGAGTTATTTGCACTCAACCATTCCATCTGTCAATTTACGTACATGTAAGCTCATTGATTACATAACGTACTTAATAGGGTTTTGTTCACACTCTTTCAAACAATGCTTTCAAACAATGCTGCTTGATCTAGTATTCCTATGTTTGTGGGTCTTTCCTTTGCCTGTATTACTGAAGAAATGTATTCAAACCATGAGTATTTGATGGATGATTATACTGTACAATATTATATTATTACTAATACTATGGATCCACATTTCAAATGTGGTTCGATGAGCCATGGAGGCATAAACAAGCACAGGAAATATTTGAATGACTAGTGGGGTTATGTTCCAAGAGCACCTGAGTATAGTGAAAAAATGCGTTGTTGTGCTGTGGTAAAAAAAAAAAAAAAAGGAAATGCCTCAAAATGCCAATTTTTATAGTGTAAACCCTAAATATGCCCCAAAATATGCTCCCAAAACACTATAATTTCATGTCAAATTCATTACCTTTAAATAAAATGTAAAAGTAAACCTGTATTCGCACTGTACACTGAACTGCTGGCTCCTGCAGTGCTAGAATGTAAAATACTGATGTTACCCCTGTAGACTGTACTGTAACTCATGCATGCGCATTTTCTTTGGTATGCGCGGCCGTTTTCTTTGGTATAAGCAGGTTAATACAGTAATAACTTCATTTAATTTACAGTAATAAAAATACAGGGCTTTAAATCGAACAAAACTGCATCAAAGGGTAGCAGCCAATCAGCAGCAAGGAAAAATAAATAACGTTCTCGGATTGGCTACTTTCCTACACAAGCATCTCATTCTGCTTTATGAGGTACTGATTAGTGATCACCTAAATCAAATCTTACTTAATGAGGAAAAGTATACAAACCACTGCTGTAATCAACACTCTCCTCTCGCAATGTGACCAGCTGGATGGCAAAACACTATTAGAGGTTCGTAAAAGGTAAATATTGCCATTTTGTTTGAGAGTGAACAAGAGATCTGTTTTCTTTGAATTATTCAAATTCAGTAAACACTGCATCATTTCTCTTATTTTGATTTTTGATCTATCTATCTATCTGTGTGTGTTTGTGTGTAAATTAGAGGAATCAGTGGTTCAGCAACAGCGATTATTAGAGCAGGGGGAGAATAATGTGTATGTGTAATGTAGAGACACAGAAATGCAAGGATGATGAACTGAAGCTAATAGGCATGATGAACTGAAAAGAGACCCAGTCGATTGTTGAGGACAACAGCGTGTACATTCGGTGCTTGCTGGAAACATGCCATTTCAGTATGACTGCCAGTATTAACAACCAGCACTGAGAAACACAACGCTAAGCACACTCTGAGCTACTAGAACCTGTGTGCTTATATAGGAACAGACCAGCATTCTTCAATATCTTGATCATCTATCTTTAATTGCGTATCCCTGAAAACTTGAGGCTCACTTACATTCAGCTGCCAAAACATTATGTATATCTTATAGCTATACTCAATGGCCATTTCATCAGAAACATCTACCATATGATTCTACTATCTCTTTGTAGGTTTACATTTACTGGCTACAGTCCATCTGTTCCCATCCTCTACCCCATCCACCAAAGGAAAAGGACCACTTACACAATTGTATTTGGATGGTGGCTCATTCTCAATGATACCAATGGTAAGAACATGTTAATAGTAGGTGTCTATAAGGCACTGTGAGTCTCTACAGAGAAACATTTTTGAAATCATTTACTATAGCAATCAACAGTACAACAGTACTTGGGGGAGCATCTTGTTGGCCCTGTGCACAAATGGGCCTTTGTGTATATGAGACAACACAAGTCCTGCCTATTGCTAATTAAACAGATTTGTTTCAGTGCTTCACCATTGTGCCACAGTTTCTGACCCTAACAGTGGAAAGTATGTTGTTTTCTACCAATCTCCAAACCCCAAAACAATTAAAAAATGTTTTTGCCGCAAACGTGTTACACCTCAGCTGTGTGATTTTACTGGCTCCACTTGGGAGAGGGAGAAGGCTTTAGCTAGAAGCTAAATGTCTGGCTTATGTCATGAAGCCTGTGCTCTACTTAAATGTACACGTAGTCTGTTATTTTTCATCAGTCTTTATAGGTCTTTTAAGTTTAGTCACTACTTTATTTCATTTTAATGCATTCATGCCAGATTGGGGTCTTGCATGCATGCGTGATGGGGTCTCTATAGTAGCAGCTGATGGGGTACGGGGCCTTTGAGCTACAATACTCAGGAGCCCCTGGGGGTCTTAACAGATAGAGGTAAAAACAATCCTTCGCCACTGAAGCAACAACAATGGGCAAGTGTCCTAAACGTCCTCCACATGCTCCACTCCAGCCTCGCCTCTTGGCTCCACTTTGAATGCTCAATTAACCAAACACGACTGGCTGGATCGATAAGCTGTTAAGAAATCCAGACCAATGGCCTATGCAGGGATGCGGAGCTCCATGCATTCTGATAAGGACCCGAACACGACTGGATGCAGAACTGCGGCAGGAGATAAAGCTGAGCGTTCGGTTGTCCATCGCCAAAGGCCGGAAATAAAATCACTCTCAGCTATCTAAAGCTGGAGATTGTCTGCAGGATGTCCATTTCTGATTTAAGATCCCAGATAAATAACACTCGCTTAAATTGGTGTGAAATGCCAGGTGAGCAGTATCTCAGAAACGACTACAATGCTGTAGCCTTTCAGGGGACAACTGATCTCATTCCTCACAATAAATATAAACGCTTGTTCTTTCATGCTCTTTCATGTGCCATTGCTTCATCTTTATTTAACCAATATATTTGTACAAAGACTACACTTCACCAGAACAGACAGAAAATCTACTCTGAATTTTGATTTTAATTTTTAATTTAAACATACATTTTTTGGATGCATGTGAAGGGTCACACTGTTCAAAGAACAAAGTAAAGCGTTCATATGGAAATTTGGGTAAAATTTGGATGACTATTGATGTTTAGTATTTGGTAGTGGCATTAGCCTCATAGCTTCAAACCAAAAATACCAAGGAAATATGCAGAATTCAACTGTCTAAAATTATGGACCACATTTGGGGAAAGTGGAAAACCGATAGATCTTTCGCCAAACAATTTATTGGGGTAAACTGGGTTTACTTAATTTTTTTTTTGACACATGGGTGGGTGGGGGGGATGCATTTGGAAGACATAACATTTACAAGTTTTCTGCATTTTTTACATCTGAACAGATCACAGCCTTGTATAAAGTCTGTGCATCCTCATAACCGTATAATGCACTAGCGGACAGGTCAGTTCTAGACTCTGCTCCAGGCTACTCAATACAGTAACCTCAGTGAAGACAAAGCAGCGAGAGGGTTGTGCATCGAGTCATCTACTTCAAAAGGCCATGGCACGTGTGGTGTGCTCACACAGCACGGGGCGGGGCCCTTCCACCTGTGCCTGCCTGGTTACTACGCAACAACCGCAACAGAACACACTCATCCTCTGTGATCTCGGACGGAGGGTGGTCCCCTGGGGAACAGCAGCCGCTGGAGCAGTGTTGTGTGTGTTAGTTAGACTGATTAGTTAGACAGTCTTCTTCTAATATGTATGCAGTAATGTAGAACTCTGAATATCAGTTTTACTAGTACTGCTCAGGTTGCAAAATAAAATACATAAACCTGTGAGTGTGTGATTGTGTGTGTCTGTGTGTGTGTGTGTGTGTGCGCGCACATGAGTGTAAGGGATAAAAGATCTCAGCACTGAAGCGACTGTTTAAAATAACAGAAGAATGGTAAGGTGGGGGAGGCAGGGACACCTGTGACACAGTACTGAAGAGAAGCACTGAACATCTGGGTGGGAGCAAGGCCAACATTACAACATTATAGATGTAAATATACGCAAGTAAATAAACACAAGTTTATATAATGTATATACACATGCAAGTGTGTACATATATGTATGTATTTTCAATGTTTTTGTTAATGCATATCAGAAATAGCTTTTTAAGCATAAGATTCTATTTCAGCTTAGTGACAACTTTGGAACTTTATAATGAGGGTCGTATTCATTAGTGTTAGTGTCTTAAGGTATATATATATATATATATATATATATATATAAAAAAAACCTGTTTAATAAGTAAACAAGATTTAAGGAAAAACATATTGTTACAAATAACAATACAATAAAACCACATTTTAAACAGAATGCAGAGAATGATCAAGCCGTTTCTGTCTTAATGACTGTTAACAGTATATACCAGTCTATGCATTACTTGTATATAAAGTGTTTGTACGTTATGGGTTATTACTAAATATTTAATAACAGAACAACTGAACAAAGATGCTATTTATAGGGGTTGTGCAATATAAAGTCTGTTTTTTAATCATAGCTGTTTTAAGCTGCATTCATTTTTTTTTTTTAACCGGGTTTTCCCGTTATCGTTTTATTTTAATTATACAGACAGCATGCTCTTTTAATGTGATGCCCTTTTATTATCATTAAAAGCGAAACACCTGTGATCCAACACTACAGAGCAGCACTGAACATCTGTGGACATGTGAATAATGAGAGAGCGAGAGAGAGAGAAGAGAGAGATGAGAAAGAGGAGCGAGAGAGGGGAGGGTGGGCGAGAGAGAGAGAGAGAAAGAGAAAAAGAGAGAGAGAGAGGGAGAGCGAGAGAGAGAGAGAGAGAGAGAGAGAGACAGAGAGAAAGACAGAGAGAGAGAGAGAGAGTGTTAGTGTGTCCCTCAGGGCCGTCCAAATCCCATTGTCGTGATTATATCCCATCTCAAAAGGTCACTGGAGGAGGAGAACAATCCATATTCCTGTTCTAATTTCTCATTCTTATGCATGCACATGTGTACACGCACACACAATTTGCTGAAGAGAGTGAGTTATTTGGAGATGTTACCATTCACAGACGTCAGCCTCCGTGCTTTCGTAAAAGTGTGTGCTGCATGACAGAAGCGTCGAAAAACACAACCTGCGCTTCCTGGGAGATGAGGGAGGGGATTGGACCATGACTAGATCTCTTTTTTACACTACAAAAGGCATTCAGTCTCCATTTGTTTGGGCACAGGATTCAGTTATTGACAAATGGATGCCTTTGAACCAGAGAGACAAACACACAAAGGAGAAAGATTTCACAGAAAAATGGGATTTGATTCAAAACTCAAGCAAACCATTAAAACATTCAATATCTGAGAGCAGCTACTGCAAACAGCGGCTACCAGCAAACCTTTCAAACATCCTCCTCGACTGCTGTTTATCTCCAAGCGCCACTTAGCTGTGTAATCCCACATACAGATCTGTCCACTGCTAGTTGATTCTGATCTAATAAGACTCACAGGTGAACATTTATACTAGGTGAACACAGGTGAACATTTATTTACATTTTACTAGGACTATTATTTTTATATTACTAATGGAGTATTTATTTTTACAATTATGCAAGTAACACCATTTAATTTTAGTTTGTTCACATCAAATTTGCTCCTTTTAATGCATGCACATTCATAGAATCCTGCTGAAGTGGGTTCCCCCCCTTTCAGTAATGATCAAAAAGGCAATTAAGAGTGCTAGAATGATAGATATGACTTTATTATGATCTGTGGATGCTGTTTATCATCCAAACTGCAAAGTAACAGCTAAGCAGAACTGTCAAGTAAGGTAAATCTGAATAGATTATACTTTTAATAAAGAGTAATAACAAGTAATTGGTTCCAATTAAGTGACTGTGACAGCTCTAGGCTGTAGGCTTACATTGCACTAGTGTTAGGAGGCTAACGATTCAGAAGCACAAAAATGTAGAAGCATGCAGAGGAGCACCATCAGCTAGTGACTCATCTCGAACAGACTCATCTCGAACAGCACTTAAGTAGTCATGCACACATCACAAATGATAACCATGTTAAGTACAACATAGATAAACTAGTGACTGAATAATAGCAAATGACTTAAAGTTAAAAAACAAAACTATATATTTTATATATACAAACTGTTGCTATTACACACTCACCAGTTTATCTATGCTGTACTTAATATGGTTATCATTTGTGATATACACACACACACACACACACACATATATGTGTATAAATATTTAATGATAAAATCCAGCCTTCTCTGGCTATCACATCGCTTTCCTTTCTCCGCATCTTTTTTTCAGCTCAACACACTTCAGATGGAATATCCACTTTGAAACCCTCGCTCCAGCTAGTTAAAATGTCTCGCTACAGCCTGCAGTGAAGAAGATAGCGGGTCAGGCTTTTTATCAGCCATGTATAAACATCCCCCCTTTTCTGCAGCACTGCCTACTACCATCCCATTCAAACGACCGGCGATCACGCAATAAATACCAAGCCCAACCTTTCTGGAGGCAACAAATGAGTACTTGTGTGGTCGTTGGTTGTAGGAGCAGAGGCGGGCTGATACATCAGCTGCCTGGCCCGAATTCTTCAGCCTGTGACTTCAGAGTCAGGTAATGACCTGCATCCTATTTTATTTTTCTCAGGCTGTTCAATGGCCCAATCGCATCTTATCTCATCTCCAGAGCCATAAATACCAGGGACAAGGCGTCGTCACTGCTAGCCAATTAAGCTCCACAGAAAGGAATGCTGGCAGTTTCGTTCTCAAAACAGTGCAGCCCTGGCCATCTCTTGGGGCGGTGATTCTGAAGAAATGTTCAATAGGAACGTCAGAGCTTCAGTAGTTCACCAGAAGCCCAGGGTTTGTTTGACAAGGGAAGGTTCTGTAACATGATGGTGGATCAAACCACAGTGGAATGCTCTAGAGCAGGGGTGTGCAACTCCGGTCCGGGAGGGTCGGTGTCCAGCACAGTTTGATGGTAGTTTTCTTCAAACACATTCACTAAACCTGACAATTAACTGGTGAGGTGAACCAGGCGTTTCTGAGCAGGGAAATCACCAAAACGTGCTGGACCACGGCCCTCCAGGACTGGAGTTGCCCACCCCTGCTCTAGAGGGTCAACTTCAGTCTGGATCCATAGGAAAGGGGCATTCACAACACTACAATGCTAGGGGCTAAAGTACAGTGGGCTGAATGGGTGGTCATATGTACTTGTGTTATGACATCACAACCATGGTGAAATCAAAATGGGTTGTTTTTTCCAGCTCAGTGAAGCAGTGAACAATCAAACCAAACCTTTTCATATCATGGGCAATTATAGTGCATCTTCAGGTACAGTTAATCCAGCCAGAATAAAGCTTTACGTTACTCTACGATGTTCCAGACCTGGAAATGCAATCACACAGAGACTGTTGGTGAGGTGAATGAGGTGCTGCTGACAGGAATGAAGGAATGAGCGACTGCAGTGGGCAATGTCACTGTGGGACTGTGGGAATTCCAGTGCAAGCTCCCACAGGCCGTTCTCCATCCACGCACCATTACTTGTCATCGAGAGAACACTGGCATGTTAGCAGCTCTGTGATCTCCATGTTTATGGTCCTTCACGATGAGTGACAAGTGTGGGCTCAGTGAGAGAAGAGCTCCAACAAGAGGAAAAGGGATAAAGAAAATTGGGGAGTGAGTATGTGTGTGTGAGAAAGAGAGAGAGAGAGAGAGAGAGAGAGAGAGAGAGAGAAACAGAGTGACAGAGACAGAGAGACAGAAGAAAGAGAGAGAGAAACAGAGACAGAAGAAAGGGAGAGAGAGAGAAAGAAGAAAGAAAGATACTGTAGAAAGAGAGAGAAAAAGAAAAATGAAGGGTAAAAGGAGGGAGGAAGAGAGTAAAAAGATGGAGAGAGAGAAAGAAAGACAGAAAAAAAGAAAAACAAAGATGTGTGAGTGCATGAGAGAGAGAGAGAGAGAGCGAGAGAGAGAGAGAGAGAGAGAGAGAGAGAGCGAGAAACTGAAAGAGATAAGCTACTTTTATCTATCTAGTTTTGCATTTTATTAGCGCTGGCCGAGAGGGAGGGCAGAGAGAGAAAGAGAAAGAGGAATTTGGAGTAGCTGAAGAAAGGAAGCCCGGTGGGGAGTGGAAGAGTGTAGAGAGAGGTAGAGGTAGAGGTGTAGTGTGTGTAAGCAGTGGAGGATGATTGGCTGGGAGAGGACTGATAGCTGGTTTAATATTCTGAGCAGCTGCTCCTGTCTGAGGCTCCCTGCACACTCCCCGCAGACCAGCGGCCGGACCACCGTGACACGACTCAGGAATGAAGCGCGGAGAGAAGTGGCTGAGAGAGGGAAGGAGAGGAAGAGCGAGAAGATGGAGGGACCGGTCTGACGGTATTCTGTCAGGTGTGTCTCGGATATTCCCATGCTGCCACTCACAGAAAACACAGAGATGGAAATCATCACCACTCATCCTCTACAGCTCCCTGCATTCAGGACGAGCCCTGTCACTCACGGGTGCAAAACACACATTCCAGGCATTACCTGGAGGACTACCATTCCACACAGCCATTAATCCTGGCGTTCCGGTTTGAGGACGCTGGACTATATTACAAAGGCTGCAGATTAACATTAGTGTTTGTTTGCTTTGTGTTTGTAATTGTTTTGTATTGCTTATGTGGATGTTTGGATGCCTCTCTGTTGGCTGAGGACAACTGAGGTTTCCTGGGCCAAACTGCACCACAACTACAAGACCTGGGCCAACAGGTGGAGCAGTGCTACACCACAGCTACAACACGTCCCAGACAGACTGGTCAAGCAACAGTTAAAAGATGTCAAGTCAAGTAGGTTTTATTGTCATTTCTACTATATACACACAGCACACAGTGAAATAAAACAACGTGCCTCCAGGACCATGGTGCAACACAAAAACAGAACAGAACTGAACACAAGACAGGACAAATGAATGTCTTGGGCCAACTGTTCAAATGATGCTACAAGACGTCCCAGGCTGACAGACAAGGCGCACAAAAATACATGCAGTACGGTGAAAAGTCTTAGTCACCTATACAAATTGTTTAAACCCTTTCTCTCTGCGTGTGATAATGTGTAATACGTATCAAGATCTGTTTTGTTTATAAAAAGGGAGTTAATATTATGTGAGCTGGTGAGGAGAGCACAGGTTCGGCTCCAGATTCCTCCTCGGTTCCTCCAGCCGTTGTTTGGATTTGTGAAACTCCATCAGCAGCTCCTGATTTCATTTAATGAAGGACTGATCGAGTCAGACCAGGTTTTTGATGGAAACTACAAGTAATACTGGACTTCCGCAAGGAACACACTGATATACTGGACACAAAATCACTATTTACTGTATAATGTTATTTGTGGTTATCCTTTAGTTTTATTTAGTATATTTAGTAACATTCACATGGAAACACAACAAACAACTGCTGAAGTTTGTTTAAAACCAAGCCATTAGCAGCAAGGAAACAAGACACAAAACGTGAGTAATCACTTGCCTGCATGGAAACATTAAGACCTGTTTATGTGATCCATTTCTGACATTGTACAACAAACTCTTATGTATAAAAATGGATCGTTTCAGGGGATAAACCCAAGCCGCCGCATCTTCTACGAGCCTTGTGTATGGTTTTGTCTCTCTGGCTTGCAAGGCTATTTGTCTCATTTCATACTGATTGCTGAGAGCAGGCATTTAAATGCTTGGATAAGACTGTGAATGTCACTGAACAAAAAGAACTGTAGACGCATAAAGATTTAATTTAGGCAGCAAGTTGCACATTCTTCACAAAGTTAACATCGCTCTTCCCAGTGCGTCCAGAGTGACAGCCACACAGACGGAACCCGAGGCCTTATCCAAACACGGGGGCATTTTTGCTTTTTCAGGGAGCATCAAGGTACAGATGCAGCATTCTTTGATTATAGTGAAACTAATGAAATAAGTGGACCACTACAAACATTAGAGAGGGAATCGTCCACGCTAGTACCTACACAGGCCTTTAAAACTCAATGGAGCTCTTTACAAGAAAACATCAACGCTGACTCACTTTTTCACTGCACAGCTCTGAGCAGCAGGGAACGCCTGCATAAAGACTGAATGAGGTTCACTGACTGTGGAAGGAGCAACAAACACAAGCCTACACTTTACAGCTGAAGCCCACATAGCTCGGGCTGTGTTCAAAATATGGAGATGGCAGTATATCGTGGATGATCCTGTGGCGACTAGAGTGGCAATACAGTGATGGCTGAACAATTATTTATAAATAATTACCAATATTTTACCATCACGTTTCTATCCATCCATCCAAACATTCATCCATTAACTGAGCTGCTTATCCTAACCAGGGTCATGTGAGCGGCTAGAACCCATCCTAGCCCTCAGAGGGTGAAAGGCGGAGGACCACCCTGGACAGGACGCCAGTCCATTACAGAGTAAACACAGACAAACACGCTCACACCTGGGGCAATTTAGCTTCTTCAATTCACCTGACGTTCATGTCTTTGGACTGGCGGAGGAACCCACCCATCCTCCGGCACCTCAGAATAAATATTCCCCAATTAAACAAATTACAGCACGAGCAGATGCCAACATCTGGGAAAAGAGTTCATATGCACTCACATTTCAGTTTATTACTCACTGAATTGCTTCACTCATATTCTCCTACGTGTTCTTTCCATTCATCTGGTACTGGCTTGCTTAATATCCCCAAATTTCAACAGTCTTCAATAGGTGCTGGATCTCTTGGTGTGGCTCCCAAAATTTGGGACTCCTGCCCTCAGAATCTTCACAATACTTCCTCTCCTACTTCCATCAAACCCAACTAAAAACATATATTTTCTAAATCCTGATTCTGCTATCTATTTGTTCTTTCCTGCCACTGTTCTATGTGTTGTTTAGTGTTTAATGTTTTGTCCACTACTGTCTGTTAAACACTGGTTCTTGTTCTACGTCTATTTGTAAAGCGACCTTGACTGAAGGCGCTATACAAATAATAATCATTATTAGGAACATCTACCTTGTTCTTTCGCTCAGTGGTTGCATTATGAAGTCTACCTGTCTTGCAGTACCATTATACAGGTATACAGTTACAGGCTATAGCCCATCTGTTGCCAGCCACCCTCTGCCCCATTCATCACTGGACCATAAGACCACTGTAACTAGAAAATACTTGAGTGACTGACTCTTTAATTTTACATTAATTTTAGGAGCTTGAGCTACAAGGCAAAAACAGTCAGTTGTGAAAATGTGCAAAAGTGAATTCTGTAGAGCACTTAAAAGTCTATCTAATAATGGATTCGTGTCTGAAGCATAAATTGCCTTGACCTTGGTTCCACTGGGCTACTGCTCAGGCTGGACCTGCGGGGGCCTATCAGAATGTGCTGAGAAAATATCTGAGTGGGTAGGCTAATGAACTGTAGATATTTGAGGATCTTGATCCTCACTCTTGATGCTGCTGCTGCTCCCCTGTGATAAGGCGAACACGAGATGCCACCATGGTGACAGCACGACGACATGATATCTCTTTCAAAACACATAAGACCGCACACAGGAGTGACGTAACCACTATTGTAACTCAACCCGTTTCCCACTGAGTAATGACCCACTCATTTCGCCTACCACCCTTCCTCTGTTCTCCATCGACCACAATGCCTGGAAGGAGCCCCGCGGCAGAAGTGAACGTGCCGCTGCCCTCAGGACAGGACACGCATGCCTGTAAGAAGACAGAAACCAGCGTCCGGTCCCGACAGGCCCTAATGCTTGTAACTCTCATGCCAAAGCAGCAGGCCGGTAACGGGACGCTGCTTTAACAGGAATAGAAATGATTTAATCCCCCATCCCACACTCACAGCATCCTACTCGTGGCTCACACCCCATAAACCACATCCCCGAATGATACCCATCGATCTCCTTAATAACGCTAAACTGTACAGCTGGAAATTACAAGCAAGCATAAGCAAAAGGACCAACTACAGATGAAACATGAAGGCACATAAATTATATTAAAGTAGAGAAAAAGAGTACAGGACGGAATTGGCAGTTCTGTAAAAAAAAAAAAAAAAAATCACAAAAAAAATATTCCCAAAAGTGCAAATTTTGAGAAGCAAAGTTTAGACACAAATAGAGATAGGAATGACTGGCGAGTACCCATAAGCTCCTGAACAAGCAGTAAAGTAAAGTGGAGTAAAGTGGCTCTGACAGTCACATGTGAACAACATGTGAACAAAAAAAATATTTTTTCCACAGACTATACCTTTATAATACAATTCACAAAAATCATTACAGAATTTAGTATGTTGCAGCATAGCCTTTATTCAGTGTTTTTTTCATGTTTCAGGAGAATAAGTGTCAAATAAGTGGCATTTTACATGATACATTTTTATACATGATACATTATTTAGAGCACCTAACATTCTAATGTTTTCACACAATGTGATTCAAAATCCCACCTCCAGGTCTGGTGCTCTAGACAGGTAAACACTCTAGACACAACAATACGCAGCTATACACTGACAATACAGTGTATCACTGCATCCCCATAAGTGAGAAAGCAATGAGAACACGAACAACGAGCAAGACCACACTGTCGATCGCAAAATAAAAGTCATTCCCAGTTCCACGAACGCACAGACATGCAGCACAGCAGGAGAACCTGTGGAGCAGCTCAGGGAGGGTGCAGGACGTTTGTTCGCCCAGGGTGTCACATTCTAAATTCGGTTTTTCAATTTGTGGTCATGAAATTTATATGCCGAAACCGTTCATCTGTACTGGTCTAAAGGAATAAGTTAATTTTTAATAGGTCTCAAGTCGGCGAGGAAGCCATGATTAGGCTGCTCTTTGAAGAAGGATGTTACTCCAGCAGAGGCCTTTTGCAAAAAATAAATGTCAATTTGCAAAAAAAAGGACTTACGAAAGAGCTTTTTTTTTAAAAAAAAGGCGATATTTCAACCTGCATCTAATCTAATTAACACCTTGATTATCCTGAAAGTTATTTTGGATGCTTTTCAGAACCTTTTAGGAATTGGCAGTTCGCAAGTGCAATTACGGCTTAAGATGAAATTTTCAAATCCCTGCGAGAGCGCCGCATCAGTCGTTGTACGTTTAGGGTCGAACAATACTGGCATTTCCATTTGCATGAAAGCAGCGTGACTGTGGTGCAAATTGTTTCAGTCATCCTTTTCAAAGACTTTCTCCTACAAATAAAACCCAGTCCTCAACTCACCCGGAACATAAGAAAAGCTGCTCGACCCCAGATTTCTAGGATTCTTTGGGTGATGCCATAAAGAACCACTCTTGGTTCCCCAAAGAACCACATTTGGAAAAGAAATGTGAGTGTGAAGAACCTTTTAAAGATTTTAAGAACAATTAGATAATGGAAAGGTCCTGTACCAACTTAAGGGTTCTATCCTAGAACCATGACATTATGTGGAGGCTCCCTAAACTTAAAAAAAAAGGTTCTTAGCATTCACTCGTTTTGAAAGTTTCTTTAGAAGCAAAGTTCAGGGAGTCCAAATGTAGCTGTAACGCTATGCCATCAGAGTATCAGTGTACTTGCAAGGTACCTTTTATGGTAACTTCAAGGAGTGCTACGTGTTCATTGTTACTCGGTTGGGGGCTTTTGTAATATAGATATCATAAAATATAGCAAAGATCAATTTTGACTGCATGCGGTGAGTATCTTGACAGAACTTCTCTTGTCACATTATGGTATGTTGCAACCACAGTATGTACAAAGATAACTGTATTTTTTTATTTGGAATCCTAAATCCTAACTTTGGTCTTTTTTCGTTTTGTCGACCGGGCTGGAATTCATCGACGGAGGTTATCCCAGGTTCGTTCTCATTACTATGTGCACATATTACCATGTTTTTGTTTCACTGACAGGAGAGGGATACCAGTCAATCCCATTTTCTAGCACTGCACTAAGTGATGTTGGCACAGCGAGAGTCACCCTGCCCACCTATAGACTAGTTATACTGTTCTGGATTTCACGGATGGCTCTGGGATCTCTGACAAGGCAAACTAATATTTTGCCCATGTCATACAGTCCTACACATCAGTCTCCAAAGTTTCTCATCATCATGGTAGATGTTGGTAGTGTTGCAGTTCTTAGTCCTAAAACCTAATCCCTTGCCAGCCTTTCTGGAAGAGAACAATTCATGGCATCTTACTGCGTGAACTTTCCAGTTCCATATGAGCTGAGGTGAGGATTCCGGGGGTTGTCTGGCACCCCGCTCATGTTGAAAGCACTGAGGTCTCTTAGTAACCCCTGATCCTTTAAGCTAGCCTCCTCTAAGAAACACGGCCCCTCATCAATGATTGAGGCAGAGTGAATTAAATATGAGCACTGAGAAACAGGAAAGAGAAGAACACGAGTCCAGGTAACAAGTTGGACTTGTTCTAGCACTCAGCGCAAATCAATGAGACATCCCACTGCTGAAATATCGTGTCAAAAAAACAGCCATTCCAACGTCCAGCAAGCTCGACAACCAGAAAAGAGCGGATCCGAGCGCGGACGGCTGAAACGTTCAAGCATGTCATGCCTGAAAGCCCCGCTGCCGTTTTGATACGGGAGTCGAGCCCTTTGGGTCAGACACTGAGATAACATTCTCACAGAGCAGCGGCAGAAAGGCACTGCTTTCATATGTCAACACCTCTCCATGTTTCGCTGAGTCATTAGCCAGTGCAGCAAACCAGGGATTTAAGAGTGTAACTGAATCAATTAGACTTGGACTCACCTCTAAACTGTAAGCCTGGCGGCCTGTACAGCTCAACGTGGCTTGTTGCCATCTTGTTCGCCTCAGATGCTTTCAAATGGAACCTTAGATATAGTATTTCTACCACAGAAGGTAACCCTCTTTATCTATCATTATCACTGAAACTAAAACACCAACAGTCCAGCATCAGCACCAGTATACTGGTCAGGATGGCCCAGACAAACCACTAATCATAGTACTGGGTGGTAGTGACAGCAAAATTTTGCAAATATAGCACAGGGTCAAAGTAACTGAAGATATTTAAGTTTTCATCAGTGAAGTTCCTGAGTCCATGTTCCTTGATACTCACTACCAGAATCACTGAGTGTCTTGGAGGTAGCTGCTATAGCCCGCAGGCTTCAATAGCTGCAACAATACCCTTCTCACTTGCTTAATGCTTTTTTAAGTGATTAGGGGTGGTTGACATGGGAGGTACAACATGATACTATCACTTAAAACAATTAAATGTAACATAAGTAATATAAAAACCACATTTTGATTTCAGACTGACCTGAAAATTACCCCATAATGAGTTATACATGGAACTGTTCATATGTTGCTTATTATACCATTTTAAAATACCTGTACTTATATAGCCTACAGTCACAAATGCTACAATCCCATACAGGCCTTCAGTGTGGACCAAAACTCCTGCAAGTGCCCCTTGGTTCTAGAGGTGGGAATTTAAATATACAGTCTGATACAGTGTAGTATTGTGATGTTTTGGGCACAATATTATAATGATACAGTAGCACTAAGCATTAGCATTTCTTCATTTAATATTATTTTAGAACATAATTAATATAATTACATTTTCATGCATATATCTACTCTCAGAATGCTGCAAGACTGTAAAATACATTCCATTGTTTACTTCAAGCTTGTAACAGACCTCACCATACACTTCCCTTGAGGTCAGCAGATTTACAGAGAACCTTCCACTAAAGAGACCTGGCACAGATCCGCCACCTCAGTTTTTCATTTCAGTCCACTGACTAAAACTCAGTTAGGCTCGTACTCGTATTCACAGTCAGTGATGTATGTACAACTTCCAGAATGCCTAGAGTGATTTCTCCACTCACATATTTGTTTTAACTCGTTGTAAATCAAACCATAATTCCATCAAATGTCAATCCTGTTCGTTTTTTAACTGACACATATGACCTTCGGTCCAGCTCCTGCACCAATGAGAGGGATCACTTGATTAATTGGACAAGCTTCTGTTTGACGTGTGAAGAATGTAACCTTTTAATTTCCAGCCAAAGTCGTAAAAATGAAACATGCACACTGTTGCAATACAGAGTTTAATACAAGCATGATGACTGCATTCAATAAAAAAAGTACATTAAACCGAAAGCCTAAAAGGTCCTGAAGGTCCACCGCTATTATCAGCACTAGCTACCCATTACCCAAGCCCTCTATGTAAAAATACGCATACCATACGCTAAACTCTCATCAAAATCATGCTTAATTACAGATAGTCAGGCTTTGTTTCAGTCATCTTCTCTCTGCAGTCAGAGTACACTAGACCGGCCTCGGTCAAGAGCACAAAGTGCACTCAAGAGCACGCGAGTACACAGCCTGAAAAGCAGCGGTGGAGCAAAAGTGCTGCATTGGTGGGGTGGAAATTGCAGGGAGAGAGGAAGGATGGGAACAGAGGCAACATCTGTGCTCATGATCAGAGACGACTACAGACAGCATTTTAACAGCTCGGCAAGCTTAAGGGGGGTACGAGGTCCCAGACGAGTGGGCAAGGTGTGAGTGAGTGTGTGTGAAATCACCTAAGGTGGCCTATATAACACGGCCCAGCGGCATTCACCATAGTACACACACTGTGTGGGAATGATGATGATGATGACAATGATGAATCCCATCCACACACACAATTACAGCAACCCTCACATATCATGTAAGATTTGACATCTTTCTCTCTCGCGCGCACGCTCTCGCTCTCTTTCACACACATTTGCATTACGCTTCCAGGCAGGCACTCACTCACACACACACACACACACACACACACCTGATTCTTTAGAGTACTAACAGCAAATAACTCAGCTGCTATTTACAGACTAATTATTTCTATTCAGCAGCATAAGCTCCAGTCACACCTCCACACGCATCACCCATATGCAGTTACAGCTGTGGCCTAAGCAATGAACGCAGAATAAAGGTCAAAAACAAACAGCCGCCCATCAGGCTGACCATGTGAGTGACACAATAAAGATAAACACAGAAAGCCAGAAGGTAACAGAAATCCTCACTTTAGTCAGAGGACCTCTTCAGACAAATTCTGACCTTATTGGCAGACAAGCAGTGGACTGGCCTATAGTGCAGCATTTCAAAGCAATTCAACACAACTTTGAATGCAATCATCACAGTTGCTATTCGCATCCATTACTGATGGGCATTTAGGAATGTCAGACCACTCAAGAAATGATGGATGGTCCCAATTTCCGCCCGGAGCACTGGCTGAGATTAATTAATTCAATCTAAATACAAACAGTTGAATGTGGGAAGAGATATGAGATCAGATGGGACTGATGTACGTCACTTGTACCAGGCAAAGGTAAGCAAACACCTAACCCTAACCCCAGGAGCCAAGGGTCTATAAACATAGAAATTAAGATTTATGTCAATGCTGAATAATATTATTCTTATGAAAAAGGTCTGTTTGCCATTCTGTCCAATCGTTTTCAGAAAATAAATGTATATACAGAGGTGGCCCCCCACAATCACAACGTCACCCAAAAGGACAGCATCTCAACACACCTGGCTTTACGGTCTTCAAGCGGACGGGCTCCCGAAAGTGGCGGATCACAGCGAGGGTGTCTCTGTTGGTGAGGCCACTCACGGGTGTGCCATTCACCTCCAGGAGCACGTCCCCGGTGGTAGGCAACCTGCCCACGTGGCACACCACAGCTTCTGACAACACCTGGCCCAGGTAGGGGAACTCCCCGTGCTCCGCTCCTCCTCGTATCTCCACCACGGAACTGAGCTCTCCACCATTCCCCCAAGAAACGGCACACTCCTGCACTTTGCTTGACCAGTGTTTCTTCTTCTTCAGTGTTTTTGACATGCTTAATCCCTCTTGCCAATCAGCTTCTGAAGATGTCCTAGTATGGCGCCCTGAGGCACGCCACTCTCTTCTCTGGGATGCGGGTGCCGACTCAAGCGCTGCACACGGGTTGCAGTTCAGCGTTGCCTTTGACTCCCATTTCTTGAGGCGGTGGTCTCAGAAGTCTGTAGACATCATTTACTTCCAGGGCAGAACTAGTCCACAGGTGTCCAGGTACTCCACTCCAGGTAATGGTCAGGAAAGACTCTTGTAGTTTTGAAGTCAGGGTTATGTCCACATACATGCACTCTGACACTCAGGTTTGGTGTAAGTGCCAGATAGGAGCTGAAAGCAGGGTCTGAAGTAAAGAAGCCCCGGACTGGAGACGGTAAATCAACGCAGGGTATGGAAGCACTGGGAGAGAAGACGCAGAACTGGGAATCTGGAGACTGACAGAGTGCCAGGAAGGGTATATAAGTGTGTAAATGTGCTGCACACACCGTGGCTATGGATATCCGTAGGTTCCTCCAGTCTTCAGTGAGGAACTGGATCCGCTGGCACCTGCTCCAGAGCTTGTTGCCGGTAGACCGGGTAACGACTCCACCTGGTCCGTGAAATTCACCTCCCCGTCACCACTGTGCACTCCAAAACAACTCTTCTTCTCGTCCGCTCCCTCGGGAGACGCCCCCCTACTCCTCAGGTCCGGTATCGTATTGTCCACACGAAGCCGGTTAAGCCTGCCTGGTCCAGACTCTCCAGCTGGAACAGAGTAGCGACAAACTTCTGCCTCTTCTCTCGCTTCAACACTTGTATCAACACAGGGGGCGCGGCTTGAGAGTGGCTGCTACTGCCATCAATGGCAAGCGAGGATCAGCTTAGGGGGCGGAGACTGTGACAATGGGCGGTGTTTACAAGGCGTCGTTTTTTCCCTACCTGTATTCCGACAAAGCCCCGCCTCTTAAACCATGATCGGCTGGTGGATCCCAATAATTTACCAAATATATGTTTTTTAATCCGTTCTGGCTATTCTCACTTTATTTTTCTCACTTAATTTTTTTTCTGCAACTCAGTACATAGATCTGAATGAAAAGTAGAAAGGCATTTTTAAAATATATATATATATATATATATTTATATATGTGTATAT
>JBBPCX010000141.1:6003024-6019786 GCA_037974365.1 Hydrocynus forskahlii
CCCATCTGGTTCCTTCTGCAGGATGCTGGTGTGCTTGGCATATACTGCCTGAAAGGACAGCGGCCTCTGAAAGGGACTAGCAGTTCATCCACGGTAATCTCCGGCCCCTGGATTGTACATGAATGGCTATTGTTTTGTCCCAAACATCCCTAATGGGAGCAAGTTTGTTATTCATACGCCGAGCAGCTCGTCTTCCTACTGTCAAAACGGATCACTTCTATTTTTAGTCTAAATGTATCAATATACTGTGAGAAAGTTTGTGGTCAGGTGGGTAATGGGAGGAGTAGTGTGTGTGTGTGTGTGTGTGTGTGTGTGTGTGTGTGTGTGTGTCCGGGTCAAATTTGACCCATAACACCACAGATGTCACTTTTTTTTTTGAACATTTATTTTGTTATGTTAAAATAGCCATTTCTGAGGATATGATGAAGCCTTGTTCCAATAAAATAAAGCAAATGGTACTTTTTACATACCTACACTTGAAAACGGGTCAGATTTGACCTGAGCACAATATGAGGGTTAAGAAAGCTAAAAAAGCAAGAATGCCTGGGTCAGAAAAATTATTATATTTGTGTTGTCTTAAAATAAGACAAATTCAGTTAACAAGATTTAGGCTTAAAACTGTGTAGTATTACTCAGTTACAACATCACAGTTTTATGAGTAAACTAGGACCAAAAGTCCTCTTAATGATAGGAATATTTTGTGTGACTGGCCTTTTGCCTGCTTTTGACTTTTGACTCTTGGATTGTGCTAACATTGTTAAAACACCTCATTGTGAGCATCTGTGTCCAGCCTTGCTAAAACAATTCTAAAAACTGTGAACAGGTGAAGCTTAACTACTAAGCATGATATCACAAAAATGATTAATTCAAAAACAGCAGTTTTTGCAGCTTACTTTCCAAAATCTACTGTAGGTTTTGAACAGTAGATTTTGAAACTGAATGGTTTATGTACTGCAGTAGCCTCTTATTTAATAATTAACAAATAATTTTGAAAATTTTTTGAAAAATCATGTTCTGTTATATGGGCCCTTTATTTCCTTTTACTGTGACAGTTCTGTGTCGGCTCTCTTTCATCTGACCTATCACTGCATGTGGCACTTTAAGGACAGTCCAGCGTCCCCTGCTGTCATCAGACTGCTGGAGTCGTACATCTGCCTGACTGTTAAAACCCTGGATATCGGTGAATACAGGACGAGGGTAGGATGCAGTCATATGCATTTAGTGCCGCTAAAAATTCAGAAACAAGTCATCAGCACGCGCAGCACATCACAGTTACTCATTTCAAATGATTCCAGTGACAGCGTTTTTGATGTGTACACAATTGTCAGTTTATTAAAGATGCAACAGACTACTGATCACATCTAAAGTGTAAAAATGTAAAGGTTTACACACCCCTCCATTTTCTTTAAATGATAACCACAAGTGGTGCAACTTAACACAAAATAATGCATTATAACTTTTGTGTTACAGAGTACCAAACTTCCATTAAACCTGTAAACAGTACAGGTCAGCTATTCTTGAAAGATGATTTCCTGGACACGTGCAACAACCTCGAGTGAGGAAGAAAAAAACCCCTTAAAACAGGGGCTGGAAATACACTTCGGCAGGACCCTAAAATACAACCCAAAGCTCATCTGCCACGTGTCTGGAGGGGACTACACGGTGAGAGGGACATTGTTTACCTATGTGACACTTAATACAGATACTGGGTTAACGTTACTGGCTATGTTTACATTACTATGTGGAAGTGACACAAATCTGATTTTTTTTTTACCTTAATGTTACACAGATCTGATCTTTTCAGCTGCATGGAGACAAATCCTAGTTTTCGAGTCAAATCTGGACCCGTTTTACATATGGTCTTGAACTGGTTACGTATCCGAGTCATGGATATGTGACCGTGATTAGAACAGTAAGAACAGTAGAAACGGTTCTTTTCGACTGATGTACTGCTAGTGCGAGTTTCTTCTAACCAGCCTGAGCCTGACATTTTTTCAATCAGCCAAGCCACTTGTCCCAACTTGGGCTGCAGGGGGTGCTGGAGCCTCTCTCAGTGCTCACAGGGCTCAAGGTGTAGAAACACCCTCCAGTTTGTTGCAGGGTAAACACACAAACACATTCACAACTAGGGACAATTTAGTGTCTTTGCACTGTAAAAGGAAGACACAGGGAGAACCTGTTAAAGCCACACAGAAAGGACCCAGGAACCAAACCCAAGATCCTCATGCTGTGAGGGGACGGCACTAACTACCATGCGACCCGATTCCCATGAGGGTGATTTCTTACTATGGTAGAATGTAATGTCATGCATTCTCACATATTATCTGCTCTCTATTACACTCTCCTGACAACATATGTGTTTGGAATAGCTGCAGAGTTTGAGGAATATGTGAATGTGCCCCTCAATAAAACCATGGGTGATAAAAGTGAAGTTTTAGGTTGGTGGAAACTACACATTGTTTGTGAAGTTCAGTGTTTGTGAAGTTCAGCAAAAGTGTATGGAACACTTCTGTTAGTTTCAGCAGTAAGAAACTCTAGTGAAAGGGGGACTAGCAGGTGACCAGAGAAGTGTGGATACTGGTCATCAATTAAACATAAATACAGTTACAATAAACACTGTGAGTGTATTACAGTGTAAAATACCAGTTTATCCAAGCACGGTGTTTTTAGTCAATCAACATGAACTCCCAGTAAGTAAAGCTGTTAAGTCAAATCTGTGACGTTCCACATATGTGCATGAGCAGGTTTGGGCCGAGATTCATTTTCAGTTTTTGGGGGGGGGACATGGTGGATTGGGTCTTGAGGTTGGTACAGGTTTGGGTGCCAATTTCATGCCCATGCTAGTTTACACTAATGGCAGATATGGATCACTAACAAACATGCATGTGATCCATGAATGCAAAATGACAAACAAAAAAAAATGCAAAAACAAACAAAAAAAAATGGAAACTTTTATCTATACGATATTGTAGTGGCTTTTACCATTTAGCATGGTCTACATGGTACTAAATAGATCAAGGTCCACTGGCAGTGAAAAGAACAAGCTGCCAGTTCCCTCTATAAGTATGTACTACACTTCTGAACTGATCTCATTTTAAATGCCAATAAAGTCCAGTATGATTTAGAGTCGCTGATTCTGTGAATATTTTTCAGTGAATATCCGAACATACACATGCCTTCTCACTTCTTAAAGTATTTCTCTTTTAATAAAATCTGTTATACCAATATAGAAATGCCAGTGATTGTAAATATATACAATACATACTTGTTCTAATTGGTATTTCTGATCTACCTCCCAACAGTAACCAAAAAATACTCCTAAAAAAAAAAACACAAATCCATCAAAAATATTATGCACAGCAAAGCTAAAGTTCAAACGTTCTGAATCCATTTCTGATTCGGTACATTGCGACTTCATCAAGAGCCTTCACCACAAACACACCAGAGACAATGCAATGTGTCTGTGCCAACTTTAGTGAACAAAACATCCAGTGTCACTGGTGCTTGGCTCACGCCACTTCTTTTACCCATGTTCATCCTCAACAGTGAAATAACAGCTATTTCAACGACAGTCCGCCATCCTTCTAGATCAGGTAGATTTCATCATCGCGACCTGAAGTTCATCACCTCAAAACTAAAACAATGAAAAAACGATGTACAATGTCCAGAGATTCTGAGATTGAGCAAAGGTTCAATACTCCAAGGCAACAAACAGCAGAAGGTTCCATACAGGCCTCCTTCAAGCCTGGAGTGTCAGAGTTTGGCCAAGACTGCAGAGGATGTTAAACTTTGCTGCTCCACAGAGCCGTTGGGAACAAAATGTAGGAAACTGACCATAGCAAATAGTACACACACGCAGGAGGGAAGGAAGAGCAGAACACCATAACAACACCTGGAAACAGAAACAGGGCACATATAACTGACAATATTTAGCATTAAATAATATTCAGAGTTTTTTGCAAGGACAAAATCGTGATCAACATTTATTATAAAATGACATTTTTAAAATACTAGTTTGTCTGTTCTGATACAAAGAGATTTCTACTCTTAAGTTCGAAATGTAGAAACATAGGTACCTCCAGCATAAACTGCTTTCTTCCAGGCCTGGGACTCCAACACTCGGTCATGTGGGTAGAAGCCCTGGCTCACCATGAAGAGAATCATGGCCACTGCAGTGATGCGAAGCATAGTCATGTTCCCTCCAGTCAGAAGAGAGGTACAGGCAAGAATGGCAGAAGAGTAGATGCATGGCAAGCCACGGTACATGAAAGGAATACCTGCAAAGTTAAAGGTCACACCTCACAGTTCACAAAGTGAAATTTTGATCTTACATTTTTTTGATGATATTATATCAGTGCTTGAGGGACAGGTAAGTGCTGGACATGCAAGTGGAAAATTTATTCACCCTAACCACTAGAATATTCTCATTTTGATACCCATCCCACTGTTATCTTGTTCCTTGTTCCACATCCTTATTCCCTGTGTTTGCATTTTATTTATTAAGTCTGTTTTCTGAGTCATTTTGTATTTTTCATTAAGTCTGTTTTCCGAGTCATTTTGTCTTTTTTGCTCTTTTCTATAGGGACACTATCTAGAAAACTTGTCTTGCACCACCTTCTAGTCTGTTAATTTAGTCAACATCGAGTAAAATATGTTTCATTTCTTGTTTTTTAATTTTATTTTAAACTAGTTTTGTTATAAATTTCAGGAGCAAGAAAAGAATCAAACTGTGCCCTCTAGGACCACAGTTCTCCACCCGTGGGTCAGAGTCCATATTGCAACCTTCTGTAGTGTCAGTACTGAAAGTACTGAAAACATGCAACATACTGTGCAGTCTTAAAATAATTAAAAGTATATACAGGCAGGGGAAAAAATAAGAGATGGCATAATTTTTTTCTGGTTATTGCTTTTGCGAGTGTGTCTGTGTAAAATGTGCATGTCACTATTGTATTATACACTATTGACCGCACTTGATTCAAAATGTGAAAATAATTCATATAAATAATGTATTAAACTACAGAACACTCTTACATTATTTTGCAGTTGTAAAATTGAAAATAGTATTTTAAATATTGTTCTATCTGTAGTTGTGTTTCAAGTAATAAGAAGTACTTCTGCTGTATCTATTTGAACTGCCGTTTTATTAAAGCACATAGAGTAATTTCAAATACTATTATTAGTATCGTTATTACTAATACACACTGGTGTGATGGATGGTGTGTTAAGAACTGGCAAGAGACAGCAGTTTCCTCACCGCTAGAGAAGAAACAGAGGCGAACGAACACAGACAGCACATAGAACATGCAGAGGATGTTATCCAGGAGGCTCGGAGTCCTCAAAAGCAGAGAGGTTGCAATTCCAAAAGTTGTGAAATCAGCGAAATCGTCCAGTTTGGCCCCTAAAATACAAAGCAAGAAAACAGAAGTCAAAGCTGGGTTAACTGTTCTGTTATTCCGTTACCTCACAAATTCATCCTCTCTAAGGTAAGACAATATTTTGCATTCCTGTGACAAGTAGAATAAACAGGAGCTTCAGCAAGGGCTTATGACAGCTACAAGTGTTAATCCCCTCTTTGGAGCTTTTATGGACCTAAAGTCACCTTTTCATTGCAGCTTCAGGGTTTGGGTGGGAGCACAAAGTGAAAGGTAGCTGTAAATTTCCACGTCAGCCCCAAAATAGCTCACCATAATAAACAATCCTCTGGGGTCTCTTTATCCCTGCAAGGGGAGCATGTTTTCATGCAGGCTCATGTGAGCACGCTGGAATTCCGATCCCTAGGTCAAGCATTTGAGCAATGTCAGATATGCAGCGTGTCCAAAGCGCCAGGATAAAGCAGACAATTACAGCATGATCCCCCCCGAATTAGATGGACTAATCAGAAAGTGACTGTTCGAACGACAATCAAATTCGATTGACAACCTCCCTTGAGAAAGGGATGAGCAAAGAGGGCAAAACAACACCTAGCGGCAAGGTCACACAGAAAAGCCGAGCAGAGAGCACAAAGCAAGCGAATGGGCCGAGGCATGGGGCATTATGGAGCGCCGCCGAGCTATTTCAGGCAGCTGGGTGGACGTGACCGCCGATACACAACCGCACAGTTTCCCACTCAGAGTTTGTGAGTAATTTGCCTTGGTTGTTTAAGGCTGACAAAGTAATACAACAAAAAGATAAAACAGCTCCATTAAAACTTTAAGTATAGTTTTGGGGCAGCTGGTGGCCTAGGGGTTACTGGTTAGGGAACTGGCCCTGTAATAAGAAGGTTGTGGGTTCGAATCCCAGGTTAAATGCAGAGAAAGAGTTTTGTGCTGTTCACACTGTGGTGTGGTGTGTTCATGTATGACAAATGGCCACGTTATTTAAGTCCCTTAAAGTCATGCATAAACACACCACAGCGCACAGTGTGAACTTCTTTCCCTGCATTTAACCCATTCACCAAGTGAAGCAGCAGGCTGCCACCAACAAGGGACGCCCGGGGGAGCAGTGTGCGGGGACGGTACTTTGCTCAAGTGTACCTCCATGGTGCCATTGACAGCCATGGGATTCGACCCTATGACCCTCTGATCTCAAGGGCAAATCACCTAAATCAGAGAAAAGCACAGATGATATTTCCTTTTCCTAGGAAATACCATCTGTGCTAAAAGATACTTCAGATGTGAAGCTGGGTCGTTGGACGAGGACGAGTTTGACACTGCTTTAGACCGACTTTCTTCCGACTTCATAACAGAGTTACAGGGCACAGCCCACTCTCCAACGCACCCACTCACTCACCCAGTGCAGAACAGGCATTCAGCTGCCTAGCAACTGCTCCATCTGCCAAATCCAGCAGGTAACCAATCAGCACCAGCCAACACGCCGCATAATGGTGGCTGTGGAAAAAAACAAAAGCGTTAATAGGTGACAACACAGCGCAAAGTGGGGCAGCATTTGAAAACAAGTTAAAATGTTCCGAAGTCATGTCTGCTCCAGTTTCTCTAGAGCTGCTTAACAAATGTAGCAAACACGTTTGATGTCGTATCCTTAGTTGAATGAAAGTTATAATAAGAAAAGCATTTGATAGCATTCACTGCAGTTGGCGTAAACTCTTGTCAGTAGAGTATAAACACCAGTGGTCTCACCCATTCAGACTGCTGAGAATGGAAGCCATCCCCATGACCATGTTGGCAACAGACAGAGCGTTGGCAGCATTTTTACGGGCAAACTCTTTGAGGTGGACCCAACTGGCCCTTTCCCTCAGGAACAGTTTGTTGGTGCCCTGGAAAAAGCCTAAGACCAAGCAGAAAAGGTAATGATTACACAGTGGCTGTTATTGTGACAGCACCGGGCTGTGGAAAGCCTAGTGTGAGTACAAAGGTGTGAGGCCAGGTAATAAACTGATCCCAGGCCTTCACTGTCAGATCCGTCTAAATCTAATTCACGAACAATAGGCACATTCATTTGTGACGAGGCTATTTATATCGGCCTAAACCTAACAGAGCTCTATTGAGACATTCAAAGGTGCTCAGGGAAGATTCTCAAAAATGAGTCCTGTTTAGAAAACTAAATGCCCTCCTTAAAAGAAGTCCCGATGTCAAAATGTAATACAATTTTTTGATTTAATATATATACAATATAGCAATAACATTTTCTTCACACGCCAAAAGAGTTTTCCTTGGTGGAACAGACAAAAAAGAGACGGCTCTGTCACATTTCAAAATACTGTCAAAAACAATGAATATTTTTGGTTAAATGCTGAACGGAACTAAATCCAACTAAACTTTGTCTTTGTAGGGAAACATTCCGTTGCACAGTATTCTTTAAGCACTAACAATAGCACGATATGCTCAGAAAAATGTAGACAAAATCTGACGTAATCGATCATAAAGACGATAAACACCATCATACTGCCCACCCTTAGCATGTATATGTTTTCTGAAAGTGTTTTGAAAGATCAGATGGGCAATCTGAACGGCAAGCTTTGCTGTTTTCATATCCACGCCACCCAATGTGTTTAACATGGCCCATGTTTTAAGTAAGCTTACAGTTTGATTCACGAAATCAGATCCATATTTCAACACTCTCACAATATTCTGAATAAAATTTGAATGGAGAAAAATTATGAATGCAATAACACTCAAGCTGGGAGGTGTGCTCGAGGAGGTATCTGATTGGTGCTATTACTTGAAAAACTTTGTTTTTCGAACAATCTAGTTGCACGTGATGGCAAAATTAATAGAATATCCTTTCACAATGATGCATTGTCCCATTCCCGCGATGCAAACTGTCCGATTTTTTTAAGTGCGGTATCACAGTGTCACGATGCATCAAGTCGATTTTACACCAGAAGCAAAGCGACACGGCAAGCCCTATCCACATCTTTCCATTTATCTTTATTCTTTACATATTCTTCATCATGGTATCTTGATACTACTCATCAAATAAACTTTTTGAAGAACACTTCAGCACAGCTTTAAACTGTCTGAAAAAGGTTCTCATTGGCTGATCTTTCATTTTTCCTCATCAGTTCAAATAACTCCAGGATTGTTCTTACTCATGCAATGCTGCAGCTCCAAAATAAAATATAGCTGCCTGCTGTTTAAATTATGGACCTAGATTGTACAATACAGCAAAAGTACTGAAGTTTCTACAGGTACTACCAATAACCCATAAACCCACCATGCCAGCTACCCATCCAAAATACAGCCGTGGAAAAAAAATAAGAGACCGCATCCTTTTTTATCTGGTTATTGCTTTTATAATGTGTGGGAGTGGGTCTGTGTAAAATGTGCATGTCACTATTGTTTTATACACTACTGACAACACTTGATTCACAATCCACAAATTAAAAAATAATATATATAAATAATTCGTTAAGCTACACAACACTCACATTATTTTACGATTGCAACAATTAAAACAGTGAGCAGAGTGTGTGCAGGTGTGACTCTGTTTTCATCCATCAGACACTGAATCAGGAGCGAAGCTGCTGGAATACAGCACATAGAAAAGCTGCTCTACAAACACTACAGCACCCACAACACATATGGAGGCATTTCTTATTTTTTACACAGCTCACACTGCAATAGTTCATGAACGACTAACAACCTGTGCATTTTACACACACACACACACACACACACACACACACACACACACACACACACACACAAATAGTGAACAGTAAAAAGGGAAAAGTGGTCTCTTATTTTTTCCATGGCTGTAGACTCAAACATGCATTTCTGCGCTTTATGGGTGTTAACACTGGTGTAAAAGACATGGGACTGTATCGCTTTACACCTCTAACAAGCAACATTAAGATAAGATAAGATAAGCCTTTATTAGTCCCACAAGTGGGACGCAGAAATATCCATTATTGGTAGCAGCCCAGATATTCATAGCAGTGCATCCTGACTGATGCAGGGCAACCATTCACCTAACACTGTGGATTTTAAAGTAGTGCTAATTTATTAGTCCTATAAATAACTGCAGCAGGAATGGTATTTGCAGTACACAGTGCTCAGAACACAAACTGGTAAAGATCAAAACACCACCGAGAGGGATGCCTGACCACTAACTATAGTGAAAATATCAGTGAAAACCCAACAGGCTTCTTCTTGGCATCCTAACGCTGTTCTCTGACTTTCATGAAGGCTGTTGTGCCACTGAAACGCTGCAAAGATTTTCAATGAAGATATACAAAGAGTTCTTTGTCCTGAAGCAAATGAGTGGGTATAAAATGTAAATCGAGTTCCCCTTAGACTGGACGATAGTTTTGCTAAAGGAACACACACAGCTGTGACAAAATATAACACATCATTCCCAACACAATATATCATACAACCTTAAATGCAAGATCATTAATCGTTATCCCCACATTCCAGGATTCATTTGCGTAACAGATTTGCCTTTCCGCTTCAACTCAAAACAGTGAACAGTAAGATAAACACAATTCCCTATCAGTACCTTTTTTTGAAGGTGGGGGGTTGGATGGGGGGAGGCATGCAGGGACACATGCAGAATGGTTTTCGTTTCAGTAAACAGTGAATGATTTAAATGTGTATAGAGGATCAATTGTAAGCTAAGTGACACAAAACCATTTAAGATCTTGTTCTTAGCAGCCTAACATCTATTCAGACATTTAAAAAAAGTTTAATGCAAGATTCCTACTATTGAGCTTTGTAACCTGAACTTGACGTGATTCCAAAGCCAGACGATTGCAAGCGACTCTTCATCTGAAAGAAAACAACCAATCAGACAAAGCACAAGCCAACAATACATCAATCACCACAAAGCTACAGTCAGCTCCATAATAACTGGACCCTTTGTGAAGACAGGTCAAAAACGACATTTCACACTGAAAATATGAAAGAAATCGAATCTTTGATTGAAGTAAATTTTGTCTAGAGTCCTTCTCACACTCAAAAACTCTTCAGCGGATTTTGTTCCGGTAATGTCAGGGCTTTGGATCATTTACACATGAGATACTGAACATGAATGCCAAAAATTCCATTGTTGGATTTATGAAAATACAACATTTTTCTCTCATGAAAACTGAAAACTCGACCGGATTTTCATTTAAAATCTCAGTGGTGTCTTGTGAAGTTCTCAGGATATCATGAGGAAAAGTATTTTTAAAAAGCCAAGCAGGATGTTTCACAGGAGTCTTTTAGACATTATGCATATCGTTACAACCCGACAAGTTTATCCTCTTACTCTGTCATCTATTGGTATAGCCACCATGCTTACAACTTCTTCCAAGCACACGGACAAGGACTGTTCAGCTTGGCTCTCACTTATTAGGTCTTTCATGCATGACGGCGACTTCTGTTTATGTTTAGTACCCATGATTGGGCTGGGACTACTGGAAAAGTAAATCTTATAAATAGCCAACACCACAACATACATCATTATCTGAGAAAGCAACGGTTTAATATTTGGTTTAACTGATATTGGGATCTTGCAATTGTCAAGAGAGGCAAATCAGCTTCAAAACTGTCCAGATCATCCTCTAGTGTGGGCCAGGCAGAAGGGAATTTGGCTTATATGTCACATTCGTATCCTACTCATATTGCAGTGCAACAGCTACTGTACACTCAGCTAAACTGCAAAGGGAAATGAAATACAAACAGGAGAAATAGGAAAAAAAGGAAATGAGAAAAATTGAACAATTTGAATAACAAATTGAATAAATGAATAAATAGGAACAACCCGAACATAAGAATTTCCAGTAATTTGTTAAAATATTTTTAATAAGGTATTTTGCTTTCAAAATTTACTTCAATTAAACCTTAGTATTCACTCACATTTTCAGTGTGGGATTAACTACAAATTATCCCATCGTTACCAGTGGTGCTAATAATTATGGAGCTGACTATACATTCTTTTATTTGCTGTTACGTTGATTGGACCAAACCAGATTCACAAGTTGTCTTGCATAATTTAAAAATACTGTTAAAAAGTGGGACTGGTGAATGCTGAAGTTATTCTAAGTGGTTTCATGAAAAATAGTATAAAAGCTGTATTTAATCCATTAAGTCTTGTTATTTTTGTAATAAAAATAAAACAAAACTTTTGTTGTTGTCATTGTTGTAACTAGGGATGTTACGATTAACCGGTTTTACGATTAAGCACGATTTAAAACGGCACGGTTAATTCATCGTAAAAGTTCCGTGAAACACATCTGTTGGTGCTCTTAAAAACGAAGTTTTTGTGCAAGAAACACACAGACAGTATAATCAGCGAATTACGGCTCACTTGACCGCACTAAACAATGGCAGAGGAAAAAACTCAATCCACTTTATTTCCACCCAAGAAGCGACTGAAGTTTCTTTTGTAAATTGGGAAATTAGCTAATATGTAAGCTTTAATTTAATTCTAAAGAAACAGACTTTGTTTATTTTTGTTTCACTATGATGCATCACTGTTTACATTATAATTCATGTTTCAAATGGCAGTATCCATTTGTTTATATTCCATTTATGCACTGTATTGTTTATAGTTTTTGTATTTTTTTTTTAAAGCAGCGGTAAATAAAAGGTAAAAACCTCTAAAGAATGTGACTGTCTACATTGTGAAATGAATACACGCAAAATAATCGAGATAATCGTGAAACCGGGATTATTTCTCAGATGATTATTTCCCAGAAATATCTAAAATCGAGACATCCCTAGTTGTAACATAACACTGATACACAAAGGTGAAACATGTATAAAGGCATGTTTAGAAGAACGTAAAGAAGCAACATCCAGCAGCTCACCAGCTGAAAAACGAGCTGTAATACTGATACTGCTTTAAAGCAGGGGTGTGGATCTCCAGTCCTGGAGGGCCGTGGTCCAGCATGTTTTGGTGATTTCCCTGCTCAGAAACACCTGGTTCAACTTGCCAATTAATTGTCAGGTTTAGTGAATGTGTTTGAGGAGGAGAACCATCAAACTGTGCTGGACACCGGCCCTCCAGGACCGGAGCTTGACACTCCTGCTTTAAAGGAATGGTTCGGTGAAAAACAGCTTTTACACTCTCTTACCCTGCAAGCAGTCGATGAACCAGGACATGTTCGGAGTTCAAATTTTGCTTCTGTAGGACAATAGTCACCCAAGTTGTTTTTGCAAATGTCACTTGGGTGAGTACTGACTGCTAGTGTTTTTTCATTTGGTTCGTATGCTACAAATAGAACGAGTGGTAAATTGTGTAAATGTATTTTTTTGCCAAACAATTTCTTTATGTTGTGTAATGATTTCTTTGACTGTGTAAAAGGGATCAGAGCTATTAAATCGCTAACACAGAAACGAAAAGCCCCAAAAAGGAACAGAAGGATAACGGTACTGCAGTCACGTCAGGACTTTCCCTAACTACACTAGGCTTACTGGTAGAAAGCCAGTGCCCTGCTGTTCCTGAATGGGGCTTTAAATACAGTAACCGTTTGTTGTTAATCCCTAATTCACATCAAAATTAGGAATTTCACCAGACGGAGAAGACAATGCATGAACACGGACAGAGCATTGGGAATTACGTGTTAATTCCAACCAAGCCATCCGACATATCAGCTACCAAAGTACAGCTAAACTCAGGAGGTCCTGTTCAATCGCTAACAGAGAAACGAAAAGCCCCAAAAAGGAACAGAAGGATTTCATTGGATTAAAGCTTTTACCTAGTAATGACCTAGTAGTGACCAGGAGCAAGCTCACTGTCAACTGAGCAACTATGTTTCTGCAAGCCTCTTTAGTTATTACTGACAGTGCTGACAGGTGAAAAAATGGAAAAATATAAGTAAAAATATTTCCATGTCTAGTGAGCATACCACATATTAACTGCCGTGCTCTGAGGTACCCTGGCACTGCGGACGCAGCCTAATTTAAAAACACATCCTGCAAATGAATTACTTTTTTTCCTTTACTATGTTTTGTTGCACCAATTGATTATATATATATAAAGTGCCTCTAAAAACTGGCCAAGCTTAAAAGGATCTTAAATCCACTTTACAGACTGACACCGAAAGTGCAGCTCTAGTGGACCTTGGCAGAGCTGTCCTCGGCACATGTTCACGTCCGAGCCGGCTTCACGTGCTTGTGTCACTCGTCCATTAATCACCATAATCTTTAGTCACTGACATTTGGAAAACAATATGCTCTTCGGTGGTAACCTGGCATGCAAAACCACAACATGACTGCCAGAGTTAATGTCACTTGAAATGGAAAGGTGTTGTTTAGTGGCTGAGAATGGAGCAGTGTAAGTCGACCGTACCAGAAGATGGAGTGAGCAGGATCATGGTGGATCTTTGAGTCTCTTACACACAGCACAGCAGCTGAAAACCAGCAAGAAGAGGACGATGGAGTCACCAGTTAAACAACACATCAAAAACGCTCTTGATTAAACATTTCCCTGCTGAAAAAAAAAAGACCAAAGGGAGCCATTAGAATCACAACCTGATGGTATTTTTCCTTTTTAAAGGGAATTACCATTAGAGACCAAAAGTTTCCTGTAGAAAACTACAATTACAACGAAAAAAGCCATTTAGTGCATTTATAATTAGTCACAGATCACCTGTTGAGCCATTAGGATTATTGACACGGTGATATCAACCCATACGAAAATGCTTCATTTAGTTAGACATTATTTAAAATAACAGGAAACTAGAAGTACTTTTTAATGTTAATGGTTTCTTGTAGTTTCAGCAGGATTATAGAAAGCTCTGCATGCAGCTAAACAGTGCAGTCTTATGATATAATGTAGGCTCATTTTTTAATTGAATAAAAGTCTGTCATTCTGAAAATCCCATTACTAATCATTAGACATTATTTAAATGTCTAATGTCTAATGATTAGTAATGGGATTACAGAAAGTCTGAATGTTAATGGCTTCAAAAGTATAGAAATGTCCTAATGCATCAAAACACTGCAGTATTAGGACATACTGTAGGAAAATTTTATAAGTGAGTAAAAGTCTGTCTGTCATGACTTCTATGAAGATTCAGCCCGTGTTTTGTAGGAAACAGACCGTTTTGTTTCCATACTATTATTCTTAATAAAAAAGAGATGAATCAGAACAAAAAAACAGCCTATGACATTATGACATGATGCAAGGTCATTTTATTCTGGAGTAAATGTCTGTCATGACTTATATGATGATACAGCCTATATTTTGTAGGGAATGGACCTTTTTTTACTTCCATACTGTTATTTTTTCTTTAAAAAAAAGAGACGAAAAAGAACCAAAAACAGCCTAAAATAGAAAGGAGTTTATTAAAAGTGTCCTTTCACTTTAAGCCGGCGAGGGGATCAATGGATTATGTAACAGACCCAGGCTCACGAATTTAACTCATCCTGCATTAGTCCCCAGCCACGTTTTGTAAAGAAACAGAAGCAATTTCTACATATTAAAGGGTTAAGGAAGATATCCGTATCAAAAAATTAAGCTAAGGCTGGTTTTTGATTTCCTGTTCCACCTTAAAAACATCCAGCAGTTTAAACTCCTGCACTGTTTAAGATAGAACGGAAAATCCAAGCAAGAAACAAAATTTTGGCTTACATTTAACTCGAATATGGTGTACAATTCTAACCAGAGACACGTACATGTCTAAAATCCTTCCATTCGGGATATTTTTAGGTCTCATTTGAGAAGGTTCTCTCTCCTCAGGACCAGAGACTCAACAGCTAAGAGACTAACAGCGACAAGACGACAACTTCAAGCTCTGTCACACTTTACAACCCTCCAAAAAATGAATACGACTGTAAAAACACTACATATTTCCTCCAAATGGCACATTTCAGAGACCAATTTAGCCAAAGAGTGACTCCAAAGCACCACAACCTTCTAACTGTAAAATGCATAGGCGGTTTCAGGATATAAACCTTATTTATAGGCTGAAGTGCATGTTTTTTGCCACAAATGTGAAAATGTTGGTGGAACTTGTCTTTCAAATGACACATTTCAGAGCCAAATTCAACCAAAGAGTGACTCCAATGCAACGGTAAAAATTTTAAAAGCATAGGCTGTTTCAGGATATACCCCTTATTTAGAGGCAGAAATGTATTGTTTTGCGCCATAAATGTGACATTTATGAATGTAAATTTCCATCCAAACGACACATTTCAGAGCCAAAGTCTCCCCGAGCGACTCAAATGCTCCATAATAGTAAAAAATGGTCAAATGCATAGGCTGTTTAGAATATACGCCTTATTTAGAGGCAGTGATGCATGTTTTTGCCATAAATGTGAAATATTTTGCTGCAGCTTAAAAACCAGTTCAACCAAAGAGCGACTATAATGCACCATGACGGTAATAAAGTCAAATTCATAGGCTATTTCAGAATATAAACTTCACTTAGTTGCAAAAATGGATCGTTTTTCGCCACAGTAGTGTAATTTCTGATGTTCCGATGTAAAACTTACCTGCACAGACATGCAAGGATGCGTTTCACGACACACGACTGACGCGTCTTGAGGCGGGCTTAGTGTCTCCCAGGAAAACAATAATATACGAATCTTTATTTATATCCTGCTTTTACAACATGTAACGGTGTCCTCAATGATAAAAGATGCAGTTTCATGCACGACAGAGGTGCAGAGACGTCTCTCATCACCTGTCAGAGCGAAAACACGAGACGCGCTCTTTCAGTGCGCCTCTTTTAAAGCCTTTGCGCCACTAGCCGGAATATTCCAGCGGATATGACGCCAGGACCCTTTTCTAGGCTCTTCTACCCGCGCAGCAGCCCCTCTGTGATGAAAATATTGTTTTTATGAAACTGTACATCTGTGTATACACATTTTTCTTTTTGCCTCTTTCCTTCCCAACAACACCTACGATGTGACCAATATGAAAAGAAAGCTTTGCTGTATTAATATCAGATCCGCACCAACTGGAGCTTTAAAAGGAAAACTGCACTACTCTCAAACTTATTTTAAATATCAGCACTTCTATTGCACTTTCAATTTGACAAGCTTAAAGTGCTGAACCCTCACTGTGTTTCCTTTCCTCTTTGAAAAAAAAATATTTCCACTGATTTTTTAAACAGGCTATGTGATTAAATTGGAAAGAGGTCAGCAAAAGCATTGGTGAAATTATTCATTCTTGAGAAATTTGCCCCAAATTTTTGTTTTTCTTCTAACAACACAGGACATTGGGATGAAATGCATACACACACACACACACACACACACACACACACACACACACAAACATTTACAGACATTAACAGATCAACTTTGGAAACTTCCCCACAGTGGTCCCAACTGCCTTCAGATCATTAACAAGCTCCTCCCGTGTAGTTCTGTGCTGATCCCTCACCTTT
>JBBPCX010000141.1:6019886-6036382 GCA_037974365.1 Hydrocynus forskahlii
GGGTGACATAATTATTTGATCCCCTGCTGAATTTGTAAGTTTATATGTATATATATATATATATATATACATACTGCTCCATATATGCAATAATACTGCATTTTACATATGAAGACAATCAGAAGAGATTCTTGTCAAATATGCAGTATTTGTGTTGCAGACATGAAAACACTTGATTCTTCTTATCACCACTGAGGAAAGTTTCCATTTTCCATGTGATCCTGAAAAATGTTTTTATCTTAGTTTAGGATCACAAAAGTTGCGACTAAAATGGGCCTGCATGACCACTTTTTCGCAGTTACACATGCATGCCCGAGCTCTTATGTGGCAGTGACTCACTGGCTGATAGCTACACATTGCAAACACAGCGGTCAGTGGCTGGGCTGGGAAGTTGGGTACGGGTCTAAAGTGCCTGCCTTTTGTTTGTGTAGCTGCTGGTTTGGCATTAAGTGAGGTATATAATATTCATTACTGTCTAGCACCCACAGAATCTCTGAATCAGACTCTGGCAATACCTTGCAGCAAAGCAAAGCAGTCGATACAGTGAAACCACATTCCATACTACTAGCCTACTGGTATGTTTTTTTTGGACATCGTACATTATTCATGTACATTATTCTTTCCTGAGGTCCGGTTATAAAGTCATCGTTCGTTATTACATGACCATTTTCCAGCTCTTTATCTCTTAGAATTAAAGGGTCTGTTTCGTTACCCCGTGTCTTTAAGGTACATGTAATTTTGATTCACTCCCTTGCCTTCATTCTAAAAATGAAATGGTAGGCTCATATCAACATGAACTGGTAGGCTGAACAGATAAATATGCAGAAATGCATTGTTGTTTTTGGCATCACAAAAATATTACAATCAAAATGAACCATTTTTGCAGTTTAGAATCCAAAACGGATCATGTGCACAGGTAGTGAATGTTACATTAAAAAAAATGTAACATGTTTACAGTATTGCAAAAACAGTAGGGAATATGTGGTTTTCCATGAAAATGGACCCTTTAAGGGTCTCAAACGTGGAGTGACAGTGAACTATGGGTGAGGCTCATCTTGCCTCCAATTAGGACATGTTTTACAATGCTGGGATGAAGGCAATGTTCTCAGTGAGAGTGGAATGAGGGTCCGAGACACTATTACAGGAGTATGATTACAGCGGGTTTACTAGGGTCATAACTGTATTGGGGTCATGATTGTTTTGGAGCGCATGACTTTAGACCAGAACTGCGCAGCTTCTGCAGATATGCAGATCGACCAGGTTTGTCCAGCAGCCTGACCAACAGGACGAGGGCTGTTAATACATAATGACTCATGATGAGGGTTAAACTTAGTAATCTGGTGTAATGGGACACCTGAAACAATGAAGACGAACTTATTATTTGGAGTATCCTTTAGATTTTCACATCACAACTGCTGGCCTTGACTGTTCATGACCTCCATAGAAATATCCATGGCCTGACGTTTGTATTCCAGGAATACCATTCCTTTGTTTGGTACACATGGCAGCAAGGGGGAGGGAGGTTTGGCAGCCAGTTTTGGAGAACAACACTGGATTGAAAAGTTGCTCTACTGTTCAGCTGTACTCAGTTTTTTTACAGGCCCTCTTTCTATGTACGAGTAGTTTTAAAGGCCCTCACTGTAAATCCAAGCACTTTTACAGGCCCTCTTTCTAAGCCCCAGGCAATTCCCAGATACTTCACTGGGAAATACTAGTAAGAATGGAGAATTACAAGGTAATTACTGTAGGGAAATGCTGGTGAGTTCAATGAGATTCTTAGTTTGCTTAGAAACCTAGCAGTCAGTTACAGTATGTTGCAATGATCTCTGAAGAATTTAGGTAGGAATTTGCATCACTATGTGCTTAATCAAAGGTCTCCATAAGTTCTCTCGAGAGGTGTCACTTGAGAGGCAGTTCAGTGAATATCTATATGGACAAAAGTATTGGGACACATCTGTTTTTCAGGGTTTGGGTCCCTTACTTCCAGTAATGCTTTGGCAGACCAAGACATTTTGGACAACACCATACTTCCAGCTTTATGGTCACAGTTTGAGGAAGACTTTTCTAGTCCAGCATGACTGTACCCCAGTGCACAAAGCAAGCTCCAAAAAGACATGAGTTCGTTGTGGAAGAACTTGGCCCGCACAGAACCCTGACCTCAACCCCATCCAGCACCTTTGGGATGAACTGGAACGGAGATTGTGATCCAGACCTTCTCGTCCAACATCAGTGCCTGACCTCTACAGAAATGCTCTACAGAATGAATGGGTACAAATTCCCACATAAAGTCCTATATCTAGTGGAAAGCCTTCCGAGAAGAGCGGAACCTGTTATAGCTGCAAAGGGGGGAGCAGCTCCATAATAAAGTCTATGGCTTTGAAAACAATGTCATTAAAGTGTCTGTTGGTGTAATGGTCAAGCGTCCCAATACTTTTGTCCATATAGTGTATGTCCAGAAATGTAAACTACAAGCATAGTTTAGCTAAACCTGTTCTTCTGCTGCAAAAGGCTGGAAGAAGCCTGAAGCTCATTCTGGCGCAGACGCAGCCTTCATGTTGATTTTAGGGCCACTATTCATCCTTACAGAGGCAGAGAAACTGTTTTTATGAGTACTGTGTCACACAAGTAAAACATATTATATTTAAATATTTAAAGTTGAACATACACATGATAAATAAATGCAAATATTTCCCTGTTTAATAGTGTGTGATGCTGTGGTGTGTTGTGCATAGCCTTGACCACAGAGACAGATTAGCATAGCAAGCATAGTTTCAGTTTACACTGACATCAATTTAGTTGAATGTTTCAATTAAAAAAACAAACAAAAAAACCCAGTAAATGCACAGAACATGCATGGAAAAAGTCCACTAAATGCAGTGAAATGCACAAAAACTGATAAAGAAGAGAAAAAAAAACAGTCTAGGTGAAAATGTGTAAACAAAGGGCCTAAATGAAAATATAAAGAGCAGTGACTGTATTTCTTCTTTTGCAAACGAGACAAAAAGTGCTCAGTTTCAATAATACTCAAGTTTAGTAATGTCCAATTAGTCATGCGTTTTCCACCTTGTGCTTTACTGGATGTCTCCCTCATTCTTGTATCTGCAAAAGATCCGATAAAGCAAATGACGCAAGCGGAGTCATGGGTGAACATTAAAACCTTTTTACTCATATTTCAGAAAAAAAAGAGAAATAACTCCATAGGCATCAGGGTTGATTGAACATGAACAGCTCACAGGTGCCTTCTAGCGGTCTGGTACCCCAGTCTATCCACTGGTCTAACAAACACACCATTCCTAGCAAACAGACTCGGGAGGAGGAGGAGGAGGTCAGGAAGCCCTACTAGACCCAATTTGCAATTCTGGAGAAACAATTATCAAAGTCAAATAAAAAGGGGGGATAAAGGAAAAACAGAAAAGGTCATGGGAGGTGCAGTTGACTCACAAGCAGAAAAGAACAGCAAGGGTGGCGTGACCACACCCAGGCCTTACAAAAATTAGAGAAAGACGGGGAGGAAAATAAATAAAAACACTGCCACGTTAAGCCAAGTGGTCATGCTGATGGGTTTTTAGGTAGGCAACACGTGAGTCTTTCACATACAGACAGGAGAAAAAGTGTTGTGTGGGGCCTCGAGACCTTCTGACATGTGGGTGAGCATGCCCCAAAAAGGTAACGTAACGGAGGGGTGTGAGGCTGTCTTTGGCTAATAACCTGTACTTCCTACCTGTTTACTGCATGCTTACCTTTCCAGCCCTTCAGGCTGAACCAGTGGTTTCTAGTCCTGGTCTAATGAGCCGACTATCTGGATCAAGTTTGTTAGAGGAGTCGTTAACTTGGCCTTGCCGACTCTGCCTCAGGACCCGGTAGCGCCTACCTCACAGTAATGGTCACTCACAGGAGGACAAGGGGAAAAATGGGCAACCAGGAGTGGATTTTTACATTTACGGCAAGGCAATTTCCACTCCCTAACTACAGGGGGCGGTCTCTTGGGAGCAACTAGGGGTTAAGGGTCTTGCTCACGAACCCAGTGGTGGTATGCTAAAGGTAGGACTCGAACCCATGACCTCTTGGTCCCGAGGTAAGTATCCTACCCCCTAGGCCACAACCACCCCCAAACAAAAGATTTTGCAACAGAAACTATGAGCTATGGCATTTAATACTGAGCCCAGTAATTATCCCAAAGGAAATTTGGGCCTGTGTGTGTAAATTTGCCCTGAATGTTTTGTGGGAGCCTGCTTTCCACTCCGATTAACACTGCAGTGACACAGACCCATGAAGCTACGCCATTAAAACAGGTCTACACGCTTCAGTTTATGTGAAGCTACGTTTGGGAGGTATGAAGGCCGTTTAGTTGCTGCTTTATTTTATGTCCATTTTTGTAGCCCAAAGTTTGTCAGTGTCCAAAATGAACAAACTATGGCAATTTGAAAGGCCAATTTGTTACAAACAACATTGAAATAGAGGGCAGGACTAGAAACCACTGGGCCAAACCCACGATATCATCATCAGTGTCATCGTCATAGTCATCATCATCATCATTGCCAAACCCTACGAGTAATAATTCCAATCCCGTCCCATTCAAGCAAGCAAATGAACCTGAATGCAAAGGCAGAACATTTTGAGGCCCTTTGCCTCTGATCCTCCTGAGGATTTGAATGATGGCTCACACACACAAGGTATGACACAAACACACACACACACACACACACACACACACACACACACACACACAGATAGAAGCACGGCTGGATGCACAACAAGGCCGGACAAACAGACACACAGTCATACAGACATACACAGACCTCATTCACTTTTATTCCGAGGTGGGTCAAGAGTTAGGATCTTAGGATCGAAAAACAGAAGACAACTTTTTGGCACAAAAACAGATACACAAGAACACTTTTGTTCAGAAGTAAAGAACATAAGCAAGGGCTCCTTTAATGTTACTGAGAAAAAAAGGAAAGTAAGAAATGAGCCCTTCAAACTACATATTTGTGATAAGTCTGTTATCAACACCTTGAGATCTACTCAATGAAGTTTGATTCCGGAGGTGGAAAAATGTACTCTAAACTAAGGTAAAACAGTCCATACTCAACTAAAACCCCTGTACGTCCATGCTCAACTAAAACCTGTTTCAGTACTTCAGCTGTGGGCTGGCGATAAGCAAAAATTGTTTTATTGCAAACTCATGTAGATGGCTACTTACAATACACATGGCATGTGAGACACATCTAAGGAAAGCCAGTGGCAGAAGACAGAACAGGTGAGGATGTGCTTGTCGTGTGTTTTCATCATGTCTGAATTTAGCACCATTGTTTCGTTTTTTTTTTTTTAAATTCACACCAGACACAAAGAGGTTATAACGCATGGAAGGTTTCTTTTCAAATATAAACTGCATATAAAAAAAATTCTCCCAAAGTTTGTTCGTCTCGGCCTCCAATGCTTTTGTGTTTGTTCGTTATCTTCACCTGAGATGTGTCTTGATCATAGGTTTACATATTACAGGCCCCGATAGCTGATAGAGGTCTACTTTAAGATATGTGACAAGGTACTCAAAACATAATTGGCTAGTAATTAAAGGGACATTCCAGCCAAAACGAAAAATAAAACATTTGTTCGCATGCATCCTCGCCTCTTGGAACAGAGCTAAGACCACAAAACTCCCTTCTGATGATGAATCTTGAGGGTGGAAGGAACTACAACTGCTTTGGTTTGGATTTTTGAATGTGATTCATTAGCTTGTATTCGTTATCCATAAATCAGGCTAACTTCACTGCTAACTTTGGTAACCATCCTCCAATCAGGATCATCCTGATTACCTGTCAGAAGCGACTTATCAGATGAGGAGGACAACAAGCTAAAAGCTAAAGTTAGGTTATGCTAGGTTATGTGTAACCTAACTCTTTCTACTTCAAACCACTCAGGGATTTCCAATATTTGTATGATGTATTTGCACAAAGCATGTTGTAGTGCCATAAGACTGAATGAAAACAGTGAATTCTATCAAACCTATGAGGCCAAGGGATGCAATGCAATGCACAAGTAGCAATAAATGCTAAAGTTTTGGATTAGAAATGTCTTTTTAGGAAGAAATGAGTTCTTAGCAACATCCAACATGTCCAAGTTAATTAATCAACTAGATAAAGCATGAGGTAACGGTAGCCTAGTTCAGGCCATGTGAAGTTGTTGTTCACTCTTGTAACTTTTAAAGCAATGAATGAAAGCTCTTACATGGATACAGGCGAAAAAAACCTCTAAAGTTTGGTTACATGTGGTTTTTTTGGAATATTTCTGCACTACGTCCATTCATTTTACAGCGCAATGAGACCACTACGTACAGAACGACGCCCTCAGCTGTCTAGGCCTGTAATATGTATAATCTATGTCCGTGATGCCTCCTTGGAGCTAGGACCTTTTCCCAGTGTACAGAAACCCCTTTTCCCGTGTTTTCTCTAAGCATGCTCGCCCTGGCCTCTCCCACCACAGAGAAAGAGAGGAAAAAAAGAAGGCCGCGGAGTCTTCAAGTATTAACGCAGCTCGGCCCACGAAGCCTCAGACACACATGAATTAATATTAAGGACCTAGTGTTGACTCTAAGAAAAAGAAAAAAAAAAAGAACAAACAACAAAACAAAAAAAAAAAAAACAAGAGGAGCAGGCTAATGGTTAATTTGCTTTTATCCCACCCACAAATATATAATATAGATTCATATATTCATATGTATATAAATAAAAATTCAGTGCTGTAAAAACGTCTCCGACTCCATAGGATCTGACCCACCGCTGATCTTTTTTCTTTTTTCTCAAATATATTTTTTTCTCTTTTTCCATGGTTAAAAAAACTCTACTGCATGACTATGTAAACTGAACTTGATATCCCGTGTTAATCGTCCTTCATTCAGAATACAACACTGAGAAAGTGAAGACTTGTTAATTAATAGCATTACTTTTTTTTTCTTGTATTTTGTTTTTGTTTTTTTTTTTGGTTTAATGCAACACAAAGTAAAAGAATCCTTTTTGCGTTTTTGTGTGTGGGGGTTTGGTTTTTGGTAGCAGCAAGGCACCAAGAAAATACGTCAGCGAGTGCGCGTGTACGTTTGAGTGTGTGTGTGTGTGTGAATGAAGCTGAAAACTGTTTGTTGTTCTGTAGGCATCTGTGAATGGCGTCTCTTTCACCACTTGTGTGTGAGAGTGAGCGAGTTTCCTCAGTCTCTGGTTGGTGCGGTTGATTATGATGTGCAGCGCTGCACGTTTAATCCCTCCTCAGAGTGGACCTGCAGGTCGATGGGCCGCGACGGCTGATCTCCCGGCCGAGCGTTCATCAGAGACAGGTTCTTCACGCAGCCCGTGATGCCCGAGGAGAACTTCCCTCCGGTCAGCACCGCCATGTCTGGAGCTCCTCCTGCACACACACGAAAGGACACAGACTACTGAGAACTAAGGCAGCACTTTATACAGTATTTTATCGACTATATCTTATCTAAACTGGGGCAGCTTGTGGCCTGGTGGGTAGGGAGGTGCCCATGCAATCAGAAGGTCATGGGTTTGAATCCCAGGACTGCCAGTGACACTACTGAGGTACTCTTGAGCAAGGTACCGTCCCCACACACTGCTCCCCAGCCGCTGTGTCGCTGGCTGCCCACTGCTTCACTTGGTGACTGGGTTAAATGCAGAGAAAGAATTTCACACTGTGTGCTGTGTTTACTTACTTTTATTTTACTAAAATAGCGTTGGAGACTAGAGGTTTCGCCTAGTTTCATTAAACTCATTACGATGTTAAGAGGCACTTTATTCGTTCACAAGAACAGGAGAAACGCCATTAAAGAGTTCATCATTATTGTGTTAGCTTTGTCTAGTTTATGTGTTAGGAGTATCCTGGTCAATGTTGAGTTTCTATGTCTTCATGAATCAAGAAATTCCAAAAAGAGCTGCATTTCTTTCTCCAAAAGCAGCCATGCAAATAAGAGTTTTGACAACTTTTAATATTACCAATGAAATAAGAATAAAGTTGGCATTCCGTTACTGAAAAGAAATTTCTTTCTATTGGTTCTTCTTAGCAGCCGTGAAGGACATTTTTTAAAGGACATACCCAAATATATGTTGCCTTTGGTGTTCACCATGATGCTCTTGCCTTGTGACTGTCCACGTTGGACTGTCCCGTCATCGACCTGGATATAGCCCTGTTTACCCGTCCTGTTATACCATAAAAAACACACACATTTGAAAAACATGGTATTGTGCAAAAGTCACCCTTTCTCTTATTTTATTTACAGCCAAATGGCCATTAAATTCTTATTCATACTAAAAAACTATTCTTTTATTCTGTCAGCATCAGAAAAAGCAGAAAGCATATATTTCACAAAAAATTACACAGTGTTGTTTATCTGATTATTAGGAGTCCCACTTTTTATTAATTTTATTAATTAATCTATTTTTCTTTGACTTTCTACATTCCTAGTGAAAGTGGAGTATTTAATCTCCTCAGATATTTCTCTGTAGCCAATTCAGATGGACAAGAGAAATGGGAGAGGCAGCTAAAGTGTGTGTGGGTAGTTTCTTGTGTGAACATGTTTTTGTCTGAAAGGGAAGTGGAAGCTTTGAGAACAGTTTTTGTTGGGAGGCCACTTTTGACCTGAAAGTAAACATATGGTGCATGTATTATAGTCTTCATAAACATGATTTCACTGTCATGTAAAACCACTGGAATTCTAATAAGGATCAAATTCCATCAAATACCATCATGAAAATGGTAACAACAATTCGTCCAAAACGTTCTTCATAAAAAATCTACATTTTGGAATTAGAGGATTGTATTGCCAATTAGCTGTAACCAAAAAAGGTGAGGCATGCTGTACCTGACTGCAGTAATTTTGTGCCAGTTTCCATCATTGATGCGCTCTCGGGAGAGAATCTGAGCTTCTCCGCTACCCAGCTGGTAACTATGAGGAAAAAATAAAGAGGCGGTCCTCAGGTTTGAACAAAAAATTGTACAATAAAAAAGAAAACAAGCAAATTCCAGCATTAATAATAATTATGTGAAGACTGGCAACCTTGAATCAATACCACAAAAGTTACTTTTGCATCCCTTACATTTGTATCAAACCTATAAACACAGAACAAATAAATGCACGCTACAACTCCCATGTAAATGTAATTAATTCTGTAAAACTTTGCAATTATTGATGTAGCAACAAAAAACAACAAAAATTAAGAAAAAGAATTATTATAAAAATCCTTCAAATTCTTATTTGCACATCACATGGTTTAATTATGAAAGAGTACTTATTATTATCATTACCTTTTGTAATAAAGTCTAGGTAATAAAGGTAATAAAGGTAATTAAGCAATGCGCCAGACAGTTCTATCACAGGTATAGTTATTAAGCAGCAAAGTGGAATGAGTTCTCTGTGATAAAATTAGTTGCTATTAATATTTGTGATTATTCTTTCTCAAAACTATATTTCATTTGGACAAAAAAACCCTTGTGTTATAGGTTTAGGAGTTCTAGGAGTTATGTGGTCTTTCCAATCTCATCATCATTCACCTGAAAACCAGGTGGCCGTTTTGTAATCCCAGACTTATGAAGTCCTTGCCCTTTCCTTGATGTCCCTGTTCCTGCAAAAATTGGACAAAGTGAAACATTTTATATTTTACATTTTATATTACCAAGCTTGCCCCTGACAAATATCTTACATTCTAACTTTAGTTGTTACATGACATCAAACCTCCTTCTAAACCGGAACCATATTGGTCGCGTGTTGGGTATGAAGTAGAATGTAATATACACTATATGGAAAAAAGTATTGAGACACCTGATCATTACACCAACAGGGACTATAATGACATTGCATTCAAATGCATAGACTTTAATATGGAGTTCGTTCCCCTTTTGCAGCTATAACAGCTTCCACTCTTCTTGAGAGGCTTTTAGTCTTTAGAATAGAAATAGAAAAGAAAAGGTTCCCTAAACTGTGTCCACAAAGTTGAAAGCATGGCATTGTCTCTGTATGCCAAACCATTAAGATTGCCCTTCACTGGAAGTAAGGCGCCAATTATCAATAACAACTCAAGAGGTGTGTCCTAATACTTATGTCGATATAGTGTATGTTCTCTAACTATGTCTGTTATTCTAGCATCTTCTCTAAAACAGAGTCTGCATGTTTATTTGGTTCATTCATTAAACAATTTGGCTCAATCATTTTACCTGTAGACTATGCAACATAACAGTAAAGAAGCGGCAAAAATGATCAAGAATGTCTATTATTTAACAACAAGAAGTGACCTGGTTAGAAGAACACAAGTTTGGTTCCAGATTTCTCCTCGATGCCCCCAGTCATTGCACAGATTTCCTCAATTACACTTAATTTAACTGATGAGCTAAACCAGCTATTAGACAATAACTACAAGTAATACTGGGCTGCAATGAGATGATGTTTGGAAATAGTAACAGGAAAACACAGAATTAGCACTTTTTGTATTAATGTTATTTGTGATATTTCTTATATTAGTATTTTTGAGTGAAAAATGCAAACTGATCAAACGCAAGGTATTTTCTAGATTTTTGGATATCTCTTCTCAGTGGAAATATGTTTATTTCTGTGTGGTTTCTCAAGCCATGTCCACTCACTTCTGTGTTTTTCGAAAGCCAGCAACCTTATTGAAGGCTTAGCACCGCTCACACTCAACACAGTCATGGTGTCAGATATCACAGTAAAATGTAACTAGAATATCCATTTATATCTATGCACTTTTTTCTGATGACCGCTTTCAAGATCTGAGCTCTCTCTGGCCATATTGCAGTTTAGAGGCCCTTTCTTTAAACCAGCAAAATCAGCATTTTCTCTACAATCAGAACCAGAAGTATAATCTTTTGCTACTAGGTGGACTTACTGTTTTTTTTCTATACTATAACGCATGGTGACTTACTCCAGTCCTGGAGGTCCAAAGGCTAGTAAAGTTTCAAACACGCCTGGTTCAAATCACCTATTCATAGCCAAGTTGTATGTGTGTTAAAAGAATGACCAAACTGTGCTGGACACTGGACTCCCTGGACTGGAGTCAGGCACCAGTTCTATAAACCACCTGATTTTTTTTGTAAACGTGCATGAGATTTCAATCATCTGTTCTACAAAAACATTTTTCTTGGGTTTGACTGAACAATAAAATGAATCTTTTAATTTTAGCCATCCAAATGCAAAGGCATATTAAAAAACCTTGCTCAAGGGTCTTGGGATTCAAACCCATGACCTTCTGATCGCAGGAGCAACTCCCTAACCACTAGGCTACCAATGGCCAATATATTGTTTGCATATGTATCATTTGTATGATCATTTGCACTTTCTTTTTGCCCACAGAACTTCTAACCAAAAAATGGCAAATATCTATTGTTTAAAAACCATATTCACCCTATTCAGTCCATTCAGGAATAACACATGCAAACGCACATTTAAGGGGACATGCAAAACAATTTCAATTTGACAAAATGTCCTTGAGCAACAAGAGCATGCGTAAGATCATAAATGTCGTAGTTATTATTATATATTAGACAATCCTACAGGGTAAGGGTGTCATCTTTTTTGTTTGTTGATAACTGCTGTTTTGTGGATTAATGGTATCGGTCAAAGTGATAAACATTGCTGGCACGTTCTCTTTCCTCATCATGTCTTCAGTGTAGCACAAACAATCATCTCAAGACTTGGGTCATCCAAAGTTAACATACTTGAGTGTGTGACTGCTTGCGAAGAGCGGCCACCTTTTTGCTAGCATGCAGCTTGCGGAGGCTCAGGGCGGCTGCAGGCTCCTGAGGAGGATGGTGGGGGGGGTAAGGAGGTTAGTGTGTAAACCAGGCAACATGCAGTGCAGTGCATTCATGCTCACAAGAGGCCAGGCTTTTGAAAGAAATAGCTCGGCAAAAAATACAAATTAAAAAACGAATGTAGTCCAAATGTAGCCAAGACATGTTTGGACACTGGAGTTATAATGTAAAATTAATGTAATGTAATGTAATGTACGCCATAAGCATAGTGCAACCTGCATGCCTAATTCTCATTCACCTCAAACTGCTGAACAATCTCACTTAGACTTTCTTTTGCAGTTTCTAGGATTGTGTGACACACTGTTATCTATAGAAAAGGACAATATTATGCTTCAAGGCGCTTCAGCTGTTTTCAGCGACATATTTTTGTCCATTTTTATAGATGACAGTTGGTAAACAGTGTCAGAAAGTAAGTCCATATTAACCCAAACATTTTTCTGATTAATAGCTGAGCATTCTGGCTTTGTGAAGCATACCTCAGACTAATTAAATCACATTATTTTAATTAATTTCCAGATCAAAGGAAAAACACGGGATCACTCCGTGTGGAGAGGCAATTATGGAATCATCAAAGAAAACCACATTTACAACTTAGTTGCTCTTCCTCTGGCCTGAATTCTTTGAGACATTGAGTTCTCTAATTAAAAACAATATTTAAGCCAGTCCCAACTTTCCTGGCTCACAGTTGACAGATCAGCTTTGCAGGATGGAGCCTCATTCATTGGTCATTTTTTAAATTTCCACCAGAATTTTTTTTAAAAAAGGGATTGAGGTCCACACTGTTTTCTGACCATGTAATTGATTTTATACACCTTCCCGGAAGAAAGGCTTTAACATTCAGTGCTCAGCACTCTCTAAAAGATTGCTTCCTCATTACCAACATATTTTTCCTCCATGGAATAAGAAAAGTGTCTAAAATTACATCTGTGCCTCTGGTTTAATATAAGAAACAATTGTGGAATCATCTTGTAATTATATTTCTAAAACAAATACTGACACAAGTCTAAAGCTGCTAATTAGTCTGCAGTTTAAAGAGAGTGTGCAGAGCTTAACGAGATGTTGGATTTGACTAATTGAAAGAAAGTAAGGCCCAAGGCACGTTATCAAATGACACAATGGAAAATGGGCCTTATTTTCTTTCAATTAGTCAAGTCCAACACTCTCTTTAAACTGCAGACTAATTAGCAGCTTTAGACTTGTGTCAGTATTTGTTTTAGAAATATAATTACAAGATGATTCCACAATTGTTTCTTCCACATTTAATGAATCGGCATTTTCTCCTCTACTTTCCATTAATTGAAATAATGCCGCTTAATTTGTTCGAGGTATGTTTCGCGGAGCCAGTGTGTCAATCAAAAGTTTGGAGTGCCACATCTATTATTTGTTTATTTCATATGAAGTCAATCATTTTTGCCAGGTGTTGTAGGTAAGTTTTTTATTCCTTTCATTTATGTGCGATTATTTAACCGCTAAAGTGGTCTAACACAAGTGTGTGCTGAAATAAACATGCAGAGATTTTTGGCGACCATAGGATTCAATTACTTGTTAGCCACATCAGCCTTGTTGCTCCAGGATAACACCAAATGAGCAAACCTCAGACACCAAACATGGCTGATTCAGTATGTTTCGAATGACTGGAAAATTGTGTAAATTGGACTTTTCACCAGACTATTGCTTTAAAAGTGCATTCGGGCCTCCAGTGGTGAAGGACTGAACATATGACAAGGCAGCACTTCCGAATGAGTTTATCTTCACCATGGTTATAAATCATCCAAATGCAGAAGTTAGAATAAGTGGGAAAACGCAAACAGCTTGATGTGTCACAGGCTGTTGAAATATGGGTGGAGGGTGATTATAAAAAAGTCAGGGAGGAAAGAAGAGTTCATGTGAGGTCACCATTTAACAGATCAGGGAGTGTTTTTTAAAAACTACTGAAAGCTTCAAGCCAATACCCCCCTGCACTTTGCTCACCATGTACATTCATGTCTTCTTTGAATTTATAGACCTATGACAAGTATCAGCTGTGTGAGGTAGAGTTAGTCTAAACGTCTCTATTTGGCAGAAATCCAGTTTCTGATATAAATACACAACTGTGCAAAAGTCTTGAGCCACCTCTCATCTCTTTATATTTTGCTTTAAATATCTGTGTTGGTGCAAAAATACTAATTTCTCCTTGTCAGACTCTCTTATCTGTGGCATACTGAGTAGGTTAAATGAAAGAAAATGGAACAAACATTTTACTGCGACAGAGTATAAAGAGCCTAAAGATACAAGGAGCCTAGATCACGGAGTTCCAACCACTCAGCCTTCAGCACCACCAGTATACTGGTCAGGGACTGGACTGGAAATGAGAGCCTTTGAAAGTTCTTCAGGAAGCCTGGAGAACTGTTCCTCAAGGCTACATTAAAAATACAAGAACGTCTGGATCTTGTAAAGCAAAATATGAAGAAATGAGGGGTGGCTCAAGACTTCAGCACAGTACTGTGGTAAATACTTAGACTGTGTCCAAACTTTTGGTACAACACATGTTACACATGTTAGGTGTGTGTGCAGTGAGACTAGAACCTACCACTCCCTGCCACAGAATGAGGCCATCAGGAGAGAGAGTGTTGATCTCCAGCTCGATGGTCTCAGGAAAGTCCGGAGCACTGGAACCAAGCACAGTTATTTACATTTAAAAGCAATGTGACATTTACAGTACAATTCACCACCCCGTGCTTCTTATCACACCGCAATAGTTCTTTAATGTACAATATTTGTCATGCAACATGTGCAGCATCTCAAGTACAATATTATATATATATATATGGGGACATGTACTATATGGACAAAAGTGTGGGGACACACCTATTTTTCAGGGTTTGGGCATGGCCCCCTTATTTCCAGTGAAGGGCTTAATCTTCATGCTTCAGCTTAACAAGACATTTTGGACAACGTCATGCCAAGAAGAGTGGAAGCTGTTATAGCTGCAAATGGGGACCAACTCCATATTAAAGTCTATGGATTTGAATGCAATGGCATTAAAGTCCCGGTTGGTGTGATGGTCAGGCGTACTTTTGTCCATATATTGTGCATCATACATATTTATATATTTTTGTATAATATACAGTTATTTTATATCATATTGTTATAATGTGAAAAGAACTGTATACTTTGCTGTCCAAACAATGGAAATTTCCCAAGGTAAGGCTTCTCTTACCTTATCTTATTATATCTTTTCATATCTTATCTTATCTTGTGATTGACCAGTAAAAAAGAGAGGCACTTGTTGACTCACCTACGTGGGAACATTGGTTTAGGAAGGGCGAGGTATCCGTCATCATGGAAATAAGCTGCAAACTGGATTGGGGAATCTGTGACAGAAGCACAAGTTTGAGTTTACACAGTGCCAGAGACTGCTGTTACACTGCCACCCTGTGGATCCCAGTACAAGTACTGTTAATGGAAGGAAGAAAGAGAGCAATAGGTCAAGACAAAGGAATGTCCAGTGATCTGCATGGTTAATATAAGCACTGATCTGTTTTATTTCTCACATACAAAAGAAAAAGAAAGAAAAGGAAAGACAAAACGGAAACAAAAGACATGTTCAACCAACAGGACTGACATTCAACTTGCACAATAAATGACACACAAAACTGATAAGTGATAACAGTATTGAGATTAGGCATTCCTTCCCAAAAAAGACATTCTCCCGATACTCCCAACAAGCTGAGAACATCTCTGGCAGTCGGCTTACCAAGAAAACTCCTTCATGCTTGTTGCTGTCCACCATGTTTTTGGCCTTATCCTCACCTGTTCGGCCAGGACACACCTTTAATGGACTACTCCAGCATTTTTCAACCGAATCTCTATCTGCTGCATTCACGTCATACCACAATTACAATAAATTCTATGTGTTCTTTGTGCTTAGAAAGGAAAATATAATATAAACCCAACCCAAACCAGTTGATATGTTCTGTCACTAAGTGTTAATGCATGAATTATACAGTCAAAGGTGATAATAAATATACTACTTATCTCTTCATATCTCTACTACATGCAATAACATACTCCTAACCACTGTCTGTATCACTAGTTATTCACTTAACGATAAATGATCTGTCATTTATCTATTATTTATCTAAACATAGCATTTGTGTATATAGCATTGTGTTTTTCATATTTCATATAATATTCATATTATACTGTTCTCTGTGTTTGTTTTGTGCAGTTGTAACACAAGCATGTTCCTCCAGGATTGATAAAGTTGGTCTTAAAAGGCACAAAAAAAACCCAGCCTGTTTAATTTAAGCATTAATTTACACAATTAAGAATTAGCTTTTTCCTGTGATTTTCAGGTCTTGTCTATGTACAAAAAAGCTATTGTCTGTGGAAACTGATGGTGGAGGATGCAGCAGATAGAGATTAGGCTGAGAAATGCTAGTGCATTCCTTTAAGTAACTGATGTTAAGTGGTTAGTATCTGCCCGTTCGCGGCACAAAGACGTTTGTCTCATTCTCTGCTGTGGACAAGAGTGCTAGTGGAAGACAGACATTTTGTTGTTGTTGCTGTTTTGTCGGCAAGCAGGTCAAGAGACGGAGACGAAAAGGGTTGCGCTGCCGTGAAAGGCTGAGGTCCCCCCAAAAAGTGATGCTTTGGAAGATGCAAAAGGGAATCACTTCTCCTCCTCTATAGAATGGTTTATA
>JBBPCX010000141.1:6036482-6046740 GCA_037974365.1 Hydrocynus forskahlii
GCATCTCTATGAGTATGACAACCATTCCATGCCAGTGTCTGTTAAATTCCTACACAAGCACCTCATTCTGCTTTATTCGGGACTGATTAGTGATCACCAGAATCACATCTTATTTAATGAGGAAACGTATAAAAACACTGCTGTAATCAGCACTCTCCTCTCACAGTGAGACCAGTTGGATGGTAAAACACTACAAGAAGTTCGTCAAAGATAATTATTGCCATTTTGTTTAAGAGTGAACAAGAGATTCGTTTTCTTTGAATTACTGACGTTCTATAAACGCTGCATCATTTCCCTTATTTTGATGTTTTTGTCATTTTCTTTAAAATTATGCTTTAAAGAACAATATTTTTATTTAGAAATGAGGAGAAATATTGACAGCAGTTCTTAAAATGTTCAGTTCAATACTTGCACGTATAAAAGATAAAACCTGAGAAACTGAACATTTTTGCAGAGGTCTCTTATTTTTTTCTGGAGTCAAAAGCAGGACAACATTTATGTCCTAAAGCAAAACAGATGCCCAGATGTTTGAACTTGGATCCAAACCTGGTGGTTGGACGAGAGATAGCCATTGGCTCTGCTCCAAGTGACTGAAGGGGGAGGGTTTCCTGGAACAACGCAGTTCAGCTCCAGCGTGTCTCCCTCCAGCACAGTGTCAGTGTTGGATTGGATGGTGATGGCATTCGGGACAGTGTCTCCTAGACACAGAAAGAGCAAACACATTTTAGTTACTGGTTAACGTGATGTACAGAAAAGGACAATTGCTTGAAGTCTGGGACCAGGTCCACCCTTAGGGGCTCCGTCCACATCCTTCAGTGTCTAACTGTACATGCTCAAAACTGGTCCTAATGAGTTCAAGGTTTACCCCATAATTGCCAGCATATGTATTTCAAGTTACAACCAGGTTTTTTGACTGTAGGTGTTCATTTTAATCTTAACCTTATGTGGCATACACAATCTGCGGATTCAGTGTGTGCAAATGGACCCAAGATCATTTGAAGCTCGGTGTCTGCTCAGTGGCTGGCTGCACAAGCGACTTTTTATTTGGCGTTTCCATTTATGTTCCATTTATGTCCATTTATTTATTCCATTTTTATCTATTAGTGCCGGCAGCTTTATAGCTGATATTACAGCCAGTTGCAAAAACAGATTTGTAAATACAAACTAGATGCATTTCCACAAAAAATGGGTTTCTTGGCTTTTGGTCCATTACCAGCCCCCTTATCTGTGACGTCAGGGACTGTTTCTCTTACACACATGTTAAAGGTGACTCAGCCATTGTTTCTCTCTCCCAATATATTACAGAGGTCTCTTGACCATTTTTAAATGATCAGTACTCAGCCCCTGATCAACCAAAAGTTATATAAAAGCGCACAACTATGAATTTTAATGTTTTGACATTGGAAGAGTTTCAAAATTCCACATGATCTTGGACGAGAATTTATAAAAAAAAAAAAAACTGCATTTAAAACCATAACATTTGGCCATAAATTGTGAAAAGATCTGGTTTATAAACAAACAGAGAAGACAGACCAACACACACTCAAACAGGTGATGAATGCCACAAACCACAATACAGACCCCAGACCATGTTTTAAGCCTTTTCCCCAAAGTTGGTATAGGCTTGTTATTTGCAAAGTACCTGAAAAGTAATATATATATATATATATTCAATATATATTCAAAACATGTGTCTTCAGTGTGGTATTTTTCTCCACAGAACTTGCTTCGAAGACTTTCCATGACGAAAATGAATGGAAACATTTTAGGCCATTCTAGATTAAACACAGATCTTAAAAAAATTTAAAAACACACTAACACTTATTTGACCTTGTATGTATCGTTTACAGAGACTCAGTAAAGAACCCTTGGATGGGTTTTTGTGCCATTGGATATATGGGACATCACAAGCATGGTGAACTCAGAACAGCTTAGTTTCCATATATGAACTGTACCGACTGTACAGTGCTTTGAAATGTTAACTTATAAATTCTTCATATACCTCTTTTTGCTTCAAACAAGGAGTGAAATGTTGGTTTCCATGACTTTCATTTCGTATTCATTTTCATTTGTACCAGTATTGCCCTCAGTGCACTGTTTACTGCTAAAACCAGACAGATTATTGGTTTACCTTCAAACACAGTGACCTCAATGCGAGCTTCGGAGGAGCCTGCAGCGTTGGTTCCCACACAGAGATACGTTCCAGCATCCGACATCTTCATGTTGGGGACGATGAGCGTGCCAAAGTCGGTTCGCTCCATACGGGCCTACAAGTGACGTGGGGGGTTAAATGATGGTCACACAACGTATTGCAATCAATGACAGAAGGAGCTACTTTGCAAGAGCTACTTTGTACTACTTAACACGTCAGTTCTTACCTGATTTGATCCCAGCAGGAATATATAAGCTCAGAAAAAAAGACATCTACTCATATACGCTGATTAGTGAAGTTTTACTCTGGATCTGTGTAAAGCTCTTTGTGCTTATATGTCTCAGGTACAGTATAAGACATGGTTGTTAGACTCTAGATAAGACGCTTCTTCATCAAATAATAATCATTGATTACAACTGTTAATAGCATCGGTGGGGTTGATTAGATGCGTCACAAAGTGAGGTGTTATACAATGACAAGGACTGAACAAGTTATTTTTCCTGCACTACATGTTCATTTTTTTCAATGAACCTCGCATTTAAAGGTATAAAAGTCGCGTTTTCAACTAAGCCCAGCTGTAGTCCATCAGTCAAGGCATGTTTAGGTGAAATTTTATTCTTTAGTTTAGGCTACTATGGCTAACAAACAGTGGACGTCAGTATTCACCCAAATCCTTCTTGGTAAATACATCTCCAGAACTTCTCTTAATCTGTTTAAACTGCATCCAGCTCTGCATTAGGATGGCACAAACTTGTTCATGTAGTTTAGGGTGCAGTATGACTTATTATAAATGAGCAAAATATCCATGTGTAGTCCAAAGTAGTGGGCAGCCAGTGCAGAAAAGAGGGTCTAGTTTCACAAATCATCCCAGGAGTGGGAGAGATGATTTAGGATTGTTTTTTGTGACCCTCATAAATATGAAAGAATCTGATCCAAGATCAGCTCTCTTTAGTCCTTTTCATAGCTCACAGCGAGGTTTACTGTGTTTTAAACCACTCCGTGCCATCTTATTGAAAAGCTGGACGCAGTCTGAATGGATTGAGAGTAGTTTTGGGGAAGTATTTATGAAAAACATTTGAGTGATTATTGAGGTCTAGTGTGTGTCATCAGTCTTGTATCTCCAGTGCTAAACCGAGGATGGCAAATTTTGACCACATGTCTTAGCTGATTAACTACATCTGGATTAAGAGGGCGAGAGAAAATTTCTTTCTTTTTTTTTTGCCAAACCCTTCCTTTACATGTACTTTTCTACATAATGAAATAATGAATGAATTAATATACAAATACATAAACAAACAACCAATTGTTAAATCCAACTCTAAAACTCTTCTAAAACTCTTTTCTCCCAGGTCTTCCACCTACCCTACTCATAACTTCTCTCCTCCCTCACTACCATACAGCCATCTTTCACTGTTTTTCTTATTGTCTTTTTCGTTATTCAATTCCGTCATCACCTCCATCACCATGTTCATCATCATTATCATTATCATCATCATCCTCATTATCACCAGCCTGGGACATACTAAATATGCACAAGAAAGAGGAAGCTGAGGGGAGGGGGTGTCCGTGTCCCTGTCGGTCCCATTTGGCATCTGGGGCCAAAGCTGCTTAGCTGTGAAGCGCTGAAGTGTGAGGACCCCGAGCGGCCCTGTCTGAAACCCGTTCGTGAGCTTTTTAAAGTGCCGCACTGGCCAGAGCACACACAGTTTCTGCGTGGCCGAGCAGCAGACCCGAGAAAGACAAGCTGGGAAAACTGAACCCATGTCGCGGTGCCCCAGGGCAAAAATAAAACCGACCCACAGAGGCTCCCGGCTGTCCAGGAGTAGAGCCTCTCCCATAACTAAAATAACCTGCTATTAGCAAGACACAGGGGTTGTTCCCAATCCTGGTCCATACGCTGCAAATCTTCACTCTCAGAACAAAACCTCATATTTTATAAATAGTGGGGGACAAGACAATCCTAACTTATAATGGAAGTTATTATAACTTTAAAGTCATTTAAGTCATTGTTCCATTCATCATAAATATACTGTCTCTTAAATGTTTCGAATGCTTTGGCCATGTCATCCTCCAACAATTCAGACTCTGAATGGACATTTCATTTTAAACCACTTTGAATGACTCTAGACCAAACAGCCACTGGTCCATTCCTTAAGATATTCATGTTATCCACGTGACCGATAATTTGTTGATGACTGGTTTGGTCACGTGACAATTTTCAGACTTTACAGACCTTGCAAGAACCCTTGGAACACAACAAGACTTGGAAGGACATATGGAAGTTCTACAGGACCAGACTTGGGAACCAGCGCCAAAAGCCACATTTGAGCATCCTCTCACAGTGAGCATTCCATTCGTTCCACAAATCACTCTGGAATGGATCAAACACCGCAGCCAGCTCTGCAGCTTCCCGATTAATGGGTGTTACACGAGGAGTCGACGTTGTTGGACAAGTTTTAGAACATGCACTTAGTTGACGGTGACTGGGGTGAGCGAGGTGAGACAGGTGAGATGATGATTTGGGGTGAGAGACAGACAGGAGACAGATGGACAGACCTGTAGCTCTTCAATACGTCTCTGTAACACATCAAGACTGTTGGACTTAAACTGATGGAAACCGTGAGAAGGTATGGCCTGAACAAACGACAAACGTCAAAGAGACAAGATGGAACAAAAACAAACAAACAAAAACAAAAAACACAAACAAAGAAGGAAAGAGATGAAACGGTCAAAAAACAGAGCACTGCCAACTCAGCACAATCCTCATAACAGAGATGATGCAGATGTGGGAGAAGATCAGAGGAGAGTGAGTGGAGATTTGTATTCCTCACCTGCGGGGGGAGAGTCCCGCCCCTCTTTTTCCAGGTGAGTCCTGGGCTGGGAGTGCCTCCAGCCCGGCAGTACAACCTCAGGGTCTCGCCCTCGTGAATCTCCACGCGCTGTGGGCTCACTTGGACGTGGGGCAGGCTGGCACCTGGAGCAGCAGCAACAATTCATCTCAACGGCCAGTTCTACCAGGTGTGCCTGTAGCCGTAGGGATCATTACCAAGGAAGCAGCCGATAGTATTTAATGGACCTACTGTGCACATAGAGGACAGCCCGGGCCGTGTGCTCGCCGTGAGTGTTGAGGGCCCGGCAGATGTAGTCACCCTCGTCCGCGCGTTCCACAGAGGGGAAGGAGAGAACCCCACCCCGGATCACGGCGCTGCTGCTGATGCGGTTACCTGGGCCTCCTGGCAGGAGTCAAACATACAGATTGTTCAGTATTAATACAGTTTTTGTCCCGATTTAAAGGGGAATTACACATATATGACCATTTCTGCTGCACAGTTCAGTTGTTCAGATGTGAATACAAGTTTTGATCTTAATTTTGTTTGATGTGAAATGGTTAACTGTAGACTATCGACTCAGATTTAATTATAATGGTGGTTAAAGTAACCAGTCATCACAAGGTTGACAACTCAACAAAAAAAATCCAAAAAAGGCATTTATTCATGTATTTATTATGTTTTGATTGATTGATTGATTGATTGGGGAATATTTTGCCTCACAGTCTCCTGCATGTACCTCTGCATCATGAACAGATTTTTAAAACATTTGGCCAAAGTTTTTTTCTACGGTAAAACAATCTATCAGGCATCGAGCAGCATTATAACCATGAAGTAACTTTTAATGGCAATGAATGGTAAGACGTCTGGTTCTTACCACCACTGTGGACAATTCTAACATGGAAAATGGAGAACGAAGCATTTCACATCAAACCGCTCTGGGTGATGCTGAATAAATGTATCTTTCTGAATTACACAGATAGTGAAGTGCAAATGAGTGAAACTCTCCTTTAACTACTTCAGTTCCAATAGTAAAGACACTGCCATTGCAAATTCCTGTGATATGATATTTAACATTGTCAGAATATGAACATGCTCTCTGTTGTTATACCCTGAAGGTTATGCTTTCAGTACCTTTAGCAAGGGGACATCAATGAACCATAAGCTTTTGTAATTACAATTTTTAAGTTGCATTGACCCCATACACCCTGCCTTGACTCCTCTTTATTTTACTTATTTATTTTGATTAATTTTGTTAGGAAATGGGCCAAATCTGCCTTTGAAAGTGAACATAGTCAACCAATAAAACTTATTTAAGTGACCTGTCCAGGGTGATGCCTTGCCTTTTGCCCTCTGACTACTGGGGTTTGCATGGATTAAAGCAAAAAAATAATTGACGGATTTTTTTTTTTTTTTAACCAAATGCTCCGTGTCGTGAGCCCATACCTCCCCTCACAATTGACATTTAGCGCCCTCTGTTGACAACAATCCGTCATAGCGACGGAAAAATTTTAATCCATGGGTTTGCTTTGTATGGGTCCATTTACATTGTTTGAACTAAAATGGACCTTCTTTCTGACAATGAACATGAGTAATAAAACAAATTCTGCTAGTGTGTTGAGAACCAATAGAGAGAATAGTGTTAACTGTTGTCTCATGGATTTGCATTGTCATTAAGGTCCCCGAAAGCTTACCTGTCCACTCGACAGCAGGAGTAGGGTTGCCAGTTGCTGTGCAGCGGAATTCCGCACGCTGACCCTGCTGGATGGTGAGAATGGGCGGCTGGACAGTGGCTACTGGCTGGGACCCCTCAGTAGCTACAACAGGGCACAGGGCACAGTTAATCAAATGCAGGACAGCAGCTATCCAGACTGGAGAAGCTCTTACTGAGATCAAATTCAGCTGTGGCTTTCATTCATGGGCTTTCATTCCTAAATCTCTTTGATGCTAAATGATTGGTGGCCGTATTCATTTTCAGGTCCATGTCCTGGATGTCACTCTTTGATTTGTGTCTGTTTATTTTGAGGGTCTAGTATTTTCAGTTAGAGCGCTTACCACCACTTTCACACTCAAGGTGAAAAATAGAGCAGATGGATAAATGAATTAATTTCTGACTTATTTTAGGCAGGAATTATTCACTTCTGATCAGGTTTTGGTCACAGGACCACAGATGGCTGCTTATTTTTGCAAGTTGGCCACAAAAATCTGGACAGTTTGGGGGTTCTAGAGACCTGGTTTGAGAACTGCTGCTTTGAAGAACCATTTCTGCATATGAGATGCGAGCATGTGAAGAATTTTCTTAAAGGGCACATATCCTACATTTTTCTTGTCTTCTATTTTGGCCACTGAGGTCCGCTTCAAATATTTTTTATGTTACTAAATTAAAAATGATCAATTTTACTACACACATTTCCAACATCTCTTTATCCCTGAGATGATGCTTGTGTTACTGTCTTCAGGACTAATGTGTGTGCATTTAAAAGGAAATAGGTGTAGATAAATCACTGCAGGCCATATGGATAAATTCAAGTAAATGAGTTGGTTCTTGTGACATCATAAAATGTGACACCAAATTTTAAATAGGCTGGTTTTGGAGTTTCCATACATTGCCTGTATGGCTTTTTTTCATGATATGGGCCCTTTAAAGTTTAAAGAACCACCACATAATGTAAACTAGATGTTCCGACATCTTCTCTTGATCTGACCTGGAAAGTCGATATAACTCACCTGATCAAATCTTGACCAAGGCCTTCAGGGCTGGACCTGTTCTGCACCAATTAAAACCCTTTACTGTACATTCAAGAACCAGTTAGAACCCCTTATATTTAAGTGTGTACGATGTACAAATGGTAGGTAGACTAGAACCTATATAGAAGGTAGTTGGACCTAATAAACCTGTATAGAAGGTGGCCAGACCTAATAAACTGATAACTACAACTTATCTAAGGCAGAATTATGGTATCAAAAAGGACTGTGATGGGGAAAATTTCTAAAGAAAGAAAGCCCTTTCTAATTAGTCCATTAGACTAATTCTGAGGTGGCGGCTTCTTTAATAGTTCAGTGGCTCAGTAGTGTAATCCCAGAAGGTCGCGGTGAGGGTCCAGATTGTTGCTCGTGTCAGGCCAGATGACAGGACTGGTTTGGCAGTGCCAGCTCAACTGGGCGCTGAGCCCCAGACTCCATCAGTTAGGATTGGAGGGCAGTGGAGCAAAAGAGGGAGCTCTTTCATACAGCAGGGAGGACTGCAGGCCTGTTTAAGCTTCAATCTGGAGGCTCTGCAACTACACAGAGTCATTTAGCAAATGGCAGCAGATGCTGAAGTGCTTTTTCTCCTCTTGTTGGAACGAGAACTTTCTAATGCTTGTGTGTGTGTAAATATATGAAAAAGCCCATTTTTATTTACAATGGACAAGTGTAACACTCTATGCCCTACATGGGTTTTCAGGTACTAAGAGGCAAGTTAAACATCAGCGCTAAATGGTTTCTTCACAGCAAATTTCAGTAGTGAGGGACATCCAAAGTGATTCCAAGGTAGTTGTGTTCACGTAAGTCTCCGATGAGATGACATATTAGACACAGTATGATGTTTGAAGCACAATGGTCATGGATGTTTGATCAGTCCAGCATGTTTGAAGACGACTGAGTGCACCATGTATGAGGAGCTCCTCTCCATTCTCACTGAGACACTAAAACCCCTTTTACTGGAACTGGTGGCTCCACAGTAACTTGAAATGGTAGCACTTTGCAACAAGGCTACCCTTATAAATGGCATATAAATGATTTATAACCAGGTTGTTAATAATGTTGTAGGCAGTTCATAAAACATTTCTAAGCAGTTACAAACAAGTTATAATAGTTATCATACATTGAAGCAGACTCACTATTGGGCGAGATCTGGTGTTTTAATGGTAATAGCATGTTAACAAATACCTGATGAAGTTCAGTTTAACATTCTGCCTAGCAAGATAGTGAGCCTGAATCAATGTATGATAGCTGTTATAACTTGATTTATAAACTGTCTACACCCTGATTATAAATCACTTACAAACCCTTCATAAGGGTAGTGTTATTGTGAAGTGTTACCCTGTAAGTTTGGGATGTTTTGTATGTATGTATCTTTTAATCCTCAGCAACAGAGAGGAGCCCCATTTTGTGGAAGCATGCAACCAGTATGGGCCAAAAGTGTAGGTCAAGTAAAGGCCATGTATACAAGGAAACAAACCATTAACTGAGCTCTGGGGGGATCTGGAGGGTTTACAAAAGGGAAAACGGTAAAAATGGGTTTAGGAATCAGAGCCAAAAAGTTTCTAAACCAGGTCTGAGCATTATTCCCGAGTTCTGTTTCTGCACCATAGCAGTATTGTCCTTCTGGCTGTTGCTAACCAAGTAACATCAATTCTGCATTGCATTTCACAGTGCTGCCCGCTGGGTCAGATTCTGAGAGTGACAGTAAACCTGCATCAAATTCATACACCTGTGGGTAAACTTTTCCAGTGGAAGAAACTTAATCTTAAAGGAACTAAAGTTCAGTGGAAATGAACAGAACACAAACCTACAACGCTGGGCTACTGGCTGGAATTAAGCATTTAGATAAATCTGGAAATAAGAAATTGCCACAGTACCGTGGATCTATCTGTTACACAAAATTCTCGACTTTTAGGCGGAAGGAATTGTCCCTATAAAAGCAAACCTTATACAAAATTTGGGGTTTCTTTGCTTTACCTTTTCTTTGTTTCATAGTACCGTTGTATAAAAGCAATCGTACACTTGAGGTCATGTGTTATCACAAGTAACGGCTGAGGTGATGTTATTTATGATGACACTACTATATTCTGTTATTCAAGTAAAACATGAGCCTGGCAGTGGTTGGGTGGCATGAGGCTTAAGGTCTGTGTCCCAAGTCTGTCAAAAAAAGGAGGGGGGGAATCAATCTCTTAAAGCCTATTAAAACCATCTATAAACCTTGATAACAACTAAAATTATAAATCTATATGTTTATATTAGGGATGCACCGAAATGATATTTTTGGACCGAAACCAAAAACTGAAAATGAGGAAACACTTGGCCGAAAACCGAAACCGAAAACCAAAAGAAATTATTATTATTAAATTATTAAATGAATAAATCTGTTACAAAACTATGAAAATATTTATTTAGCATTAAAACATAAAATAAAATCTGAAATAAAATATTTTACTTGACCCCACTCATGAATAGCCTAAAAGCAAGATGGCTGAAATATTATACAATTAAATATCTTCTCTCATAAAACTAGTGA
>JBBPCX010000141.1:6046840-6084775 GCA_037974365.1 Hydrocynus forskahlii
GGATGTTTTGATTTTATATGATAAATTAATCCCGACGTTGAGAAAGTCTTTGTGGATTTCGGCATTCCACGCTTTACAAACGGCTTTCCGTGTGTCTTTCTTAGAAATATCGAAATGCCCCCACATGGCAGACATGCTGTCTCTAAACCAATCTGGCGCCTGCAGGCTGCGCTTGTTGATTGCGTCATCACTGTTTCGGTCGCGTAAAAAAAAATTCAGTCGAAATTGAAAATGCATTTTTTTGCCATTTTTGGTTCGAAAATTTTCGGTGGATCCCTAGTTTATATACATGTATACATCTATATAAATATATTTAACTCAGCCATGATGTTATTCCTGACCCTCTTTTCTCTCATGTTCTATTGTTTAATCATAAGATTTAAACATAAAAAACATGTATTTTTTATTTTTATGATGATGATGATTATTATGTTAAATTATATTACATTTTAAATAATAAATGAAATCTTAATGGAAATATCATCTTTAAATCGCTCTTTACAGGACTGACACTTATTTAAGGTTGCTGGGTTGATCTTACATGGCCATTACTTGAGATGGGACAGAACCATGCTGAGGATGATGGCTGCATGCATATGCGTGTGTGTGTGTGTGTGTGTGTGTGTGTGCGAGAGAGAGAGAGAGAGAGAGAGAGCACAATAGAGAGAGCGAGAGAGAGAAAGAGACAGAGAGAGGTAAAGAGAGACAGAGAGCGAAATAGAAAGACAGAGAGAGAGACAGACAGATAGTGTGTGTGAGGGTGTGTATGAGAGAGAGACAGTGTGTGTGAGAGTGAGAGAGTGAGATCCATGGGGACTTACGCTGTCTATGTCCTTCAAACATTTCATAGGCTGTGAAAAACATCTCAGCCTTAGAAGCCTCTGTGAACGAGGGACAGGCAAACACCAGCAGGTGAGTCTCCAGAGCATTCAGTACCTCAGGCCAGCAAGAGAGAACCTCCCAAAGCCTAAACACAGCCTACACTGTTCTACTCACCAAGCAACAGCTCTCACAGCTCTGGCAATATTCCAATGGGTTTGAAAGTTTACAAAAATCCAAGACTTAAAGGGCCCATATCCCACACTTTTCCTAAACTGCGTCTCATTCGAAAATCTGCTTGGGCTCAAACATTCATTATAACTTCTGTGTGAGTGGGTGGGGCTTAATCACTGTAGGCTGAATAAGGGGATATATGTAAATACAGTACATTGTAAATGCAACAAGAACTGTTTTTGCTACTTGGGTGCAGTTGCTGTATGTTTAGAAACATAGACTGCATTTATGTACAACAAGACACTTTGGATTTTCCATGATATGGGCCCTTTAAAGGTGTCAGATTATACTAAATTGTTTGCACTCATGTACAGTTACATATGTTTGGAGGAATCCAATGCTACAATGCATTACAAAAGTTTAACTTGCTAACATTCAGGCTGGGATACTGGAGACTGCACCTGAAATATTACATTTTGCATGCTTACATGATAGTTTGGCAAAAAATAGAATTTTACACGACCATCCGTTTACCAGAAATGCATGCGTCAATCAGCCTAGACATGAAAGGTGATCTTTCTTATTTACTTTTGAACTATAATTCATTATATACATTAGACCCTACTAATTAACCTTCGGTAAACTGCCTCCCTAGATCATCAGACTCCCTTACGTGGTTTCTGGTCCATCTAAAATGGACAAAAATACAGACATAACTTAGTCTTCCATAAGGCCTGCATGCTTTTTTAGCTATTCAACATTCTTTTATAGACAACAGTACGTTAACAAGTCTATTTGAGATTACAACCATGTTAACTGAAGCAAACCTCAGACACCAAACACATCTTGGCTGATCGGCTGCATTTGAATGGGCGGTTCATTTCATTTGTCACCAAACTATTCCTTTAAAACCCATGATGCTCTTCCATTTTCGACAAAACACAATATTTCTTGATTTTGCCTCCAATGAAAGCAGTTGTTCAAAGGCCAGTTTACAGGTAAAACACACTGAGCAGGAGAAACTGTGTACAGGTACAATGCGAAAGGAAAAACAGCACAGCCAATATGCAAAACATGCAGGTTAGTGTCAAAAACACATCCAAGTAAGACATCTATACACACACCGAACTGATATACTCTCTGTAATACAGCTTGTGATTGATCCGCGTACAACAAAATCCAATTCACACATCCATTACAGCATTGTTTTAATCGGGTCAGTTGGCTTTATAGAATTGTTTACACATCCATTTCACAGTTTCTATGAAAAGCACTGGAACAGAAGATACAGCACCACAGTAATAATTCTCAAACAAAATTAAATAAACAATGAAATGGAAGGGATATCATGGTATTGGACGAAAACTGGCAAAAAACAAAGCACCACAGTGAACTTTAGGTTAAAAATAAAACAGAAGGAAACAATGTTAACACGTCTGTTGAATAAAAAATGCAGTAGAAGTTATAAAATAAATATGGTATGAGCTCCAAAATAATATTTATGTACATGGTTTGAGAGCAAATTCATGCAGATTGGAATCGACCCCGCAACAGTAGCAGGTTACAATAATCATTGGATTATTATAATCAATTATTGAAATGAAGTTAAACAAAACATGTCCAGATAAACTCAAATAACATTTCAGACTGCTTTAAACTGGAAATCCGCCTAGTATAAACAGGATCAAATATAAAAATAGGCCCTAATGAATGACACATTCATTCCGCTGCATTAAACATAGCACCATAAGAAGACAGAACATTCACTGCAAGATGTACAAAACTGTAGTAGTAATCACACAGTTCCAGTGGTGTGGGGGTGAAAACGTTGCAGTCCGTTTGGCCAAAGGCTTCCAGCAGCTAGTTCATCACACTGACCCTGTCAACCACTATCCCCATCAGGCCTCCTCAAGACAGAATTGACAGCTGTCAGTCCTCCACAGAAAGCTCCACTTGAAAGATCAAATAGTGGGAATACCACCACAGCAGACACACAAGATCCCTCCACCACAGAAAAGTCGTTATAGCAGCAAGGAACCCAACACCAGTGTTATTTCACCACTATCAACTTTTTTTTCATCCCAATCTGATACATCTGCAGTGCAGTCAATTGCAATGGACAGTCATTTTAAAGAATTCTCCTCTGATTACAGAAAACCAGAAAACCAAGCTCAACTCACTTGTAGTAGAAATAAATTGGCGATAAGTAGAAATAAATTGGCGCTTGTAGTAGAAATAAAATGCAATAAGAAACGTCATAACGCAGGTCACATCTACTGTATTCAGCTCCGATATATGTCCATAACATGTCTCGGGAATATCTTCCTCATGCTTCCTTCACTAGAGCCTTGCTGGCTCAGGGGTATGCCTGTACACAGGACATGAATGTATTATTTTTGTAAAGGGTGATGGCGTGAAACCACAGTTATTTTCCTCTGGTCACAACCGCATCCATTGACATGCATTCCTGTCGAAAAAAGGCCACTGTACTCAGCTGTAAATATGGAGATTGAAAACTATGAACTACTCCATGTTGTGGCAGTTGCAAGAGGAATGAGGGAGTTCTACATTTTAATTCAAAAACTTTTGCCCACATAGCACTATGTGGATGCTTTTGGCTGCCATGTGTAATTTGCATAAAGTTACACCAGTTCAGCTATTCTCACTGTGCTGCGAGTCTATTTTGTGTCACTATCTGCATTTTTCAGTTTCTCCCCGCTGACAATGAATGAGGGCAAAATATTGAAAACTAAATTTGCACACAGCAGCCAAGTACCCCGAGGATGGGAAAAACAAGTTCCTCAGATCTCAAAGGCTGAAGCAACTGTAATAAACGGGCAATTTCAGTTCCTCTCACTTTCCTTAGGCCTCGTCCACACGGGCGCTTGTATCTTGGATAAATGAACGCGCTCTGAACACCATAGGCGTTTTTGTAGCGTTTTGTATCTGAGCTTGATTGGCGTTACACTGGCGCTGACGCTGTTTAACGCCAGCCTGCAGCCCAATGTGTAGTTTCGTGTATTCACCTGTGGGGGCAGTAATTAGTCTCTCCAGATTGTTTATGTGTTGGGAGTTGTAGTTTTATATCTTCCTTCAAAACTTGATTTGTCGCGGTTCCCAAAACAACTGAATCATGGGACATATTCAGTCCTCCAGAATGTCAACCGAACGCCATGTAAACGCAGTACCAGCGTTTTCTTCGCATTCGTCAGCATTTCGGCAGCTGACCGAGCGCCAGTGCTGAACGTCCGTGTGGACGCTCCGGTGCTCAGTCCGCGCTTACCTGGCACGAACGCCCAAAAAAAATGCAGATTCAGATGCCCGTGTGGACGAGGCCTTACAGTTTTCTGGTATCCATGCAAGACCAGGCAGGAGACTGTGAAAATGCCACCCAACTACGTTTGGCAATGCACTATAACAAATTCTTCCTGTGGAACAACTTAATTTACAAATATCATTTGAATCAATGTGTTTTCAGTGCATGGATACACCTCTGTTATTGTTGCCGGTAGCTGACCATACAATATAGATGTGAAAGACAAAGATTAGGTTAAGAAACACCGCAGTGTTCCTTTAATTTTTTAAGGTACCACATAAAGATGCCTTTAGATTGAACTACAGTAACGTCCATATTACGTGCATGTGACACTAAAACAAGCTTAAACTTTTTTTTCAGTTGTATTGGATAAACACAACCGTTAATGGGATAAAAATAAGTTTGATTAAAACACAAACTGTACAACTGAAAATGATACAAAAATATCTATATATATATTTTAAAAAGATTTGTAAAAACAAGCTGTTCATATCAGATCCAACATTTCCATACGATTCATTATTAAAAAAAAAAAAAAAAAAGGATGAGGTTTTGCAGAGATTGTCTATAATCATTTTAAAGCAACTCAGCCAAAGGCCTAACAGACACACAGAAAAAAATTAAACATCTAAAAATGCTGAAAATGTGGAGGAAAATTAACTATGTTTTGTCTTTTTATTAATCACATTCATTTCTCAATATTAACTGATTTATTCGTTTTTTCCCATAACTGCTCCTGTTTTAATCATTCACAAGCTGTATTGTTTCATTAACAATAAAGGATTGATAAGGGCAGTAGAATAATGCTAAAGTGAGTTGATTAGTCAGAAAACCAAAGTAAAGCAGAAACTAAACATTTTCTAGATGCAGTTTCCACACGACAAACCCAAAAACAGCCATGCTGTTGGCCATGACCAGGAGGTTAGCACTCATGAGAACAGCCCATGATGGAAAGCAGTGAGAGAGGAGAGCAAAAGCCAGAGGCATGCAAGCAGCCGGGCAGGAGACACTGACAGGTGGAGCTTGAGCTGGTTTTAAGAGGACGCTGGTGAAGAGAACAGCACCGGTCACAAACCTTGGACCTGGAGGACAGCAGAGCTTTCGTCCATCCCGAACATGTTGGAGCCGGTGCAGATATAGATGCCGTGGTCCTCAAACTGGACGTTCTGGATGGTGAGAATGCCGTTGAAGTCCATGGCGCGGTTGGGTAGCTTGCCATTGCCCTGGCGGGTCCAGACCAGGGTGTACGCTGGAGACTGTGTCAAGTTCAGGCAAAATAGTTAGGCAGGGGGTTCCAACGTACAATGTAATTATGTAATCATACAGAATGTCTATATTGGTTCTGTGTTTTGTTCGGGTGCTATTTTTAACTTCTGAACACGAGTGGCACAGTTTGTATTGATGCTCGAGGTGTCAGACCTCATGCTGAGCTTTGTTTGGTGTTCTTATGTTTCGTAGACCCAAAGCTATTTAAATGTAAAAAACATGTAATCATGATAACCTTAAAACCTATTAAGGTTTTAAAAATGACATCACACGCAAATGCCCATAAAGAACAAAAGGCCTGATTAAACCATTGCAGCACCACTGACTAGACATTATTTGGGAGTTATTCTTAGTGGATTCTCAGCACTGTAGTAGAATCAGATAGGGTTCAATAAACTCGCCATATATGCATCCAAATGTGATGGAAAACAATACATTATACTCACAATATTTAGAATGAGATGTGAAAAAGTGTGAGTGTATTCAGTTGAGGCCGGATTCACTAACGAAACTAGAGCTGGATAGCGGTGGAGGGGATAAATATGCTGGACTGGGTTGTTGACAGGTTGTTGACGTTACACTCCAAGTATATACATCAGCTTTGATAAAGTGCAATAGTGTTTTCCCAGGTAAACTAATCCAGCTCAAACAGGACTTTCAGCGGGGGAAACTTTCAGAAAATGCAAACAAAATTACACGTGTATGTAGATTAGATTCAACACTCGTCCATTTAAATGCAATCTGTGGATCAAAGATGAAACAGAAAAGGACGATTCCAGCATAAGCAGTGTTATATGCAGCAAATGCTCCTACTTTGCTCTTGGCAGTGCAGATGAAGTTCACTGTAGCTCCCACTGTTACACTCTGGACCTTTGGCTCCTCAATGAAGACCTCAATGGGTTTGGATGGAGAAGCTAATGAGAGACCGTAAAAGACAATGTGAGGATCCTAGGGCTGTCACGATTACTCAATAATAAATTGAATCAATTAAATGTAATGTTCTCAATGAATTAGCCAAACGATTAATTTGCAGTTTGAATGATAAACAGAGAACAGTCAGATGATTATTTTTTTAAGTCTGAACGTTCTCTACAAGGGGAGCTATAAGCGCACAAACCACGTTTGCATGTCGTTGAAAGGGAAGAAAACAAACAGAAGCAGGATCTCACTATTACCTGTATGTTTGTAGTTACTAATTCTATGCACATTAAGTAAGATAAAATATTGCTTTTATAAATTGCATGCATATAATTACTTGATTATTGTCAAAATAATTGCAAGGTTGCTCAATTTATGAAACTTCTGTAATTGGCAATTCCCTTTAAGTATAGTAGAGGCTAATTTTTAATAAAAAAGCTCTAATATGTTTAAAACATAATGAAATCCAATGAACAATAAGCTAAAATGAAACAAAGTTAATTAAAATGGATCAAAACTGAAGTGAAAGCCTGAGGTTGACTTTGGCTTAAGCGTACACAGAAACTTTTCCAATTTGCTTTTTGCAATCTGGAATTAACATAAGCTTTCTGACCACTGTGAACTCAGACATAAGCATTAAGAACTCGTGATTTTCCATGTGTAACGTTCAAGAAGTCTCTTAAAAAGTAAATCTACTTGCCTGTACCAGAAGAGTCACCTGCTCTCCTGAACTACAACTTGCATTCTCTCATTCTCAAGAGCAAAACGTAAAAAAATCACCCATTTCATCCACCGGAACCTCAACAGATATATACTTCATATAATAGCAGTCTGTGTGAGGCAATCCATCACAATGAAATCAGCCTGCAGACAGAGGCCCATTGACCTGGGCATGAAATAAATATCCCCGAAAAACTGCATTACTTGTTACGACGATCTCAGCACGGCTGCGGTTGGTGTGGAGGCGGTTTCGGCAGGTGCAGGTGTACACGCCAGCGTCTGAGGGCTGTACACTGGAGAAATGCAGCTCCTCTCCTGCAGGAAATGGAAGAGGAAAAAAGTGCATACAGCCACACTAACGCACTACACAGTGCAGGAAATCGTGCTGTCAACACACATATACGGGGGGTCGGGTTACACCAGTCTTGACATACAACGTTTCAAGTTTACGACTTTTACAAATTGAGACGTGAGTGTTTCACCACACGCTGTTAGCGGCATCCTTACGGACTACGTGGGCGAGCTAGTTTGGTTGCGTGCGCCGAATGAATACGTAGAATATGCTGAATCTGCAGTATCGCAGCATATGAGTGAGGGAGTTGGCTAAAAGTACAAGTATAGTGTATTTATGTCCTTTTCCTTTTACTGTGGCTTAGCTGTGTTTTTATGTTCTAGATTATGATTTTCCAACTGTCAGGATAGCTTGTGTTTCGACGTACACCAAACTTCAGGCTACATCACTGTCATAGGAACGGATCTGTGGAACACGAGGACCCCCGTACACTGACACCACAGGCCAGAAACAAAGAAACTCTTTATAATGGACAAGAATCAGTTTATTTGTATCTTAATGAGCTGAATCAGGGGCTAAATAAAAGAAGTAAAAACCAATCAATACTGTCAACAAAGACCCTGCATTAGAGTAAATCAATGCAAACCAATGGAATACTTGGAAAAAATGTATTTGTTGAACCTAGTATCAATAAAAACGTTTTGATGGGTGACAACTGCCACTGCTTGCTTCCATATCTGTGGCCTCTATAATGTGCATGTTAAAAAAGAACTCCACCATTAAAAAAATTCTGAATATTCAATCCTTATAATGTAATATCATTCAGAGTGACTTACTGGACAAGGGTGCATTGTAAATAAATGTGTCAGTTAAAGAACCCAGAAGCATTTAATTCTTCTACAATCTTATAGACAATTGTTACAGACAAGTTGCATGATGTCTGAGACACTGCTTTATGAAAACGTTCCTGGTCTGAAAGACAACTTGTTCCTCTGCATTTACCATGAATTTACCAATATAAACATTATATATAAACTCAGAAGACACATTAAGGTTCATTTGCGAAAGTACATAAAACACATATTATAGACAGTGAGACCCCTAGTTTCGGTCTCTAACTTTCTAAAGAAGCTTGCACGTCTAGTCTCCTATGACTGAGCATGAGATCTGTACCTTGTCTGCGTCTGTCAGCCAAGCTGGAGATGGGGCGGCCATCGTCACGGGTCCAGTAGAAAGAGTGGGGCGGTGCTCCAGACGCCTGGCATCTGAGAGTAACAGCGCTTCCCTGAGCCACCAGAACCCTCTCAGGATACACCTTCACCACCAGAGAGGCAGCCGCTGGCACCAAACATACACACCACTTCCATTATTCCCACCGGTTTAAAGTGACACAACGTGACAGTATCACAATAAGACTAACATAGTCGTTAAAAGTGAATTCCGACGGTTTCTCAAACTTTCTGCATAATGAAATTGTTGAGAAGTAAACAAAGTCATCCAGAGTGGTTTTGATGGGAAATGGTTTATTACAGAGAAACATACAGAGACTCAGATTTATTTACAGTGGTTGTGACGGGAACGAGGGAATGTGATATCTACAACAATAATATGAGCATTTTATTAACTATGCAAAAATAATCAGAGAAATACTCTCTGCCTCTTTGATTTTTTTTTTACCATATTTCATAAGGTAGCATTTGGAGGTCTGGTTCCATTCACAACCACTGTGAAAAATTCAAGCATGGGAAATTTCTCTAGAACAAAGCATTTTGCATCAAATCAGTCTGAATGATTTTGTCTTAGCCATTTAAATATGCAGACATTCTATTATAAAATGACACGAGATGACCAAAAGCAGTAGCAGCAGCCATTTCAAAGCCTAATATTTGGCTGTACCTTTGTCCATTTTTGGTCCATTTGAGATAAATGGAAAAGTATGTGTTTCTGATTAATGAAGAACTGAATGATGAATCATAATTACTTTCATACTTTAAATAACAAAATATGCTTTGATCTCACCATTTTGCGGGCTGCATTTGACTCTCGCCTGTGGATTTCCAACATATCCAGGTGCACAGCTGTAGAGTAGTGAAACAGACTGACATCGCAGATCCATCGTGACTCAAAGCAAAACATAGGAATGACTCTTAAAGTGGGCCGACTTACCGCTCGCAGTACTGGCCCGTGTACCCTGGCTGGCAGGCCGTGCACTGGTGGTCCCCATTTCCCAGGCTTTCACATGTTGGAGAAAATCTAAACACAAATTGTTATTCAACAATAACTTCTAGATGTTTTCATATTCATGTTGAAAGCAGGACAGTGCTGTGAGTTACTATGAGACCACGTTCTCAACTATACATGTGCAACATCATGTGAAGTTTTCTTACTGAGTGCTAAATCAATTCATTATGTGCACTATGTTATTCTCATAGTCCTGCCATGTGAAATATTGCTACTTATGTCAATATTACTTGCTACTGATCTCTATTCTGTTATGTGCAGTAACCTACTTCAAACCACCATTTGTGTTACTAGTGATTCATTTTACTGTAAGTTATTTATCTATAATATTTAAACCCCAGCATTTGTCTATATAGTATAGTGTATTTTGTCCAGAGGTTTTATTTGACTTTTATTTTAGACTTAATATTGTATAGTATTCTGTGTCTCTGTGGGTCTGCCTGGTCATAACATAAGCAGGATCAATAGTTTTCTCTAATGAATATAAATATATAAACAGCTCCAATACAATTCCGGGAGCAACACGGACTCCATGTTTAATTTCTGCAGAATGTAAATGATATGTTTCTGTGTTTTGTGTGCTTTTTTTGGACTAACTGGTTCTCTGGGTCAGTGTGTGGACAGGCGCAGGGCTGGCAGTCCTCTGGAGTTCCAGCAGAGGCATCCCCAAAATAGCCGGAGGCACACTGCTCACACAGCTCGCCCATGGTGTTATGAAGGCAGTTCTGTCAACGGGAAGCAGGAACGGCCACGTCAGAGTGAAGATATTAGCTAATGAAGCATCTTACTAGTCTTTTGATTGAAACCTAGTATGCCATTTAACCTGTGCAGCAGGTGTAAGTTCTAAAAGGTCAGTCAGACCACTAGTAAAGACTAAAAGCATGCTGGCCTACAGGGTTCCTGTAACAATGAGATTGACATGGTGTGTGGATGCAGCATACCGTGCAGATGCCAGTCTCTGGGTGACAAGAGTCGGAGTGGCCGTTACAGTCACAGAGCTCACAGTGGCCAAGATACAGTCCTCCACCTGTGCGGGTGTAGCCTGGAGCACAGTCCTGCAATACACCAGACAGAGAGCAGCTACACTTTAGGTCCAACAAAATTAAAAACCTCAAAAAAAGGCCACATTGAATTCAATGTTAATTCAAGTTAATGTGATTTTTTTGTGTATATATATATATATATATATATATATATTGTATTGTATTGGTATATATACACGTCATAAATTGACCTCTAGGTAAACAAAATGACATTTATAAAGCATTCTTCCTTTTCATATTAATGTACTATAGCTGACATTTTGCATTTTCCTGCAACAAGTGCCGAATGTTTGTAATACAGCCAAACACAGGAACTGGAACTTGGTCACACCTGGCAGGACAGGCCTTGGTACCCAGGTGGACAGCGGCACTCCTCCACCTCCAGAGCCTCGGCCCGACCTGTGTAGAGGGGACTGGCGATCTCCATAATGATCCCCGAAATGCTGGAAGAGCGCATCTCTGTGTGATAGGAAGCTCGGATCAGGATGTCATCCAGGTCAGCCAGCACCATCATCAGGTGCTCCCGAGTGGCTGGCATGCCATCGGGACGCTTCCAGTTCTCCTACACAGAACAAGAGGAAGAGAAGAACTCTCAGTGATTTCATACTGATTGCTTTCACTTTAAATCAGTATATACATTTTCAGTATAGAGACCTTTCTTTTTTTTTAGATTTTTCTTCTGTTAGCATTAGTCTAAGAAAGACAAGCAGCAAAGGAACGATAAAAGGTTTCATTCACTCACTCGTAATCAGTCACACACATTCGACACTGTATCAATTATTTTACTGTTTAACTTTGGTTCAAAACGATTTCCCACCTCTCTAAAGACGATCTCAAAATCACGAGACTCTCTTGTCGCCTGTCCTCTCCGCCAGTCCTGTCGGGCCACTAGTGTGATATCATTACCCTGGAAATATAAAGAATGTAATAAAGTAATTTATTTTTAACAGGATACTGTGTCTCTGTATACCATAAAACATCGTACTTACAATGATCTGAACGTCAACATCATCTATGGGAGCTCCTCTTGATCCAGGCACATATGAGATTGTGTACCTGAGCTTTCCACCATAGGAGGCCACCTTTTGGAATAGGACAAATACCAGAATAAGAACATTTCCGTACAAACTGAAAGGTAAAAGGGCTCATCGTTGTTTTTTTCCCTTTATCCTGTAGTTTTAAAGATACTGTCACAGCTATAATAGAAACAGCTTTAGAATCAACCCACAAGTCACTTTCCCCTCTGTGAAAGTGCTCCAGTGACCTGACTAGGTGAGGTCAATGGACATTTGATGTTAGCACAGGTGGAGGAGCACAAAAGCCTGGATCAGTGCAGGGGATGGATCAGCACTTTGGTACTTGAGCCAGGCCATTCATGCCTAATTACCTTGTCCCCTCTGAACGTCTCTGGAAGCTGCCAGAAGAGCACATCCTCCGGGTTTAAGCTGAACCCTTTGTAGACCAGAGCGTACTAGAGCACAGGAGGAAAGAGTTGCAGTAGCAGTAGGAAAGACAGAAAGAAGCACATAAGCATGGCAGAGAGCAAGGCAGAGCAGATCATAAAAGAAAGAGTTTCAGGTTCCTAAATATTAGTGAATATTACTTTAGACACAACAAAGCCAATGTAGGCCAAAACTAGACGTGTTGTAAAATTCATTGTTTTGTGAGATTTATCCTGTGTCTAAATCAAAACAGGGGTTCAAAAGTTCTTTCTGGCATGCACTTTACTTTTCCATGCAAGATTTAAAGGGCAGGACCACCCTAAGGTCTCCGAGTTCTGGCTAACCTTCACGTACCTTCTCACAAATAAAGGCTAATCACTGATTAACCAGGTTCTTTACTACATAAAGCAATGAGCCACTTTGTCAACTATTAAACCCTTTTAAAATGAGTGTCATGACCAGCTATGTGACTTTGCTAAAGATCAATTTGGTTGTAGCCCAGAGTGTAGTATTTCAGTAACATGCAGTCACTAAGTGACTACCTTTTTGGAGGAACCAGGGAGAGCAGCACTGGACAGACTCAGAGTGTTTTTTCTCTGCTTATCCTGTCAGCGAGACCAAACCAGTGTCAAAGCAGTGAAGAGCAATGCCGAATTTAATCACATGAAAGAACTTCCAATGTCTAAGTATTTCAGCAAATAAACCCAGATGTACTCAGTCAGCCAGTATGTTTGGCTTCTGAAGTTTGCTTCTTTCATTTTGCGCTGGAGCTTTAATGTTGCTAACAAGTAATGAAGGTTAGTAACATACTATGTACCAAGAAGCAGTGGTAAACTGGGATCATTTGAGCTGGGTCTTCAGTTCAGGTTATACATATCAAAACAAAGCCAAAAATTAGGGAAAATACAACTTTACAATGCTCCCTGGAGCAACTTGGGGTTAAGGGTCTTGCTCAGGAACCCAGTGGTGGTATTCTGAAGGTAGGAATCGAACCCATGTCCTCTTGGTCCAGAGGCCACCACCACATCTGTACCACACTAGACCTTCAGTAACATAGCAGGCCGATGAGCCACAGCATTTAAGCCACTGACAGGTGAAGCAAATAACATCATAATTGGTTCCAATAATACCTGTGAATGGGGTGGGACATATAAGGCAGCAAGTGTACAGCTAGTTCTCAAACTTAATGTACTGGAAGAAGGAAAACTGGGTGAGACTTTGACCAAAGGCCAGACTGTGATAACTTCATGACTGGGTCAGAGCATCTCCAAAACAACAAGTCTTGTGGGTTCCTGGAAGCTACATAACTGACTCAGCTCGTAACTAAAGAAAGAACCTTTAGAAACCAAATATGACTTGGTTGATCAACCGAGTTTGCTGTTTTGCTGAAATGCTGGTTTTAATGCTAGTTCGAAGCATAAACAAGCTCCATAGAAACCACCAGAGAGCATACGGTACCTTCACTGAGGTATGGTGGGGGGCATGGCCGGGGGCAGCATGGTGGGACTCAGTGGCCCTCAAAGAGGAAGTTAGGGCAGAAGGCGGGGAAGGGGGGCTGGGAACATGGCCACCTGAACGACCCAGGGAACTAGAGGCTCCAAACAAATACGGGGAAGAAGAGGTTCTGGAGGAGGAGGTTCTGGAGGAAGAAGTTCTGGAGGAAGACAGAGAGAGAGAGGAAGCTGCCTGCCCCTGGGAGAGGTTGGTGAGGAGAGCCCAGATTTCATCATCGAGCTGACGCGCTTCGTCAGCAGACGGCTGGTGAGAGGCGAGGGAAGTCATGGAAATAGGAATCATAGTTACACAAAGGTCAGATAGGATAATAGCAAGGGATCTAGGGGTTATTCATGAATAGTGCATGCAGAAAGAAGGATAAGAAGAGGCATGCAGAACAGTCAGGGTCAGATCCATTTAATTCAGTTACAGCAAGACCAGGTTACCAGTGATCAGAAAACAACTGGAGGGCTTATGCGCTCACACCTGTCCTGTTATTTCATTCAGGCCGTTTCAGTTTTCACTCCACAGTTTTTTAAGTGAAGAACATTGTTGCAAAAAGAGTCGCTGCTAACTTGGCAAAGACGACTATAATGTTTAGTGTCCACATGTATATCGCCTCTACCTACCTCTGAGGAGACGGACTTAATGTATACACACTTAAACATCTGTGTCTGTGTATTTTGCAGACTTCTGTGATTATTTAACAGTTTTTTTCCAAAAACTGTAGTGATTTTTTTATGTCTTTAGTTTGATCTTGACATTGTGGCAGTCAGAGTGAACTGCAGCATATTGCTGAGAGTCTTAAAATTGTGGAAGTGCATGGCTACCCTGCAAGCTCTTTTTGACCTTGCTGGTCAAAACTCCTCAAGCCATGTAGTGTTGTCAATTTTGTGAGTAATGCAAGTCTCACTGCCATCTCTAAATGTGGCCTGTAGAACCCACACTGTGTCTAATATAGCATGATATGAGGTAATTAAAAGTGATGCCAAATGCTGCAGTATTTTTCAAGGGGATTAATGTGTAGTATGTGTTGTTCAGGGTCTTATGTTACTTCTAACATTCAACTGACATATTTGTGCAAGAATGATGGATATTGCGAAGTGTTATTTCAACTGACTAAAATAACAGATCAGATTCATATGGTGGAACATGAGTACACATAAAATTGGAGGCACTGCTTGAGCACTCAGAAACCATGCTGACATGCTGACAAAGCATGAATAAAAAAATACAAAGCATGAATAATAAAACGATGACCACCAATCATGCAGACTCAAGACTGCATCTGAAAATCACTGATGGAAAAGACAGGCCACGTCAAACCACAACAAAACAAACACGCTTAATGCTTTACCTTGTGTGCTCGCTTTGAACGAGTAAAGTGAGCCTTCTAAGTGCAGAAAAGAAAATTAAAATATACACAATTTCTTGAAAATGACCATAAAATAAAGAAGAAACTAAGAACTACGAAACAAAACTTCCATCTAAATGATCACTGACAAAATCCTTTGTCAGTGAAGGAGCTCCAATCACCAACTTCACCAACATCCCCAAACATGAAAAAGTAAAGCAAATAGCAAAGGAATGCAAAGCTCGCAGAAGTGGAAAGAGAAACGCAAGAGCAAGTCCAGTCGTCTGTATACGAATAAAGAGGAGGCCCTATGGCATAGAAGGAGTTTTAAACCACGTCCGATTGTACCTTGTCTCCCTGGTAGCTGCCGGGCAGTTGCCAGTAATGCGGTTCCTGGCCGACGCGGTCGAAGCCGGTGAATGACAGCTGGGTCCCGTCTGTGGACAACTCCACCGAGAAACCGGTGCTGATGCGGTTGGTGCGTTGTCGGTTCACAAGAGCAAAGCCCTGAATGTTTCCTGGTGCAAACTCAGTGGTGACCTGAATACAAGGGAAGAAAACAGTATACATATGTATATACAGTGTATACTCATATAAACTAGATGGCATTTCCGTGAGAAAATACGACATGCGCGGTTGCTTTGGTAATTGAGGTTGTTACAAGGTTACAAGGTTACACCCACTAGGCCACTACCACCCACATGGCACCCCCTGATGGCTGCTATGGTGTTGCTAGGTGTTTACTAATGGTGTAGCAGTTACATTCTGACAGAGATTAAAACAACACAGAGTAAGTTGCCAGAGAAAGAGAATCAGAGAAAGATTTCTGTTCAGCATAAAACTCGCTCGCTGAGTTCTCCTGTCACTCCACTACACTTTATTGTCATTCAGACACTGTTTTCACCCAGAAAAGTTACGATACGGCCTCAATTCAGCTAACAGAGCTGGCTAGCAGCTCGGATAACTAACAGCGCTAAAACAAACATGCAGATGCCTGTGTTGCCTAGCATAAAGCTGAAGGAGGAGGCGGAGAAAAGCCATCTTGCTCATCCAGAGAAAGCAAAGCCAATTACGCTCTCCTCGATTTCTTGCCACAGATGGCTGTGGCATCTCCGGTGATTAAACTTAGAGCTCCTGTTTTTATTTTGCCTATTTTACGTGAATGCATTCATTTTCAGACTTAAAACATGCCTTAACTGGTCGCTGTGTCTGAAGGTTAAACTAGCAGGCCTTACCACGTGTCTGTAGTAGGAGGAGCTGGAGCACTGCTGAGTGACTCCCATGCAGAAACACGGCAGACAGCCGTCTTTGTTTGCGGAGCTGAGGTGGAAGGTGCCAGATTTGCAGTTGGAGCACGACGGACCCTCCACATTCATCTGGGTGTGAGAGAACATATTGAGAAATTGCATACGTGTTTTCATCTAAACTTGAACTGGTGATATGCAGTGGGATTCATAAAAGTGAGCCTGCCTTGCAAAGGCAGATCCCGTTTGAACGGCAGCCCTCGCTCCCTCGCTGGTCACAGCTGTAGCAGTTCCCTGTAGACAGGAAACATTTGTCCAGTCAGAAGCACTACAGAGACTTATTATAAATGTAGTGGCTCTTGCTGTCTCTTTGGGAAAAGTCAAATGTTGATGAACACAGTCATACAGAATGCAAAGACTGTCACAGAGAAAATCTTCAAATGGTGCAAGAAACAAAACCACCTCGTAGCTGACCAAGCTTCTCAATAGTTATATATACTGTATTTCATTATATCATGACCAAAATGTACACTGGAGCTCATCTCAATTAACACATACCGTTGTTTCCTGGAGTGCAGCTCTGTCCACGTTCAGGATTGCCTGTGTATCCAGGGGCACATCTAGAGAAAGAATCAGCGACAGCACAGTGAAACACTTTTCCAAGGAGCTCGTTTGCCTTCTACAACAGATGAAACATCACACAGAACCATGCGGAGACATGAAGGAACTCTCTCTAGAACATGTAGACGGAATTACAGCATCTAGAAGAGCCCTGTGAGTGTCCTTATTGCAGAGGACTGTCTCAGAAAGAGAAATACAAAACATGCAACAGATATACATGGACACCATTGGAACTTAGGTATAGATGAAGAGGGCCCGACTGACTGCTATCAATGCCCAATAACCAAAAATGCTGGGCAATATGATGGGTGTAACAATCTATGGAAAAATCATGACATCGCAATGCAAAAATGAGACTATATGCATCATGGACAATGCATTATGGAGGGTGAGTATTCTACTAATTATTATAAATGATGCAGATTATATCACAACTGAATACAGTCTTCATTTAAATTTTGGTCAAAATATTGCAAAAAATATTAAATTGTGAACCCAGAATCATGAAACGAATCATAAGCTGAGTGTATAGTAAAAAAAATGATATTTATATCTGAAATGACCATTTTAGACACCAGTTGTTAGTAAAAATAATCTCTGGTATGACTGTCGTTTCTCAACTGTTACAACTGTTACAATTCACCACTTAAATAAACAGCAGAAACTCGTAAGGATACCAGCCTTTGACAGGCATCATGCCATTGTTTTTTAATGAAGGTGCACACACTGGCACGGACGCGTGGTGGCGCCTGCTGACTCCGAATGCCAGTTCATTTTCTGTCACAGCATGTCACTCAGCATTTTGCCCTTGTGGAGTTAAATTACTGCTTTAAGTTTATTCACGGCGAGAATGACAGTAAAGCGTTTAAAGTCTTTCAGACAAACAGACGAATGTTAAATGCCTGCTACCTAACTTTACGGACTACTACAGACTCCATGTTAATTTTTAGCTCAGTAACAGCACATTTGTTGGTTGCTGATAATGAGATAATGCCAAATTAACTGAATCAATTATGTCAAAAGTTTTATTCCATTAAATTGTAAAAAATAAAAAGAGATTATAGAGATTTATAGAGATTTACCAGTTCAGCCTGGATTGCTGTGATATATTTGGTGACTAATATTAGGGTTTAAAGTGGCCCAACCATGTTATAACCAAAAAAGCTGATACTTATTTGAAGTATTATTGGAAATATATTTGTTGATACTAATAAAACAGTGGGTTGTCAGTGTCAGCCAATATTACCTGTTTACTGATGTGTTCAAAGATAGAGTTGAACTCTCTTTACCAAAAATACATAGATTCAGACACAAAGAAATAGAAACATACACTTGCTTGTATAAGCAAGAAGAGCAAACCTTAAGTGAAAGTAATGCAAGCGTACAGAACTGTAATCAGCTTCTCCTACTGGTCATTAAAAGAGGAAAAAGACTGCAGAGCAGATTCAGTGTGACAGTGGTACCCAGGTTAGGAGATGGGAGAACCGCGACATCTTATTAAATTAATTTATCCTAGCATTTCTAAAAACAAATGCAGAAAAATTGAAGAACCTGAGAGCAAAGGAGGACCTGAAAGGCTCTACTGCTTACATGAGGAAAAGCACCTCGCCCCAAAGCTCAACAGAACTGGCTGAGGAACTTACCTGCTGGCTGTAAGCTCCAAGGTAGTCCATTCTATCATTTCAGTCATGATTCTGACACCAGTCACAAAAATGTTTGCCAATTTCCACTTTTTTTATTGTTCTCCCAACAGACTTTCGAAATCAGTCTTTGCTACTAATATCAACACTCAAAGAGCAAGTTTCTGCTTTAGCAAGCAGGTGATTACCTTCCAAATACTGAGGGTGAAACCACTTAGCTGTTTGGACTTTTCTCCAATGTACAAGCAAATAATTCAGTGCATTGGCAGTCTTAGAACCGCAAATCAGCTTAGATTGCTCTTTGTCAATCAGATGGACACTGGAGCATTAACATGGTGATTGAACAGTTAATCTCTAGTTTTCTTCTAGTAAGTAATTTCAAATGTTTGGATATTTGTTACCCACATAAAGCAACGAACAAGGCAGATGAACCAAGGTCGGTGTAGCCTTGTGTGTAACACTGCTGTCCTCCACGCACTAGGCTGGAGTTCTATTCCCTATCCAGGCAAGCACACCATGTTACACCAATCAGAGTCCATGGGCTAGATGGACAATGGACAATGCTACACTGATTAAACTGTAAGTCGCTCCGGATAAGATCATGCTGAAGCTGAGGACAAGGAATACAAAAAGCAATGCATTTTAGCACAAAGATTATAAAGTAAATGATATGCACAATATTTAGTTCCATTGTTAATGGAACATAAAACACACAATAAACACAATGCAACATACAAGCATCTGTTAAAAACAACAAAAATAACAGTAGGATGTATAAAACAATGTATAAGACAATTATATCTTAAATGTGCATCCACTCTTGGGTGCTGAAGACCTGCAGCAATTTAACAGCTAAATAGTGGCATTCAGATTCATTATTTTTCACATTTTTAATATATTAATGGGTCCATTAGGAATGTAATACAGTCATAGTTCACAGGCGAGAAGAGGTCTCTAGGTATCCGGAATGAGTTTTACAGGAAGGACCAGCTTTCCAAGAATAATATGGAACTCCCCATTCTGTACCTGAATTTGTCGGCTTAATGTTTTTTGATCATCTTGGTGGTTTAGTTTAAGAACGTCTAAAATATTAATATAAGACTGGTGGTTGTTTTTCAGTTTTTGTTTGTTGGTGATGTCAGGTTCTACCTTGGGGATAGAGCAGTCAGGCCGCTTGGTAGGGGGAGATATGGAAGGTACATATTTCACAGAAGATTCTTTTTTGGGTTGCTTGGAGGGGCGGTATAATGGACCTTGAGATGAAGGATCCAACTGATTGTTTGTTGCATTTTTATTCTTTGTGTTTTTGTTAGCTTGGACTGTTTGAGGTCTTCTAATGACCGACTCTGTTTTGGCCTTTTTGGCTGGTGCCAAGTCCAGATCTGGCTTTTTTGCATGTTTTGGAAGAATTCTGCTTGGTTTGTTAGGTGGTTTGGAAGATTGTTCCAGGTTGTGTTTCTTTATTAGAGGTGCTTTGGTATGGGAAGGGGGCTCGAGTTGAAACCTGGGGTTCTTCTTTCCATTATTTAAGCGTTTTTCAGGCATAGACTTTGGAGTAATTTCTTTTGAAGTGTCCTTCGATAATGGCTTCTTTTGTTTCTGTTGGACTTGTTCAGTTTTTGGTGTTGGTGTTTGTGTTGGTGTTTGGATTGTGCTAACTGGTGTCTTAAGCTGCTCATTCTGATCTGGGGTAGAACTAGTGGAGAGTGGAGATGTGAGTGTACTTTTGGGATGTGTTGCTTTTTCAGAAAAGTTTTGCTGTTTATTGGACTTCTTTAAGGTAAAGTCATCTCTTGTATAATTTAACGATGATCTCCTTCTATTAGGTTGTACCTTTAGGGCTGATTTAAGCCGTCCTTTGGTTTGGATAACAGTGGTCTTATTTTGTCTGTTTTGCTGAGAAGTGGAAGTAGGGGTGGTGGGAGAGGTTGAAAATTTAGGAACTATTGATTTCCTCTGGGGTCTATTAGCTGGTAAAGTTGGCCTGGCTGTAGACCTTGTTGTGGTCAGAACTGTAACTAGGACTGGGGCAACAGTTCTACCTGCCTTAGAAGGGTGCGATGAGCAACAAGCCTGTTTGACTTTGTATAGTTCTTGAGCAAGTATGGTCAAGCTATCAATCAGGATCTCTAGCCTGTTCTCAAGGTGCTTCAGCCTGGCCTCCATGTCAGTGTAGTTCCTGGCCAGGTCCTCAGCTTGGTATCCCCTGTCGTTCATAGGGACCATTCTGGTCAGTTTGTCCAGCTGCAAGCTGAGACGGCTCTGTTGGCTTTTCATGCTCCGGAGGTTCTCCTTCACATCCAGCGTGTTGCTCTCCAGCATGCCCAGTCGCCGGTTGAAATGGTTCATGTGCATCCGGAGAAGGGACTGATAGCTATGCTTTCGAGCCTTGGGGCTGGGAGTGTGTAGGGAAGGCCCTCGAGTCCTGATAAGGCTTACATTAACTGTGACCGAAGGAGCAATTGGTTGGCTGTGGAAAGTTGTTACCAACAAAGCTCTCGTGGGAATTTCTGATTGTAAAGACCTTGAAGGGATGCCTTCTCTTTGGCTAAGATCATCCCCATGCCCACTTTCCTCAGTTTCCTCAGAAACATCCTCATTGCACTCCAAAGGGGGGAGTTTGTTCCACTGATCTTCCAGGTAGAAGTCTCCACAATTGTCAGACGTCTCTTGTCTTGATTTGAAATGTTAAGAGAGTATAACTTGGGAGTAGGTTTCGCATACAAATCACCTTTTCCCCCCTCAGACACCAAACAACCCTTTGCACTCAGGAGCAAGGGGTACAGATCCACAGAAGTCATCTAAAGCCACCGCCTCGTTTATGCCAGGGAGAGAACTTATTTTAACATGACAGGCATAAACGCTGACCTCATAGTCCCACGGCCATCTAAGCATTTAACCAAAAAGAGCTTCAGAACAGAACATACAGTAAAGTACAGCATGAGGCAACAGCAAGTGCCGAGTGCACACTACACGATGTTTAGCCCCAGTTGTCTTAGTCCAGGCAAATTCTTACCAATAGGTGACAAACTGCATACACTGACATAGAAATACCAAATTTTTGGGTCATTTTCTTTTTTTCCTAAATCTGAAGCTTGTGCTGAATGGGCTAAATGATACATTATCACACAATACATTACCACATTTCCAGTACTTTCCATTATCAACGAATACCATGATTTACTCTTAAATGGGCTGAAATTTGTAAATAAAAAAAAAAAACAACTTTGCCCATCTTGACTGATTCCAATCATATACTGGTGTATGATCTGGTATAATATTTGAGAACAAGTAGTAAGAACAATCAAGAGCAACAGAGGAAACTCTCAGTGGATAAGACAGGAACAACCAGAACAACAAGATGCATTTCTGCAAGAAAATGCATCGCAAGAAAATGCAAAAGTGTGATTGTGAGCTTGCTATGAAACCAGTGTTTGGTTTTATGTACAAAAACAGTTTGTTTTTAAAAAAAATCTATTCGCACGGTGAATTTGATCCGGCGTTCTACTGATTCAGTGCCTAGCCCTGAACCAAAAAAGGGCGTGAATTTGCTGGTTCTAACCAAATCGTTTATGGTTAGGGATGGCTGAAGGATGGCACGGTTCGATTTAACCACGGCAAACAGTGACAGACGTCTTTTTTTTATAACTGACCTGAGCTTTAGTGTCAAAAAAAGTGTCATAAAAGTCTGTTTTTGAGTCTGCTGTGTGTTTTGCTCCGCATTTGAGTACAGGATGCTTGTTTGATAGGAAGAGAGGTGGAAACATTGCCAAATGTACTGAAATTACCTAACAAAAAGTTGCTAAGGCTCTGTTTTCACAACGCCACATCAAAGAAAATTCCCATGAGACAATGGCATATGTCTCAAAATGCTGTGCAGTGTAAGCAGTATTCTGAGAGTTTGAAAGTCGTGTAGTGTCCACTTGGCCTAAAAGAGCTCGAAGCAGCCCTGAAGCAAAAAAACAGAAAAGCAATACAGGACGAATGGCATCCTTAGGAAAGAAATGTCACAAATGTCTAAGTGACATTTAGCTGAACAAATGTGAAATATATACACAGTTCTTTAACTCATTCTTCACAATTAGCTACATTAGCTAATGCTGCAGCAGATCTAGGATATACTTCACTCAATTTCTATGAACAGACCTTAAAAACCTTTCATTTCAAAAGTCCTCACTATGATGGGAGCCTTAACCTGTGACTGCAAAACACTTACAGACAGGCCAGCTCCTAGTAGGTGCACACATGACTGCTACAAACATCAAAGCTGGTACTAAAATGTATCCCCATTCAAAGACATTCAACTGTATGGGTGGCGTTAATTCGAATTTGGCTTCTCCCATACGTCCCTGCGGAAACCACTCAATCACGACTGGGGTGAATGGAGACATGCAGCAGGCCAACATGCTATGACGCTTGAGAGGGGGACCATGATCCCCTCCATCTGCAGCCTGGCCAGCCCAGCATCCCCAGACCATTCAAAGGGGAAAAAGCAATCCTGTTTACCAGATTAAAAATAAAGGGCAGACAGCTTACCTCTCACAGCGCCTTCCAGTATAACCCGGGGGACAGTTATTACAGGTGGGCTGTCCATCTGTGTCCAAGTAGCAGGACTTGGCCCCACTGCAGATGGGAGAATATTTACATGATTAGGAATCCTAGCAAGAGCAACATCTGGTACACTAAATGGCAACGCAAACAACATGTATACTGTAAATAACTGTCTGGGTATGACAGCGTTTTCAAAATATACAGTACTGTGCAAACGTCTTGGGTACCTGTGAAAAGAATATTTAAAACCTGTTTAATGGTGAGTGTTTTTTCACAATATTCACGTAATTTAACATTATACAGGAAACAGTGACTAAGTACAGAATATGAATGTTTCTTGTGGAAGCCCAGTATTACTTGTAGCTTCCATCAGAAACCTGGCTTGACTTCATTAAAATAAATCAGAAGCAAGCAAGGGCTGGAGCAAGGGCTGGAGGCATCAAGGAGGAATCTGGAACCGAACCTGTGTTCTCCTCACCAGCTCACACAATATCAACTACTTTTATACAAACAAAACAAATCTCAATATGTTTTATTGATCCAAACAATTTGCACAGATGGTTAAGACTTTTGCACAGAATTGTATATTATATACAGTAACCCCCCACTTTCACACGGATCAGCAGTCGCGGTTTCAGTCCATCGCGGATTTTCGAACCTCCCACCTCTGAGTACAGCTGACTGTGACGTCCGGGCCTCGTTACACCTGAACGGAATGAAGCTCCGCTGCTCAGTGCCGCCCCAAACAAACAACCAGCACGAGGACGAGGGGGCGTGACGCATGAGGCCCGGCCTCACAGTCAGCTATACTCAGAGGAGGGAGGTTTGAAAGTAGCCAATCCGAGAACGTTATATATTTCTCATAGCTGCTGATTGGCTGCTGCCCTGTGACACTGCAGTCCAGAATCTGGGGGCATATTTAGGGTTTACACCTAAATTACATTTTTAGGCATTTTTTAACCACATCGCAGCAATGTGGTTTTTCACTATACGCGGATGCTCTTGGAGCGTAACTCCCACGAAAAGCGGGGGGTTACTGGATATCATATTTAAAGGATTAAAGATTAGTCAGGTTTATTATGAGGAAATATCTTTTGCAAATATGCATCAATCTGCCTTGGTAGACTGACGTATCAGATCTACTCCGTAGGCCTAATATTCTTTTATTTTTGTAGATTTATGTAAAATTATTTTACTTGTTTTAAATAATTTAAGCTAAATTGTCAAACATAGGGTGCAAAAAGTTTTCAAAATTCAAACTAAAAATGTGTCATGCATTGGCAACTGTGCCAGCCTAAACTCACTTGTTGCCAGGGGCAGGTCCAAGGCAGGGGCACGGTCTGCAGGCATGGGGGCCGCCAGTCACTGGGCTGCCATAGAAACCAGGGAGACAGCTCTCGCATCGAGGTCCAGCTGTGTTGTGCTGGCATTGCTGTAATAAAGAGAGGAGAGAGGTGAGGCACTCTGGACCATCAGAGCATCAGATGCCTCCATATTAAATACATTAAAGGTATTTGGGTAAAAGGGAGGAATTTACACAACTTTAAAAGCTTCAAAATATACATTTCACCTCCCAAATTAATTTACTGTTACTGTGTTGTCAGGTAAAACCTATTCTACTTTTGTAGGCACGATTTTTGTAGTCAATCTGAACAGCAGTTATTTGCATATATAATTAAAGACAGTAACAAAAAGAATCTGTTTAATTCTAATGCAGAAAGGCAGGTTGGGTAACTGTCATGTAAAATTATTTCGTTTTGGTATGCAAAGTAGTCTCTCATTACTTATGCGGTTTCTGACACATACTACAATCTATAAAAATGGACAAATGTGGATTAAATTAGTTACTATTAACTATGTATTTATAACAGATCTGTTTCCATGTGATCATAGATGAGCTTCATTTACGTGATAGATACACTAGTCATAGAGTTTGCGTGCAAAACTAAAAAAGCCAACTTATTGCAATGGAAAATTAATGGAAAAATTCAGTCGAACTAGACTGTTTTTCCGCAAGAAACTGCAAAGTGTAATGGCTGCTGTACACTGGTATTACAGCCAAAAAAGTTCGAACCGGGACCTATTCTGACTTTCTTCCATGCGCTGCATCTTACTGCGGAACCATGGAAGAGTGGAATTCACCGGCTATCTCTTTCAAAGCCATTTATGGTTAAGGACATCTGACAACAGGTTGAGTGAACCGCTCTCACTTTAAAAATGAAATTTGTTGCCCCAAGTTTTGTTCCTGTCCAGCTGCCTCAGCCATGATTCTCTCTCTGCTATACCCTTCACTCTCTCTCCCCGTACATTGTGCAGCTGACTCAGCTACAAAAATCAAATTTTAAAACTTAACACACTGCACTGGATGTTAAAGGATGTTTTGCCTGATGCAATCGCACTAATAAGATATTTACTGGTTGAAGGCATGTCCCTCAGAAGTGCACAGCTGTGTGTGAGTGTGTGTGAAGAGAATGTTTACCCACCAGGCACGCTCCTGTCTCTGAGTCACAGCTGCTGGCGTGCCCGTGGCACTCGCACTTTTCACAGGTGCCGAGGTAGAGGCCGGATCCGGTGCGCGTGTATCCGACATCACACTCCTGCAAACAAAGGGTTAGGCAGAGCTCATGTGATGGCGTGTGATATGTGGAGAGCTCGACAGCTCAGACAAAATGAATTTGCACAGCCAGATAGTAGGTGTCTCCACCCCAATGACAAAACATGAGTATATCTGAGCCTAAAACATTGTCTCGCCAGGTGTGCTGCAAGGGCGAGGCTGGTTTAGTGACTCAGATTCTAAAGCCTGGCCAACATACCTGGCAGGAGGGTCCTCTGTAGCCTGGAGGGCAGGCGCACTCCTCCACTTCCAGGGCTCTTTCGCTCCCCGAGGAGTGGGGCACTGCAATGTCCATCTGGATGTCAGCAAGGCTATGTGGAACACAGAACACAAAGATTCAATGGACAGATCATAGAGGGATTTTTAACCCTTGCAACTCAGAAAGTGAAGTGTAAAGTTTTTTTTTTTTTACAAACCACAGCACACAGTGTGAACAGCACAAAATTCTTCTCTAACTCCCTAACCACAAGGCCACCAACTGCCCCCAAGAATGTACAAGCTGATTTCAACAAATAAAAATGGTGTAAAACAGTCTAGAATCGGTGTTTGCTCTCCTGCATGCTCGCCGTTGGCCACTCTTTTGTTTTGGCATGCCGCCGTCTAGCCGCTCTCAACATAAACCTGGAGAGCTTCAATATAAGGAGTTGTTTTGACCTATGATGCCAAGTTATCATTTGTTGCACTGCCTGCACAGGTCCGTGCCACTCGTGTTCTAAGGATTAAGCAAATTTACACAGCTTACCAGTTCATCAAAGGCATATTTAGCGTCCAAAGTTTGCTTTTTAGCTTCACACCAATGTACCTAACAAGCAAGCTTTTACTCAACCACCAGCATTTTGGAAACCGAATCTCATACTTGCCTCAAACCACACTGAGATTAGTCATTTAAAACAGACTCTCTTATGTGGTTTCCATTTCTATCAAAAGAGGGAGAGCCCTATAAGTTTCTCACGGTCTACTTTAGCTTGAGTGTTGTTTAGGCCTGCTTTCGACTCTGATGCAGTCAAATGAAAAGCTGTTTAGATGCTGTTTGAGTTGGCTCAGTTTCCATTTAAGTGTCACTATACCATGCAAAATCAACACACTACAATAATAATACGTGTGAGTCATATTGGCCAGTAAATTAGGAGTACAGTCTGCATAAGCAGTGCATATTAGCTGTGACTGTGATGACGCTGCACAGCACAAACTTCACTTCTGAGATTGCGAGATCCCACTAGATTTACTTAAGGGGTGGGCTATGTGGGGAAAAAAGTAAAATACTTAATGGCATTTTAACCTTAAAAAAATATAAATAATGGTACATGGACAAAATGTGCTACTGTGAAAATTCAACTGAAATTGTTCTTCAAGCAGATAGATAGATAGACAGATGGATAGATAGACAGATGCCTTTATTGTCACTATACAACTACAGTGAGATAACGTTTGAAGCAAACCAGCAGACGCACATTGTGCAGAGAAAAAAAAACAGGTTTAAAACTAGTTCTAACTAAAATAAGTAATATAGTGATATTAAATAAGATAAAAAGTCTGGAATATTAACAACATAAATATATAAAGTTAGCACTGAGTTAAAGTGCAAGATGCTGATTGAGGATATCTATACGGTGGCAGGAATATATAGAGTAGAGTAAAGGAATATAAACAGTAGAGTAAAGCGTATAATATTGCACAAGCTCACAATAACATACCTGCTCTCAGCCATATTATCTGCATAGGTGGCTCTGATCATGAAGGCAGAAACATCAGCGAGGGCCATCAGCAGGTGCTCTCTGGTGCAGGGCTGCCCATCAGCCCTCCTCCATGCAGACTGGTGGAGATTATAGACAAAGACAGACACAAAAACAGGTCATACCACAAAGATACCCAAAATGCAGGGTGTCAGGGTGCTTCTTCAGGCCTGTTTTAACAGCAAAATTCCCGAAAATTAATAATTAAAAAATGAATGCATAGGTAAGTTTGTTCATAATTTCTCTTAAACAGTGCGTGTGTTTACAGCAAGACCACCGGCTTCTCTCTGCAGCTTTGGAGACGTGCAGTTAAAATTCAGGGCGGTGTAGCTATCCAGAACAAGAGTAGTCTGTCCCCCGACAAAGCGTGGGTGACAACATATCTTGCAAAAAAATTTAATAAATAAAAAATCAGATATCGTTTGAGTGCATTTTGATTATGCTATTCCAACCTCAGTAATTATATCCCACTCAGGCTGTGTTCAAGGGTCAAACATTCTCAATAATGATACCGAAGCGGATTTCAGCTCGCTGTTGTAAAAGTGGAAAATTGTTCATAATACGCAAAAGTGAAAATACATATACATACACACACACACACACACACACACACACACACGTTTATGTACATATATGTGTGTATGTGTGTTTTATTATGTAAAAAAACAGTACAGTGTTTAATAGAACAGTGGACGGCACCTTGTTGTCATCTACATTCTTAACACAGTCTTTGAATGAACTAAAAAAGAACAAATTAACTGCTTAAGAACAGTAATCTAGTTCATGAACACACCTCTCTGAAAGGCACGGTGATGATGGCAGGCACTCGCGGCAGAGGCTTGGTCTGGGAGGAATGTTCCAGGAAGATGCCGCTGCCCTGGAGAACCACATCGGGCTGTCCATCGATCACCAGAGAGCGGGAGCGAGGCTCGAAGCGCACTTTGTAGCGCAGCTCTCCTCCATACGCAGTCACCTTCACACAGCAGTTTATGATCAGTTAGGACTGTGCTGCTTATTTTGTGTGATTATAGAGAATGTGTTAAGGGCTACATGATATGGACAAAACACATACAACCACGGCTCTAAAAACAGTGTTGCTTTTCTGAAAACCCCCTTTAAGAAAATACAATTCAATAAATTAAAAGCATTAATGAGAGCATTGATGAAAGTCACCTGAGGTAATAGAGCTAAATAAAATGACAGAGAATAATGGACACAAAAGAGGTACTGAGGGAGGAGGACAAATCACTTTCCAACAGTAGTTGAGGGCCTTATAAAGTGAGCGTAAAGTGAACATTCTGTCATATGTGAACACACCACAGCACACAGTGTGAACAGTGCGAAAAGCTTCCTCTGCATTTAACCCATTCACCAAGTGAAGCAGCAGGCAGCCAGGAACACAGCGCCAGGGGAGCAGTGTGTGGGGATGGTACCTTGCTCAGGGTACCCCAATGGTGCCACTAGCAGTCTTGGGATTTGAACCCATGACTTTCTGATCATGAGACTACCATCTGCCTATAACAATATCCTCCACATCATGAAGAAACAGAGCTCAATACCACCAGTAACCCATGATCCACAGTGGAGCACAGCACTACACCTTAAACCTGCCGCTCACTGGATCTCAGACAGGCTCACCTTGTCTCCTCGGAAGCTCTCAGGCAGCACCCAGTAGTAGATGTCGTTGGGGATGCTGTTGAAGGAGCGGAAGGTTATTTCTGCGCTTCCTCTCTGGGCGATGCCCTCAGTGATGGAGCGAGTGTTGGCTCCATTGGAGAGACTAAAGAGCTGGCCATTAACACCACCTCGTACCTGCAGACACATCATCAAAACCAGTGAGCAAGGGCTGTATTTGTTCGCTGTTTAGACTAATAATGCTGATCTGGGTTCAATTATTTCGCTTTCACATTCTAATAGGTTTAATGGAAGAGGGCTAACCCTTGATCTGTACTGTTTCTGTGGAAAGAACCTCATGTAAGAACACCATTGTCAAGAGTTCGATCATGAGGCTTTTTACCCCATTTTTAATGTCAGTGCTGAAATACATATGCTCAGCTCATGGAAGTTGATGGCAACAGTTGATGAATTAATGCAAATCATCTTAATAGAACTTATCGCTATACTTCTATTGGTGTCTGATATCTGCTTTAATATTACTACAGACTTAATTAAGGCTTTATCCTGTCACTTCAACTGTTTTTAGCTATGCTATACTTGTGTTTACACATAACTGATAATACTAAAGCTTCATAAAGATATCTGAAGTTAGCACATCCATAACAAACTGTTCCATAACACAAAATCCATAACATTTCTGATCATTTGTTGATTTTATTTCTATATTTCTTTTTGTTCCAATATGTTTAATTCAGAAAATGAGCATTAAAATGTGGTGAAGAATGTTTTCAGTAGAGGATATGAACATATCCCAAAACATGCCATTTGACCAGCGTTGCCCAAATGTTTGCAAAAGTGTTGACATACAATGTCAGAAACCACACAGCCAGGTCTATTTAAAATGATTTAACCTGCTGTGGTTTAAGGCAAGGATTCGATGATGTAGGTATACAGATTAGTAGTGGCAGCTGTTACTTTTTGCATCATTATAATAGGATCAGAACTCTAGCAAACTCAAAAAATCTAACCAAACCGATTTTTTTCAAACAAGGCCTAGAGGTGACGGTGCAAGAAACTAGCCTTACTTACTTATAATTACCATTTTTGAGCCTCACCTCCTCAACTGTCTATTCTAAAACAAGTATGAGGCAGCCTTAAACTTAAAAAAAAAAAAAAACATTTAAAGACATATATTTTCCCCAATATACCACTTGTTCTTACAAGATTTCTTAAAAGAACAATTAAGAACAATTCTGAAAAACCTTCCAAAGTACAGTTTACTTTAAGAAAAAAAACATGTGAGAAAACTTCTCTCCTAAGACACTTATATGGATCTGGCCCCAGATCAGACCAGACTTGAGGAGGCTGACCTGGTCTCTGGTCCAGGTGGAGCTGGCACACTGTTTGGTGACCCCCATGCAGAAGCACTGCAGACAGCCATCTGGATTCCCAGCAGTCAAGTGGAAAAAGCCTGGCTTACACTCATCACACAGCGCTCCAGCCACATTGGCCTGCACAGCAAAACACATGACATTAGAACACCATCTTAAAACAAGTGGATGCATATTGAATATATGGATATACACATAACCCATTTTTTATATATATATATATACACATATTTATATTAGGGCTGGAGTTAAACTTGTAGTTTATTTAAATATGTGTATACTGTGTCTGTACTCTTCTCATTGCCGCATATCACTGTATACATGTATTTAGCTGAGACGACAAAGTTTACTTTGACTTTGCTATACAGTTGTATGGTAGGTAAGTCTGTGTGTGTGTACATGTGGATATAACTAATATGTATAATTGCATTATAAATGGAGTGGGCATGGAGTACTATGGACAGTATGTACATCAATATCAGTGAAAAAACATAGATCTGGACAGTTAAATTCACTACAGAGAACAACAGAGCAATATACAAAAAGAAAGCAATTAACTAAACTAACTCATTTTCAATGAAGTAAAGTTACCTTGCAGTTGCATGGTCTACTGCTGGAACTGATGGTTCCTCTGTTGTCACACTTTGGATTCTCTGAAAAATGGATTAAAAAGAGCATGTGTTTCAGAACCGCCACACTTCTGGAATGCTTTGAACTCCTCATAGGGTACAAACAGCTGGCCTTCACAGACACAGTACAATGTGTCCAAAGCTTTGCAATCTCTCATGAATTGTGCTAAGGTAAGACTGAGGAGAAGATGCTGGTAAGACATAAATCTTGCTGACATCTTCACCTACTAGAGAATCACTGTTTCACCACGTCTGAACAGAAAGAGGCTTACCGCTTGGGACACATTTGCCGTTGGGCTGCAGCGGGTTGCCCACATATCCAGCTGCACACCTATAATTGAAAAAAAAAAAAAAGACTGATAAATTGTTTGACAAGGGCAACAGCCTATCCATATGGGACAACTTGGACATTACAGTTATTTAGATAATGAAAAAATTAATAAAGGGCCTATATCCTACAATCCCACCTCTGACCTTTATATGGTGTTATAGACTTTTGTAATTAATATTACATAGTTACCAACCACTATTTATCACTTACAACATTTTTATAGATGCGCTCTTTTTCGATTGGCTGCCCTGGATTTTGCCTCATTCAAAAAGTAGTCCAAGCTAAATTGCTCTTTCAGCATAAATGGGTGGAGCTAGGCTAGACTGAGGGACATATGTAAATGTATTCTTGTGACATCACTAGAACAGTGAAATGTGCTTGCAGGCTTTCATTCTAACAGAGCAGGAGCACACTTGATCAGCTGTTTGAGATAAGTGGAATCAGGCATGTTGTTTGGAATGAAGCACGTCAGTTCTTTATGGATAAGATGGTTATATTTTTTAACATCAAAACCCAAAAACAAAATAGCAGACTTGAAGATGGTGATACAGAAGGTAAAATGTAAACAATTATGTAATTAAGACAATAATAAGTGTGAATGTCTAAGAGCTAAAGCAGGAAGAACAGTCAGAAGAGATTGAAAGTCTTACCTCTCACAGCGCCGGCCCGTGTAGCCTGGTCTGCAGGCGTCACATGTGGCTTGGTTATCCACATCCATGAAGCAGGTGTCTGAAAATCTGAGTAAAGATGGTAATTGAGCATTTTCTCTATAGCGTTAATGTCAACTGTCAACAATAAGCAACAGCAGGGAATACAATTATTCGCAATATTAGAAACACCTACAATGTAAGTCCACCTTGCTGGTGTAGACTTTAAGCATTTTTCCACTGGCACAAAGAACCAAACAAATGTTTTTCTATTACAAGCAAAGCAACCGTGTCACGGTCCTGCTCGATGGCAACGCCAAAAGTGGGCCGCAGCGGACTGCATCACTGCATTTTGATTGATCAAAATGTTGGCATCACAACATGGAAGAGGCCATTTTTTTACTGCCCGTGCAAAAAAACAACAATGGAGATACGAACTAACAACTGAGAAGTCGACAAAGTGCTGAAGATTAGATCATTGGGAGTTTTCTATGATACTAACAAATTTTTCTTTAATGCTGTTTATCTTCCGGGCTACTGCTAACAAGTTAGCCGGGTTAGGTTTTTGTTGCTGAAGAATGCAGAGAATGCAGAGAAACAAAAAAAAGCTACAAAAATTAAAGACCACAAAAACAAAAGTAGGTCTGACAGAGAAACTTTATGCTGGTTCAACTCCATGGCTGTGATTTTGGGACAAAAACCAGTCATAAACTGTGAGGAGAGAACTGCGCTGCAATATCACTACCGGGCTAAGACACTGGAAAATCAAACCATGCTACAACGTCCCTGCCATCACAGTACGATTTAGGTACAGCATGGTTCCTGTATACGTACGGAGAAACATCTTTAGAGACTAACACTGTTGGACCACTTTCAACAACAGATGGGCTCAGTGCTGGACTGGCAAATGCCCGGTAGGCCGATGGTAACTTTGGGCCGGCCAAGTTATTTTGATACAGTGGAGCTATAAGGAAGGTCTTTCTAGTGTAGTGGCCAGCAAGTGCAAGGAAGGTGTTGCTGATTTAGAGGATGGCAGGAGTATATTTAACAAAAATAACAACAAAAAGCCACAAGGTACACTTTGGCATTAGCAAAAAAGCGAGTGGGACGGGAGTGTGAGCTCTCACCTGCGAGAGGTCTCTGTGTAGGGACAGGGGCAGGGCTTACAGTCGTCGGGCCGGCCGCGGCTGGGGTCACCGAAATAGCCAGGCCGGCACTTGTCACACTGAGGTCCCTCTGTGTTGTGCTGACAGCTCTGAGAGAGAGACAGCATGGGTACTTCAGGGTGTAGTGAATTACTGATTAGTAACTACAATGATGTGCTGAAAGGACAGTTATGTATAAATAACCGTTGGCTCTCTCACTAATCGAGATGAAGAACTCTTACCAGGCAGTGTCCACTGACAGGATCGCAGGCGCTGGCATGGCCGTGGCAGTTACAGCCAGCGCAGGTGCCCAGGTATCGGCCTCCAGGAACCCGCTCAAACCCAGATGAGCACGTCTCACAGGACAGGCCCGAGTAGCCAGGCGGGCACCTACAAGAAGCATCAAAAACCAGCATTAACTTCAGTCAGTGCCCTCACATGCTTTCACAGCCAAGGCAAAAGAACAAGTCACATTCTTTGTCTTCTACTGATGTTGTCATGAGAAAACCTTCCAGCTGTGTTTTTTCTATAACGGTTATATATTTAACTGCAGTATTAAAACAGCAGGAAAAAAAGAACATTCTTTTTACACAGGCCATATTTCACGTTGTATTTTCTTCTAATGGGTTCGATTCAGCAGATTAATAGAAACTGTGTGTTCTTTGTAGAGGATGTGTACTTATTTTTGTTTCAACAAAACTTGTCATTTACTTTTAAAGGGGACATCTTATACCTCTTTTTAAACAAGTTATGATAGGTCTATGGGCTACAAAACATGTTCATGAAGTTGCACAAAATCAATCTCACACAAAGAGATCTTACCAGCTCTATTCTTGACAGTTTCCCTTTCAAAATGAGCCATTTAAGGGCTCTGTCACTTCTATGCAGATAAGATGTTGCTGGCCACTCCCCACCCATCCCATGCTTACATTGTGCGTTTACCACACGTGAAAAAGGCAGTAAACAGAGGTGCTATCCAGCCCTATATGTTCGACCCCGAGTCGGACCCAGAGCGAGATGAACAACACTTCATGACTGACTTGCCTTTGCCTGTAACCATAGCGCTCGGCGTCTTATGTGTGCTCGTAAAACCAGCAGACAAAAATGGCAGATCTTCAACTAATCTAGTGAGTGGGGCTCGACAGATGAGGGGGCTGTTCTGTACAAATTTCCTCATCCTGACGTCAGGATAAGGGAGCCATCCAAACGGCTCATAGAAGCATATGATTCCTGACACCAAAATCTTTCAGTTGACTCACAGAAAACAAATGGATGTTTTTTTCACGCTTTTTTTTATAGGAGCAGTAGAGACACAAATGGAAAGACAAAAGGAAGCAAAAGGTGAGTTTTGCATAATATGTCCCCTTTAAATCATTTGTCAGTCATTTTTATCCAAAGGGACGTGAATTTGTTGCGTATCACAGATGTAGGCAAGTAGTGTTAAAAGTTCAGGGAAGGAATCGAGCCACACTACACTACCAGTCAATTCGTCAATTAACCAAGGGTGCCCAAACTTAACTGAGAAAATTCGAAAGAAGACAAGAGCTGTGTCCGAAATGTGCACTTGTTCACTCGTTCACTACATAGTGTTTGCTATATAGGGGGCTAACTAGTGAACAAGGGAAAGTGACGTTTAGTTAATTTCTGACATTTTTTACTAACTGCTGCTTAAATAGTGCGCCAGATCTTGGCAATTTATCTCTGTTGCATAAACACACGTCATATCTCTCTAGTTCAGACACAGCCCGCACATGAGGCGGGGTCTGGTAGACATGGTGACAGATAGATCCGTCCAGAGGTACTACCAGAGCTGGACTGGCCATCAGGTATACCAGACATTTGCCCGGTGGGCCGATGTCAATTCTTTGCCGGGTAATTTTGGGCCGGCGCAGAATCCCGTCTGCCGGCCCAGATCACGCACCACACCCACCCCCGGACCGCGGCTCAAAATGCCCGGGTTGATTTTTGGTTCCAGTCCAGCCCTGGGTACTACTGTCCTCCGCGGAGAGAGAGAGAAAGAAAGTGCAAGTGTGACTGAATCTCCTCCGTTTGAAGCCCCACTTTCCCCCCGTCTCTCCTCCCTCTGCCTCGCTCCTCTTCTTAACTTTGGTGGGATAAAAGTAGTGTGCAGTGTGTCCGAAAAGTGCACTCGTTCACTATGTAGGGCACTATGTAGTGAATCAGTCATTTTGTAGTATTGTCCGAAATTCCAACCGTTGATGGAAAGTGTATACAGCTATACACGGGTGGTCTGCATCTGTGTGATCAGGCTTACCTGCACTCTTCTACGTCTTTCGGCTGGCCCTGCAGGCTGAACTCCACACTGGTGGTGTCCATGGCGATGTCACTGAGGCCCACACCGGCCATGACGTTGTCGTAAACCGTTCGGATGCCGATGCTCTCCAGGTTGGCCAAGGTCATCAGGAGGTCCTCGCGGGTCACTGCCCTCCCGGACGAGTGCTGCCAGTTCTCCTACAATGGAACATGGCACAAGCACAAGACTGGAGGTCAGAAAAACTGCCATTTTGGTGTACAAAGCACCAATCCAGCAATAATAACAATAAGTAAGTGTATTTTTATTTGTGGACTTGCCGATACTGAGTACCAATACCGATATTTCTTAGAATGGTGCCCATGCAAGTGCAAGTAACATGGAGACCAGTTTTATTTTCTCTTCTACAGATTATGACATGCCTACCCTTAGCAAAAAGTAGTATACCTGAAGTTCATTTTATTAAGTATGCTTGAGTACAAGCATAGCAAGTACACGGTCCATGTTCTTGTAGTATACTAGAAAGTCTACTAATTTAATACTTCTATGGACTAAACTGAAACATTTTTAAGTTTATAAAAGTACACTTTAAGTATACTTTATTAGGTCATTTTAAATTTACAAAAGTATAATTTATATACTTTCTTTTGTACTTATCAGTATAAGTCAAGTATACTTCACTATACTATATTAAAGTATCTAAAATATAGTACATAAAAAGTAAATTTCAAGTATACTGCCTTAGTTTTAGTATAAAATAAGTATACTTGTAGTGCACTTGAATAAACTACTTTTTGCTAAGGGTATAAGGTGGCTAAATGCAAAAAGTATTAACAGAAGGCTATTGCAAGGCAAAAATAAACCCTTAATTCTGGGTTGGTTGCTGCGGTCTTGCACTGTGATGCATCTTCAGATGTTCAATCAAATTGCCGGTGTTAAACAATGTACTTTCCGCTCCTCGACACCGTAGCAGTACAGATCTTACAGTCTGCCTTACTCCTGTCGTCGTCTTTTACCATAAATTTTTCCAAACCGCTGACACTGCTTACTCCTCCTATTGAAAAAAACCTCATAGCTCGTGGATAGAATATCTGACGTTTCCAGCTCATTGTCTCCCCCTAGACATTGAAGTCAGGCAGGACAACAAATCACACCCGCCCAGTGTGATCGGTTGATGTAGTGAAATAGGATATTGTTTAGTGGTATTGGTGCATGGTATTGGCAATTCACGTACGAATACAAGTACAAGTATTTTAACGAAGTATCGGCCCGATACCCGACACTGGTATCGGTATCGGCGCAACCCTACTACTAATACTACTAATACAAAACTATGACTTTCCAAAACTGACGCACCAACTTAACACATACAATACTCAGTAAAGGAGCCAAAAACAAAATTCTCAACTAAAAAAGCCCAGTGTATTGTTATAGTTGTCTTTTAATAATAATTCTGTAATAATAACAAATCTTTTACTAAGGTTATATGATTTACGGAATCCTTTCTTAAACATCTAAAATGAAATGATGTTGTGGTCAGAGATTTACGTCAGAAAACACACATTTAGTTATGTAAGAAGCCATCATACCTACTACTGCATTAACTCTCCATAAATAATATAATGCAAACTCTTGCATAGGTCAACATCTGGAAATGATTTTGCAGTATGTGTACCCATGAATAACTCAGTTTCTGCCTGTGAAAAGTAATTGACCTCAGTAAACTTGATCTCTCTCTGGTTTTTGATGCCTGGTGAGGTGGGAGAGCCGCGGCGGTAGATCAGTCTTTGGCCGTTCCCCCTGAGAACAACGTCCGGTTTATTCGTCGGCTCAGAGCCGTCCCTCTGCAGCGAGTAGCTAACCTTATACCTCAGATATCCACCATACGAGTCCACCTGGCACACACAAACACACAAATAACACACAAACAGTCTCAACATTAACATAAGGAAAACCACTTTTCACAGTAAGACTGTTTGTGATAAATCTTATACCAAAGACTGGTCATTTTAAAAGACAGTTACCAAATGCTAAGTCTTGCACATAAACTGAAAGAATGCAGGTTAATATTTGTCACATACATAATATTATGATGGTTCTAAAGCTATAACGGTGCCGGTACCTGCACTCTGGGCTCTGACGGGAACTTGTAACAAACTACTTAAAATGTGAATGCCCTGCAGGGGCAGATAGCTTTGGTTTAAGTTGAGATCTGCAACTGTGTCACTGTGTTAAAGGGAAAACTGCTGTTTAAAAGCTCATTTGTTTAAAGTGTTAACAAACCAAATGTTATTGCAGTTTTGTTCATCTTACAATAAAAGTGCACAATACACTACTTCTGAATTCATTATTGAATTTTGCGTATAACAATGTGATTAATCACAGAAAATCGTGCGATTAATAACGATTAAAATAAAAGCA
>JBBPCX010000141.1:6096166-6108380 GCA_037974365.1 Hydrocynus forskahlii
CCTACGGTATAAAGCTTGAACTCAAAACCTCAATAATGTGGAGATATCCTCTATAAGCAGAGTGGAGTTTGCAAGAAACCATCTTTCATTCCCACCTCCCAAAAAAACCTTCCAATAGTCCTAACAGTAGTGCTAAGTAATAAACCTTCACTGCCTGCTTTTATGGAGGAAATAGGAGACTTTATGGACCAGATGAAGCAAATCCAGCAGAACCTGCTTCAAGGAAAGTGCCTTTAATCAGAAGCTATTACCCTTTTTACCTGAAATATCAGTGCAACGACCATGGAGAGAAATGCATGGAATTAGGCCAGCAGGCTAAGCTGGCTAGACGTTACTGGAAAGACTTTGCACAGGTCAACAGAGCTAATTTCCCTCTGCCTTTTGTGACACCTTATATAGCATTATCATAAGACTGAGCTCAGTGGAATGAATTCCTTTGCTGTGATGCTAGTTTTTATACTTATCCACAACCTTATTAGTCTATAATTTACTGTGTATTGCAGAAGAAAGGATGAGAAGCCCCACCAGAGGACACAAGACATTTGTTCATGTTGACAAAGACTGTTATGTGCACAGCTGATGCAAAATGCTAATGCTCGTTCGTTAATGTGAATCATCAAAAATCAAGAAAAGAGCCCTCATTCAAGCTCCCCTGCTCGTTTACAATGGCAACCAGTAAACACAATCATGGCAGAGCACTTTGAGGGTCTAAAAATACCACCCTATTTCCGGTAAGCGGCGTCTAACTGTGACCTGGGGCCAGTAACGCCTGGGCAGTTTAGGTTCCTCCAGACGACAGCTGAGGGCGAAGAGGCCGGGACCAGAGACAGCGCAAGGAGCGAAAGGGCTGTTTATTTATAGCGGAATGGAACGGGCCTCTGTAGCACCGCTAGCTGCCATTCAAGAAAGCCCCTCTTCCTTCATCTGGATGGTTGTGTCCACTTGCCAAAGGAACTTTGGCTTCAAGCTACGACAGAAATTTCAAGTGGCGGCGCCAAGAGGCTATGGAGGACGGGAAAGACGTAACGACGGAATAATGTCTGACACAGAAGTAGTTAATGGTGTATTAAGCAAGAGTGTCACTAGTTGAGATCATGAAGTATTTTAAGAACAAGTTGATAGAAGGCTGGTATGAACCAAGCTGCAGAAGTTGTTAGCAGGGCAATGTAAACAGACGCATCCTGAAGTACAGTGCTAGTGCTAGGTACGCGAGTATCCTGGCCAAATAGGCTCTTGGCATGTCGGCCAGCTGGTATGAAGGAAGTGGCGAAACATTTTTGATAGCTGGGATTGAGCTCCGGTTTCCCATAGCAGCAGTGGTGGGCTTAACTCTACACTCCTGGCCCCTCCCTCCCTCTCTCTCACTCTCTCATACTCACGCTAGCACCAGCTAATCTGACACCACCGGCTTGGCCCGGGACCCATTGTGCCACGGTGCGGGTGGGTCAAATACAGTTTAATAAAACCGTGCTTTGTTAAACTCTGCATGCAGGCATTCATTAACGTCATAGCTCATCGACAACAACCACAGGGGTAAAAGAAGGAGACTGATTAAAATCTTTTTTCCTGTTACGCCATCACTTATATTGATGAGATGGTGGGGCTACATCCCTGCCAGACTAGTCTTCCTTCTCCAGGTTTCCATTCTAGATGTGCTACTTCAAGCACTATGACCAGGAGACAAATGGCAACCATGAATTACCCAAATTGAAAACGAGACACTACAGGTGAAAAGGATAAATTAAAAGATATACTTTTAAAAATAATTGATATCACAAAAATACTCTGCCAGCTGACATTTTTACAGTTTTTTTTTTGTTGTTGTTTTTGTGTAAAAGTTTTCCAAAAACAAATGTGCATGGCTATGCAGATATTGAACAAATATATTTGCATTTTTAAAAACACAAATATTTGTTTCTTGTGCGTGTATGTAGCCTTCAAAATAAACATTGACTTTTGTATCTAGATTACAGTTTAAGAGATACACAGTTATAGATAACAATATATCAATTTATTCAAAATCCAGAGCAATCATAGCCAGAACCAAAGTAGTTTCTTCCTTTCGCATTCACTGGACATTAAAATCTAAAAATGTATGTCAAGCTCAGCAGAACACAAAAAGGTTAGAAGCTTCAATAACTGCGAATAATATATTCTTATATGGCTGTTTGTAATACAGTTCCAATCTATGAGAAGCTTCACAGCTGTTGCCTGTTCCCAAGGTCGAGCTCAGAACTCTGGGATCTATTCAGACCAGCTATTTCGAAATTAAATAGGATTTGGTCTGACTATTTGAATGGGTTGGAAAAGCCACCAATTACAGTTGCCTTAACATCTCAGAAAAGGCCATCTGTTAATCCGTGTATGCCTCAGCCCTTTTTATGGACACTCAGGTCCATGTTTTTATTCATTCCCCCTCCCAACTCTGGAACAGGTACTCAGTGCTCCTGATTGCTTGGGTTAGGTGTGTTGGGGGCTGGGATACAGCAAAAAAAAAAAAAAATCTGGAATGTCTGAAAGGTGACCAGAAAGAGGACTGGCCAACGCAGGTTTACTGAGAGCTATTTCTGAGATGTTTGGACCATTGTCACTGGTGACCGTTCCAAAACCTTCCCAAAGGCACCCGGCCAAATCCCAGTTCATTATGAGACAGGATTGGAGTCCTCTGAAATGCTGTAAATGACATGGCAGGAGATTTGCTGTTCAGAAACCTGATACTGTTTCAGGATTTTTTCCTTTCAAGAGGGACAGTCATCCACTTAGATGAAATTAAGAGGGGAAGAATAGCCAGAGGCTTCAAAAAAAAAAAAAAAAAAAAAGATTGTAATCACTGGCACAGAGCTCAAGGAAACTTTGTGTTGACACAACCTCAAGGCTGTGGAAAAATAAAAGAGCATTTCTATCCCTTTTAAATACCCAAATCATCCTTTCGACTGAAGTTACCTAACAGCTGTTTTCGTTCACCACGTCAGACCTAGGTAGAATTTCCCAAAGATCACACACGCTCTTTCAGTAGCCTGCTATCTTAAAGATAACCCTGAATGAGTTGATCAAAATATAGAATCACGACCAGTGTTGCAATTTACTTTTGACATTCATTCACATGTTCTGCATTTCCCACTCAAAATGTAAGATAATACAAAAACTCAAAAAATACAGTTACATACAAAGGAGATTTTTTTATATTTTAAATAGATATTTTAGTTGAATTCTGAAGTTTGTAATGTTTAATTTATCTTTAAAGGATGCATTATGACTGGCTCTTTTTCTGTTGCTGTGCACGTGCAACATACCTCCAGTTCAACCTTTATTCATCAACTTGTTGGACAGCAGCATTTGTCAAGAATGAGCATTTCTGAGAAAGGGCTCATCATTGGGTTGAAAAGAGTTGGTCAAGTTCATGATCTAGCGCCTTTAAAATATGTTCGACAGACAATAAGTGCCCTATACATTGCTGTTAGAGTAATTAATTACACAGTTACAATTATTTAAAAGATTCAAATGTACATTGCTGAAGAATCAGATTACATTACAGTTTGGTTGCTCAACAGGGTTGCTGCAGGTCATGTGACAGCTGTAGTCTCAACAGTCTCCACAAAGTGCTATTAGCACTTAAGTCTCTTTCAAGTACATTACTGAAAGGGAGGAAACTAACACTGACAGGATCTCCCTAAAGCATGCATTTGTAGTTACAGATTACATGGATGTGAAGTGAAATTAGATGGTCTCGGTTATAAACTGCATACATACTCAGTTAATGGTTGAAATAACTGCTGGATTTCAGTGACAGCCCTACTTGCTTTGCATGTCAATTAAATGGCCTCTTTCTCTCGAAGCAGGGGTTCCTGTACACACTAAGTGGCTTTCTGCCAGATGAATGAGATTAGTAGTATCATAATTAGCAAACGATACTGATAATTAGCAAACGATAAGCTGATTAATGGCCCATCTTGATAAGCGATGAAATAAACTACTTTCACCAGACAGCTCGATGTGCAATCAAGAATATTTCTGCAGAAGCCAAAGTCAATTACATCTGTTTTCCCTGCAACCAGTCTCAAATCCCCATATCAGTGTTTGTTGTTGCAGCATTCACAAACAGCCATCATAACTGCTCACTCTCTAAGTAATGAAAAAAACCCAAAAGGGAAGTTCCCTATCTGATAAAAGGAACTATTCTTAGCTTCTCATGAAGCTGCTGCAGGCCTTCACAGTGCGGCGCGGACGCAGGGACGGTGAGCCGAAGCAACCAGACGAGAACGAAAATTGGCAACTTGTGGTGACCTGAAGATGTTTCAGCTCTTCTGACCCCTTTCTCACCCAGTCTGAGGCACGCCCCACCGGACAGAGGTGAAATTCCACTGTGAGATAAAAATACCAGTAAAGCCACGTAGCTGCAGGTGAAATTTCAGCCCTCCGTCAAGGTTCCTTGTCCAAAGTGGGCGTGTGAGAGAACAAACACTGAGACAGACCTCTGGACTGAGACTGGAAAATTGCAAATTCCAACACTTCAGACGAGTCTCATTTACACCACAGTTCAAAGGATTGGGGTCTCTAATTATTTTTAAATGTATTATATAAGTATATTATATACACTACACACACACACACACACACACATATGTATAAATATAAATGCGGTAACATGTTAAATATGTTCAATGAAATAAATCATATAAACTAAACTACACTCTTTGTTTAGATTTTTATGTGAGTACTGTGGGAACTAGAAGATATTAAATGCTAAATATTATACCACAAAGGTCTATTTACCATACAATTCTGTCATGAGTATTAACTTTATTCTTCATGTTATATAGCTGTCTGTTTCGTTTCAAAACCAACTTTCATTGAAAAGTTCACAATCTTTTCAAGCTTCCTATAACACTTTTTGATATTGATGAAATATTTTGTTGTATTGGAGAAAACCTTTCAATTTTGAATAGCAGTGTGTAAATTTACACATAATAATTGTAAAAATGTACTGTTATAGTACAATATTTCACTCAGTCTGCAAGATATTATGAAAGATAAAATGCCCGAGGTAGATGTGACCAAGTGATACTAAAATGTGTTTAGAAACTACTTTTATTCAGTGAAAATGGGATTATAGCCATGGCAGACTTCTACATACTTAAACACGAACACTAGAGATAACTGAAAGTCAAAGGTGAAATTCCTTTCAGGCAGCAGACCCACAGAGAAACAGTCCACCTTTGGCCATAGAGCAACAAGCACTGCCCTGTCTCAATAGTCATAATATAGCTTTTTTACAGGGAAGTCCACTACCCGTCTTTCAGCTTAGGTTACACTGGAGGAGTTGACACAACAACCCAAGAGGCCTCGGCAGTGAATGCCTGAGAGCAGCGTAAACTGAGGTTATATTTTAAATAGGCAGTCAAAATAAAACTGCCTCTTTGCATATTCAGCCACAATAAGCAGTCTTACGCCAGCTGGCAGACGCAACACTTGGTTCCTGAGTTTGTGGGGCAGTTCAATTGGAGCAAATAAAGCTTCTTCTCAATTTCGTTTATTTCGGCACATTGCAAAGCACACAAGCAATTTGATTCTTGTCCTGGGCAAAGTTTGATGCATACAGAATATCACCTATCCCATTTTTAACGAGGCGATAGGGTCCACTCGAGCAAGCCCTGAGCTTGTGAATGTATTCAAAGCCTCTTTTGTTAAACCCTGTCCCCAGCCCTTCACGCCACACAGCCCCCCTAAGCTGAGGCCTTGACATCTTTGCATAGTAACTGTGGTGCCAGGAAAAAAAAAAAAAAAAGACTAAACCTTTAACACCTTCACCGTTAGGGTTACTACTGGCCATAAGTCAGTAAACAGCTAAGAAAGACCTTAGAAATGGTTCTGTGGCAAACATCTGCTGGTAGCATTGACCTGTTGATCCTTTAGAATCAGAATCAGAGTCAAAAAATTTTATTGATGCCAGAGGAAAACACTTATTTTATGGCTGCACAGACATACAGTGACAAGAAGAAAGTAAAATATAAATAAATCCAATAAAACTCCTGTAGAAAAACAAACTGATATACACTATGCTGTATACACAAATGCTGTATATAGATACTATGGATAACTTACAAGTAAGGTGAATTGCTAGTAACACAAATGGTGGTTAGGAGTATGTTAATAGAGATAAAAGAGATCGGTAGTATATAAGTGATATTGACAAACTATTTCACATGGGATGACTACTGCATGTAATAATAAGATGCTGAACATAATTATATGACCCACTAAGAGAACTGCACATGGTAAGACTACTACAAATAAGATCTTGCACATAATGATGATGTTTTAGCACCTAATAAGAAAATCACACGATATTGCACATAATAGACTGCTGCACATTAATAACAATAATGATTTAAACCACCATACGAACGTTGATCTCTACTCGGGAACCCACAAATAGCTCAGTGTCTTAGCTCCTCAATGCCTTGCTTCAAAGAGCAGATGTGAGCAGATGGGACACCTCTTTAGATGTGTCACATGATATCTTTAAAGTTGCCCAATGAATTGTGGGCTAATCCAAGCCAACTGGACCGTTTCACGCTAAATTCATCCCATCATTTTCCTGAGTCAAGAATGCTGCCGAAACATCGAACACAGTTGGGCGCAAATGGCAGAGCAGAGCCACTAACCCAATGCTCTTTGACTGAGAAAGATTGAGCCTTTCTAAAAACTTCCCAGGCTTTGAAAGTAAACTGATCTCCGGGATGTGTCACCAAAACTCAAGAGTGCCTCCTCAGTGTCAGGCACACAGAAGTGAGATGGGAACATTCCTGAGGCTGATTCTCCAGGGTCAGCATGTGAGAGCAGATCAGGTGCTCACTTTGTCTGCCTGAAGTAGTCGTCTTCCGATTGGCTCATTCCGGCTCCACTCTCAAGCTTAAATCCGTGGATTTAAGCTCTCCCTGTCACCCACTGACAAAGGATCAAGGAGTTGCCCACTCTCGATCTACAGGATTATCTCTACAGTGGCTGGGTCGAAGAGGAGAAGACTCTAAAGAATCCCACAGCCATAGAGCTGAATTTTCACCAGGTGCAAGCCTCTACTACTGAGAATGGCTCCACTTCAGTGCAAAAGCTCAAAGCTTTCAGATTCCAAACCCAACTAGACCGCATTCCTGCAAAAAAAGGTGAAGTGTGATTGCAGGTTGCTTTAAAACCAGTATTGTGAGAAACCCAAATATTGGTTTTATGGCCAAAAACAAATTGTGTTAACATTTTTTGATCAGTGCCCTGCGTATTACTGCTGGATCACTGCAGAGGCATGAACTCGCAGTCTGTTACCAAACCATATATGGGTAAGGACGGCTGAACGAGTTGCCGCATTCATGGTCTGATTATTTTTAATTAAACTACAACATACGTCTTTTTTTTTTTTAATAACTGACCTGAGCTTTAGTGTGTTTAGTGTGTTTCTTTTTGTCACTTTGCAGCCACCATATCTGTGACATCACAGATTCTTTCTCAGACAGCAACTCAACCATTCACTCTCTCTACCTCTATAATACAGAGCTGACTCGACCACAAAAATCGTTTTTTAAACAATCAATACTCGGCCCCTGATCAACAAATCACAAAGTCATATATGTATATGTGCACTGCCACTGGATATTGCCGCACATTATGCCACTGGAATATTTCCAAGGTGCCAAATTCAGCTAGGACAAAAAAAATAATACAATAATAGTAGTGTAATTGAATCAGCTTCACTGTACAGCATTGGACTACTACTGAATGCTGAATTATGATATAAGGATGAAGCCTGGGCCCTTTTCTATGATCTTTAGCTGCTGTTGTTTTAACAGTCACACATTTGCATGAGTTCAAGAGGCAGGATAAATATTTCCACATCCCAAAAGATTCCTTGGAACGCAGTAGCTGAGTGCCGTTAGGAGACGATGGCGGGAAAGTGGGCTCTGTGAGTGTTGGATGAGGCTCAGGTAGCTAATGAGAAGCAGGAAAAACCTGCGAGGCCAGAGATAAAAAAGTGACTCCTGTCCAATGTCAACAGGGGACTATCTTAAATCGATGTTTCTACACTGTACATCATTCTGAATGGCTGCAATCCAATTGCAACATGCTCTAAAAGCCCAGTGGGCATTTACATAACGGAAGGGTCAATTTTGGAACTTTGGAAACAGCTACATTCTATTTTAAAACAAGTTATTATCTTGAAGAAATACTCCAAAGACGATCCATCGTCTATTTTTCTACCACTTTTTGTCTATTGATAAAGACACACCTCTGTGCTAGATGAAGCCTCCTGGAAGGTAATGCAGGTTCTGACTGTGCTACCGGGCTCTACTGACTCACCCCCACTCTCTACCTTTTTCTACTGGGGTGACCTATTTGAAACTGAATGTACGTATATTTCACTAAGGAACAAAATCTTTGATGTCTGGCCAAATTCCCGCAAGGTTCAATTTAGCCGTCTCTGAACCACAATAACAGTGGCTGCTTGACATATGATGTCAATGCCATTAAATCACTCTATCTCTCTTTTAGCACAGCTCTATTGAAAGCCTGGCAGATACATTTTCAAAACGAAGGCCTAATTACCTTGTATGAAAGATGTCCGTTATTTATGCACAAAGGGCAAGCGTTTTTTGTTTATTTTCAGATTTTTTGGGGGGACCTATGACTTCTGAATGAGTGCTTTCACACTTTGTGAAAATGTGCCAAATTATTTACTTAAATGCATAATAATTGGCAATCTGTATCTGTGACTCAAAGAAAAATGAAGAAATCCTGAAGGCACTGATTTACTGTTTTTTTTTCTTTATTATAAGGTCTAGAAAGAGAGCTCATACTGATCTGCTATATAAAAGGAAATATTGAGCAACTACATCAAAAAGCACATGGAACAAGATATTAGCAGACTCCTTATCTCAACTGCATTGAGAATATCATGTAATACCCCTTTGACAACGATTCCATTGTTCTTGACGTTGGTTGAGGAAGGAATTCCTCTAGACTGTACCACACCTACTCGATCCAGTGCGATCAAATCCAGCTAAAACCACTGTCTAAAATTAAACATTAGTCCTCGTCTTACTTAGCCTTCCTTCCTTGCGGCTTAAAAATAAACAGCCACTTAATAATCTAGCTGGGAACAATAAACGCATGTATAAACAATCTTCTGCGGTATCTAAACAGACAAGATTTAACATTAGGAGGAAATCCATACAGGCACTAGAAGCAGGTTATTTACAGAGTACAAATGATCTTTCCAGACAACTGGAAAAAAAAAAAAAAAAAGAACGTGCCACTCCTGTCCGAAAGAAAGTGGTCACTCCGAGGCCAAAGAAATCAGTCACCAAATGTTTCAAAGCAGTGACAGTTCCATCACCTTATGCGAGGCCATTCACCTGCCTTCTGAAAGGTATCATTTGAAGTCGCATTTACACACGGACACGCCTCTGCCTCGACATATGCATGCCAGGGGATTTGTTCAAGGATATGAAAAAAGCGAGGGGCCCTACCTGCCTATTCATTGAAAGCAGATGTGAAGCATTTCATTTCCTACAAGGTAATTACAGGCACATGTAGGCACCGGTACAGCCGTGTGGAAACACACCGTATCTCGGGAAGGAACCGGGCAATAATCAGAACTTAATAAAGTCCCACAGAGCGAGTGAAACTTTCAGGACTGCGGTCTGCTGGGCTTCAGCTATAACTGAGGTACAGGTAGCCTCTGCTTCTGTTCTCATTGTTTCAAGATCATTCCAGATCATCATCCAAGACCATTTAAGAAGCAATGACCCGACTACCGATTACGTCTTGATTAAATGCCATTTTACAGCCGACCTAGTCTTGCATTCCAAGAGCTATAAAAGAGCAATAAACCTCAAGCACAAGGCTCTCGATGCCACCTCTACCGTGCCTTCCTCTGAGGGGACAGCCATCGCTTTTACCATCTTTTGCAACAGATTATGTGCACTAGTCTCATAATGTGAAATATCAGTACTTATGTCAATATACTACTGATCTCTATTATGTGCAATAACTCAGTACAGAGAACAACTCCAAACCACCGTCTGTGTTACTAGTAACTGGAAGCTATTTATCTGTAGTATTTATACCCAGCATTTTGTGTATAAAGCATAGTGTTTTTCCTAGATTTGTTTATATTTTATATTGTTCTTGTCTCTGTATCCCTGTGCAGTCATTTCCTCCAGGATCAATAAATATGATGAACATGACACAACCGATCTATCCAAATCCAAATCTTATTGTGATGAATAATCTAAATTCAGATAATTATTCATTTGAAATGTATGACACACTGTTAGGAAAGTAGCTTTTTTTGTTTTGTAGCATTAAACAACCTGATCACTAGGCAAAAACTTCACCAGCTTTAGTTGTCTTTGCTAATTAGCCAAGTGAACATTCCTGGCTATTGTAGCATGGCTGAATTTACACTAAAGGACTTGCCGACCCACCTTTCCCCACTGGACATGCTGTAGATTGACCTGTGTGGCAATATCTATCACTTGATGCAAGTAATACACTGTAAAACTAAGGAGCTACAGTTTCTCATTAGGATGAATAAGATTTTTGCCACCGTTCTAAAACTCTTGTCCAACCTCGCAACAGTAGCTACGAGAGAGCACATGCAGAACAGGACAATTTTAGGAATTCCACGGGTGAGCGAGGTGCGGGCGAATTGTGCTGACTCGACGTTCACAGACACCTCGGGCTGGGCCGATAGGACTATGAAAACTTTGGTCCTGTCTCGCCAGCTAGCAGGGGCAAAACAAAGCCATGTCCATTCTTCTGTTATCTCGCTAAATCTCCACACTGCAAGTTCTCATATTATTCAAGCACTAGGGAACCCCCACAAAACAACAGGCTGCAGTTAAGACATGTGCCCAAGGGCAGGTTTTGCACCCATGCCAAGGAATTTGGCGGCAGTCTCAGTCCCAGATCTCAAACCTGGTGTGCTCCTGACAACGTCCTTTTGTGTCCATGTCGAGCGGCCCAGCAGGAGAACCGAGGTCAGGAGGCTAAGAAGTCCCTTCTTGCTGCTTGGGGGGCTGTTGTGCACCAGCAGGTCTTCCAGCTTGCCATAAATCAGTGCTGGAAGGGCTGCTTAATTAGCCACTTTAAATGGGTAATTGCTTGAGTTGGCTCTGAGTTTTAGGTGGTTATAAAACCAAGCCTGGGGTGATTAAGAAGCTCCGGTTTGAAACACTGCAGGCTGTAAATGGCTGCATTCCAACACTACAGTTATTGAAAAAAGTTACACGGTTTATCTTTCACATACGCTTTAACTGGAGACACATCAGAGTAAAGACAACATCCTGACAAAAGTGGAATTAACACCACATTAGGCCCAGGAAGGTATGCCGAGTGTTCTGGGATGTTTCCGAAAATATGGTGTATACAAGAAAATGCATAAAAATTAAGAAGAAACCAAAAAGTTACACAAAAAGATTCCCCTTCCTGCTAGCATCCTCTACATTATTTAACATTAAAAACCAGATTAAGTGTAGCTGATGCGAACATGAGTAATCTGAAAGCTGTAAAGATGCCTGCGAAGGAAGCTTCTGGCAGGCTGGCAATTTCTGAGCTGAAGACTAAACATAAGAATCCACCTTGTTTGTCTCATCATGTTTGATGTTCAAGGAGTTGCGAGGGAGCACCCTGCCTCTGAGCAACGGGAGATGCAGCTCTCTCTCTCTCTCTCAAATCAAGCAAGCGAAAACTGAAAACTTTGTTTAGCCCAAAAAGTCAACACAGGGTGTGGGTGGAAACCAGATTGCACATAGCCACTTTAGTCTGGAAGCCACAAAAATTTCAGTTCTGTCACAGGCCAAATCTTGTGCAGCCTGCCTAGAACAGGGCCATCCTTAAAACAGAGCACCCATACCTTCAGCAGGGCCTTCACTATGATAGTAGTACAACTGAGGCATTTTGCTAATTAACGTGTAACATAATTACAACCATCTTGAAATGTCCTTCATAATAAATAGACCAGCTAAAGAAACAGAATCAGAAAACTTGGAGGAATCCTGGAGGAAATTACACACCCAATATAAAATGTAATATAGTATATTTTAAAAATACAGTAAAGTATATTATTTTGACTATATTTATACTATATATACTATACACACACACACATATACATACATACACACACACACATATACATACATACACACACACACACACACAC
>JBBPCX010000141.1:6115215-6146870 GCA_037974365.1 Hydrocynus forskahlii
AGAGAGAGAGAGAGAGAGAGAGAAAATCTTGTCCACAGGCTGTTTTTTATGTTTACATTATCTTTTTTTTTTCTTGTAAAACAGTGTGTCCTGAAGGTATAGGAATTCCATTACCTTCTTCACCATGTGTGTTAATGGTTTAATAACACCCTTGCAGTCAACCAAGTTGCAAGAACTTCAGCTTAGAACTGCCTTTCATTTCAGGGCAGGCCGAGACTTGTTTTAGATGAGACGAAACGGGACTGTGTGCTGGAGAGAGCCCGGTTGGCATATGCCTTCGAGAAGACAGTGCGCTCGACTGCTGCAGAATTCTCAGCGGCCTAAAAGCCAGCCAGAACTGGCAGAAACCAGACTTTCCCAAACTGCCGCAGAGCCATCTGTATGCTGTAAATGGATATATATATATATATACATACACACACACACACACACAGAAATCTGTATTGACTTTTGCAGGACAATGCCATTTTTAAAGTTTGCTCCCATGAGAGGATGTGTTACCCTATTTTGACTGAAGTGGTGCAATTGGCTGAGAGTGTCATATAGATAAAATATGCCATTTAGCACTCTCCTCCAAGCATGTTTAGCCTCAGGAGTCCGAATACCAGATGGGTTGGTGTCATCCAAATGTCATCAAGAGAGTGGGTGGCAACTGGAAATGTGTAAAACTGAGAGGAAAAGTAAAGAGAAATTTATACACATTATATTTTCCACAGTGCTCCAGAATTCAGCTTTCTTTGAAGGATATCAAAGCAGAGGTACAACACAAGGGGAAAAGTACGTGTTCAGTGAGTACAAAAGATCTTGTTCCCCCGATTCAGGCTGAAGCCCCCTGAGGTCGGCCTAACTGAGTGAACCACTGGTGCCTCAGTGCTACGCATGACAATGCCTGAATCATTCAAAAGATTTCAAGTCAACACAAGTCTAGGAAAGATAAAAAAGTTCCAAAGACAAAGACAGCTATAAAAAAGTGCTACAGTACCTTAGCATGTCTGTACAAATACAGGACAAAAGGAAAAAGAAATGGATTGAAGGAAACAAATTTTAGCCCATCAAGGTACTTTTCTTTGCCTTCCCAGAGCCCAGCTTTCATCACATATTGTAAACCTGTACACAGTATATCCTTTCACTATATGAACAAAATTATCTTTATCCCAAACAAGGCTGGTCAGTCAAAGCATGTCTGGTTTTTGAAGTTTGCTTCTTTACTTATTGCGCTGTGGTTTCTGAACTCATGACACACTACTATATATGAGTGTACTGCACGGCTAAAAACAGCAAACGATCTGAAATTTGTCCATATGTTTGGTCCATATAGAAAACAGTACGTCATATAGTGCCAGGAACCACATAAGCAAGTCTATTTGGGATTACTTAACAACAGAGCTGGGATTATTAACAATTTTGAAAAAGTCGATAAATGAGGGAGTCAGAGGGGGTGAAACAGTCTTAAGGTCGTTTCACAAGTTTTTACAGAAACAAAAAAGAAAAACACATCAGAACAAAAGGCAAATTCTGAAAAGGCACATGTCTTTTACATCAGAGCTCATGGTTGCTCATGGAAGCAGAACCTCCAGCTCCCACTCACAGAGGTTTAGCTGAAGGTCAGATTAACTTTAAACAGTGCTTCTTGTCTCGGGCAAAAAGAAAAAGAAACGTTTCTTGCTGTTGCTGCTCACTGAATCCATTTTTTTTTCTTGTTCTTCATCTTCTTTGTGCCCGAAAGCTGCATCAGAGCAATCAGATCTGCATTATTCATCCATTAAAGTCCATTTAAAAAATGGTGTGACCTGAACAGTCACGAAGAATGAAAAATACTGTTTCTGGTGGGGTTCTCTGCATTGAGAAAAGTCTGCATAATGCTAACTGGTGTGATCTGTGCTTCCAGTAGTTCTATGTGCTCCAGTTCCAAAACTACAGAAGCAAACTTCAGACAAAGCTGCTGGACTACACTCATGTTGAAGGTGAAACTGTGATTTTTTTTTTAAATTTTTTTTTTGCTTTTCAAGGAAAATGTTAACCACTATTTAGCCTTGTGCTCAAAGCTTCTTTTGAAAATGCAGCTCTCCCCGGCCCACCCACACCCGACCACAGAGAAACTTGATATTCCATCCGATTGGTTGAGTAGTTACCCCCCTTAGATTCCAACGCCATGCTAGCATGACTCAACGTGACATAATGGGCTTTGGCAGCATGTGTTCCTAAGAGGTGGGTCGTGGTTTTAGGAAGGGGGTGCTGGTGGCGCGCGTGTGTGGGAAGACGAGGCTGTGAGGCACCAGGCAGGGCCGTGAGTTCGCTCGCTCGTGTCCACACTTGCAGGAGCTGTGGTACCAGCCGAAACGCAGCTGTGTTTGGAGTCTGCCCCCAACTCTCTGACGGACTCCATGGAAATGAAAACCTCAGACTACCAGAGTGATGCATCACATATTAGCCACACCTCAACATGAGTGGAAGATGGACATGTGGAGATTTGATCACAGCCTGTGGAAAAGACCGTGAACTTACCATGAGCAAACAGTTACGCTCTGATCGGACATGTCCTGATGTTATTTCTGCACTTTAAAAGTACATTAAAAGAAACAGAGCGCTCTGAGCAGTAGACTACTAAACGATGTAGATGGACGCTACCATATACAATCACAATAAGTGGGTGCACAATACGTCAATTTAGTCATAAAATACACTCAAATATCATAGACCACACTGCCAGAAACACTTCCAAGAAAAACCACTTCGGTTCCCAAAGAAATCTTTCAGTACATATGTGTGCATGTGAGAAAGTGTAAAGGTCCTTGAATTGATCGTATACCAATCAAAGTTGTTCGTCTAGAACTGTATGTCCAAACCAATAACGATTTAGATCTATTTACCTGGCATCTAAAACACATTTTTTCGTGCTTCATCACATTACGCTCCATTTATTTAAAAACATATGAGGCATGTGGACATTTTACGGCTTTAAATTGAATCACTGAGATGTAAACAAAGACATTCAGAGCGGTTGTGAAATGCTCTGTTTGACAGAGTTAGAACTGCTCGCAGTGTCGGTGAAATGAATCAGACGTCCAAAGTGTTTACTGCCCTCAAAAGCACAGAAATGATTTAGAATGCACTGCCTGATGCTGGAGACGATAATTTAAAAAATGTTTTTTGTTAAAGGTGGATGGTTACGCACAGAGTGTTCTGAGGCAAAAATATAGTGATAAAAAAAATCCCCTCCAGGGAAGTGATTTCAAACTTTGGAAAAGTAGATCTATGGATTTTGAAATACATGCTCGGCCACAGCCCAGGGCGAGTCTGAGGCCGTTAACCTCGCTGACCTCAATCTAAATCTCAGTCACACCTCATAGCAGAGCAAACAAATGCAGGAAGCTGTCTGTTTTCCATATGTGGCAGCACACTTGGCCGTGCCCCTAAAACATACAGCAGAGCCATCCGACACTTGACTTTGTCCAACATCGCACTGTCGCTCTCCTCCTTTGCTCAGTCAGCATTCATTATGCTACGCAATGCTGAGGTCCAAAACTATTACCGGACAGGACAATTTGCACATTGGTCACTTTGCACATTAAGCTTATTTTGCACACTAAGCTCCTTTGCACATCCATCTACCTCATACTGTAATTTTTCTGCTCCTTTGCATTGCTCTCATTGCAAATGCACAGTTAATATTTACATCTGCACATCACTTAAGTCGTCACTTACTTATTTTGTATTTTATTTCTGCTGTATTTTTTACACACACACACACACACACACACACACACATACATATATATATATATATATATATATATAAAATGTTATTTTTATTATTTTTTTATCTTGTTTTACTTTCTTTATTAACTCTTAACTCGGCATTTGTACGTGGACAGCAAAGAAAGAATTTCATTGCACAGAGAGATGCAATTTCTTTTGTACATATGATAATAAACGCTTTGAATCTTGAATCTTGAATCAGCAGTGTCACAATAAGATTTACACTTCAAATGGGCTAAGCCAAATTAACTTCGTATGATTTCTTGAAATAAGCAAAATAAGCACACAAAAAAATCGAGATTGCAGGAGCTTCAGTGGCTAGGACATTTCTTAACACTAGATATAAATAACTTGTGCTTATTTTGCTTATTTCCAAAAAATCTTACTAAGTAAAAAATGTAAATGCTTAATCAAAAACCTCAGCCAATGAGGTAAAAATTACTCACTAAGATTCCTTTAAGTCAGCAAAGAAGTAGATCAGAGGTGCTTCAGTGGTTACAAAATTTCTTTCCACTAGATATATATAATTTCTGCATATTTTGCATATGTTAAAAACTCTTACTAATCAGATTCTACTGACTCCATTGGCAGTTTGTTTAATATGCGCGTTTACATCTAATTCCTAGTGTATTTTCTCTGGTTTTAATTTTTTGCCAATGTTACTTCAATGGCTGTAGAAGCGTCTAATCCCCAGCCGTATGAGGCTGACGAGCAGTTCACGACGCAGATATAACTGACCTCTGCTCATCCCCCCGGCCTCTAAATTACACTCAACATGAGCTCATATTCAGCAAACATCCTGCACAATATGACTTCAGTGTTTACTTTTGTAAAAAATATCACACGCCTGACCGAAACGACCAGGGCGGTTGAACTATATTTCAGTATTACATAAGACTCTGGAAATGTGGACAGGCAGAAGAAGGCAAGGTGGCAGATGATAAATAGAAAATTGTTTGTCGCAACATCCCGGCACTAAGCTGTATATGGCCGCAGGAATCCAGGCCATGCGGGTCCCCGGCAGCATACCACCGGATGAAGTCAGTGAACACTTGGAGAGCTCTATCCTGGGAGAGATCGCAAACTAAAATAGTCACAATGGTGACGCCAGACTCCAGCAGACCAAGTTTAAGAGGCCTGCAAGGTACACTGTAAAAATGAGAGTAAAGCTGAAACAGCAACATCTACAAGGCTTCCTGAAAAGGCTTAAGAGTCACCCAAGGGCCTTGCCAGAGCCTGGCAATATGGAAACATTTTCACAGCAAAAGTTTGGACAAACCAGGACAAATGGCATGTTTTGCTGGTTTCCGAGGTGTAAATATGTGCACATCCTCTACAGAGGACACACGTCCACACATTTTAACACACAGTTACCGTGTATTTGCTTATATTTGCTGAAATTTCGTGAAAGAGCTAAAATATGGCCTGTAAAAAAACTTTTGCACGATGCATGCAGTCGTTCCAGAAGTACTGACTATACCCATGACATACTCTGAAAAGTACACTGTGACATAATTTAGCATGATAACTTATCACACCTCTAATGATAAGCATAATGATCATTTGTTTTTGAAACAGACAATGCACCGGTGTCATCATCAATACAACATTCTTTCTACTTAACATCTCAGGTACCGTACACATCACTACATCCAGTTCAGGATCTCTTGGACAGCTGGCACTGCAGGGATTCAAATTCATGATCTCTTGACCAATAGAGCCTAACTTTAGACAGCAACAACAACAGAAAGTTCAACCTAAGTGTTATTTACTGAGGATACCAATGATATACTCGGAAACGTTTATTGTGATTGAATTCATCAGTAATCAAAGTGAAGCATGTGAAATATAGTGAGCAAAGTTTGTGTTGTGAGCAAAGCCCAAGGTCCCAGCCCAGATTTTTTGGTAAAAAAAAAAAAAAAAAAAAAACCTACGTCAAAACACCTTCCCAGTTGCTCAGTTTTTTGTTTAATACTTTTGAAGCTCGGCGCTCCAAGCTGAAGCAGAGCCTCAACCTCTTATACACACACAAACACACACACACACACACACACAATCACACACACAATCACACACACAATCACACACACTCACAGCCCTACAGCTGTGACAGCAGTCTAAGTCAACGTCTTTGAAAAATGATAACGATTGCCATTACTACTTAATGGCATTTTTGTTCCTCTTCATCATCTAATTAAAAAAGGCACACTGGACACACAGGTATGGTACATTTTAAATCACGGATCTGAGCGGTTATGTGCACAAAATGGAAAATATACATTTTTACAATAAACAATAAAATCCGCTAATCGCTTTCACAGCCGTTATTTATTATTATTAATAAACCAATACGCGATCGCAGCCCTGATGTGAACCAGGGAAAACATTTGAGCTCATCTGAGTTCCATCTAAATTCAAGCGGTCAGCAAGAGATACTGACCATACAAATGATGACTTAAAAGCAGCGTTATTTAACAAGCTCTTAAAAGCCCAGCGAGTTCAACAGGTCAGTGTATTCAAATACACATATGGCCATTTAAAACCTCCACTGGTTCTCAGCAACAGACGGTGAAAGGTCTTGTGGCAATTATCAGGCTGTGGCCACTTGATTGTTCCAGTAAACTAAAAGGTAATAAATTGCTTTTATTGGTGTTTTGTTTGGGCTGATTGATACTCCTTGACCCAGAATTCCAACTGGACACCATCGCTGTCAGTAGCAACCAGTGCAATTGAATCAAATGAGCTGTCTGGTAAGTGGTAAAGCAGTCCTGTAATGTGGAAAACAGATGCCCCCCGGTTCCGGATAATCCAATTACAATGCCATTGTGTCAGCCCTGGTGGTCCCTGAAACAACTGTAAAACTAAGGAAGCTGTCTCATCTTACCCTACGCAGAAAGACAATAAGGTCAGCTATATTCCAGACACGAGAAGGAGGGTGATTCATTTTTTTGCATTTAGTCATGTGTTAATGATAAGAACAGACTAAAATCACTGTAAAATCACCGGAACAGCCAAGTTAACTGAATGAAGGGTATTTAAGTGCTGAGACTTTCCATTGTCATGGAATTTATGGAGGAGTTGAAGCTTCTGGATTAGGTGTCTATTTACATTCAAGAAGTAACTATTACTAAAACAGGTGCCTGTTCCTAAAGGAATGAGTAGGTAGATAGACAGACAGACAGACAGTTAGATAGATAGATAGATAGATAGATAGATAGACAGACAGACACATAGATAGACAGATAGATGATAGCACTGTAGCACAGCTATTTCTTGTGTAGAACCCACTCCTACTTTGGTGCATGTCATGAAGCACCAAAAAATGATGAAAGTAGTGTTTAATATGCTCTGTAATATTTCTATATAAAACTGTTTAATTACAATAACAATGTGTTCATTGTTAATGCATCTACAAGTCTTTGGCCTTTCTTGCTCATACATCAATCAAAGTCTTTTCACTTTTCTAAAGCTGGATTCACACACTGACTAACACAGTTCACATTCATTGCGTCTGGGACATGCGTGCTCCAAATCAGCCCCCAGCTTTGACTAGACTCTATAACGTGATAGCTTTTCAAATCAGCTGTAATGTGTTTTCAGGCTCAGCACCTCTTTGAATATCCTGGGCTTTATTAGACGCCAGCATAATCAGCGGCAGGGTGAGGAAGAGGTAACATGAGATAGGCTGCACATGTGCAGGTCATCAGCATGAGTGACAAATGGCTTCCTATTCAACATCTCCACCTTGGAGTCGGTTATCAAAATAGAGGGACCAAAACATGCATGTTTCATTATTCCATTAAACACTGCATCAGCAAATCCAGTCTGATAAACGGTTACACTTAAATACCCACTTAAGTGGCTATGGGAAGTAAAAAGGAAAAGGATAAAAAAGTGAATAAAATGAAACAGGACAATTGGTGTACATTAAGGGACTATATTAGGTCCCCTTTAGTTTCAGTCGAACAGTAGGAGTCCCCTGAACAGGAGCTCATGATCCCCAGCCACCGCTCCAGGTGTTCACCCTCAAGACGGCTCTCAGAGACCAAGGCTGAACAAGTTTTACAGGCATGCAGACGCCACCGAGACCGCCTATGAATAGCTTGTTTCTAAGGACAAAATTAGATCAGGACACTCGGATGAAGTGGAGATTTTCAGTCTTATGATATGAGCAGAGCTCTCTCTCCAGCCCGGTCTTTAGATCATCATGTCTGATCATCTCACCTAAACCTAACTACCACTGGATGAAAGAAGAAGTGACCACAGTGTGGGTCAGAGCTTAACCACAGCACCACTCCCCCCAACCACCACCCAGAGAAGGAAAGTTTCCAAGTGGAGAAAGCTGCAGGGATAAGATTTCTCTCAGGCTCAAGGAGAACGACCCACAGGTTTGGTCAATGTTCTCCATGCACTCAAGCCATACATTGCCCACCCATGTCAATGAAGTAGGAGGAGGAAGAGGAGGAGGAGGAGGAGGAAGGGGGGTTACTCACCCAGAGGAGATACGAGGTCACTATCAGAGAGATAAGGAGTCTGGAGACTTTCTGGAAGCCTGTCCTCGACCTCATTTTTCAACAGGTCCTGAAAAGCGAGGTCTCCTCACTTTGGAGTAAAGAAAAAAGAAGCTGCTTAGAACAAGTTTGCACAGTTGGTGTCCCCGTCCCACGCACGGTGGGACCACATTTACCCAAACGGAATATCCGAAGGTGCAGGTCCCTCAGCCGAGAAGAAGTTCAGGGGAAGGAGAATGGCTGGGTTGGGCTGGGCTGGTTGTATCCACGGAGCTCCTTCTCGCCCCCACTCTGCTCTGAGCACGCAGGAGTTAGTGGAGCAGGACTGAGTGGCCGGTGCAGCTGGGATGGGACTTGGGACTTGGGACTCCCCCCACCTCCACCTCCTCTCCCTCTCGCCGACTGGAGGAAAAGGCGGAGTGGAGTTCAGGGAGGGATTTCATGTTAAAGAAACGGAACCATGTTTTCCCCAGTCTCCTCTTTGGGAAGACAAAATTTTTATGTGTTTGTGTGTGTGTGTGTGTGTTTGTGTTTGTGTTTATGTATATATATTAGAGTTAGGGTTATACTGTATATATATATATTCTTAATTCATCCAACCCAAACATTTCACATTTCATTCATAAATGTAAAAAATAAACTTGGTATCCAAATATATGCATAAAGGTAAATATGACATGTGAAAAGAGGCCAAACACTAGCACAAATAGCACATCAAGGATCAAAATGGGCATGCTATCTATATGCTACATGCTATCTACATAGTACACCTTTGATGAATTTGTGCATAAAAACCATGAAAAAATGAACAGATTGGCTTTATATGAGGGAAAATATATAGAATTCTCTCTCTGTTTACTTCAGGTTGTAAAACTAACCCCACCATGAGGAGACTGCACTTTAGCCTGGCTAGCTCTCACTGTGAGCTAAAAAAAATTACTGCTGCCAAGGTGCAGAATAAAATAATACAGGTGAAATATATGAACACAAGAAGAATCAAGTATGTTCTTCTGGAGCATTAGAAATATCACATTTTACTCCTACATTAGATTGTGCACTATATGGACAATATGGTTTTCAGGGTTTGTGCTCGACCCTTACTTCCAGTGAAGGACAGTCTTAAAGCTTCGGCAGACAACACCACACTTCCAACTTTTGTGGACAGTTTTGGGAAGACCTTTCCCATCCAACAGCTTTGGGATCAACTGGAACAGAGATTGCAAGCCAGGCCTTCTCGTCCAGTGTCTGACCTCATAAATGCTCTACAAAATAAATGGGCACAAGTTCCCACATAAATCTTGCGGAAAGCCTTACAAAAAGAATGGAAGTGGTTATAGCTGCAAAAGGGGACCAACTCCATATTAAAGTCTATGTATTTGAATGCAACGTCATTAAACTCCCTGTTGTCAGGTGTCCCAGTACTTTTGTCCATATAGTGTATTACGATGCCTGTTCAATATTCAATTCCATTAGTGTATCAGTAATAAGGCATAGTTGAAAGCTTGCACGCTTTTGACCAAAATGGTCATTTTTTTCAATTACATGAATTCACCCTAAATTGTGATTGGCGAAGATGTTCAAATAAACAGTGAAAACACAGTGATTGCCTACAGGCTCATTTGCATATTGCAGTATTAGTAGTGCAAAGGCCAGTATAACAACGTGGATTAGCAAATGAAGTATTGTGCAGCCTTAATACCCACCTTGCAACATATGGGGCAAATATCCTTGCCCTAATAGTAATGCACATTAAATAAATCCGGTGCATGTGATGTAATGGGACAGTATGTACCCCATGTGGAACATGCATTGCTTTGAAATATAAAGCCATACTGTTACTCAGAATCGGAATCATAAACTTTATTGATCTCGGATGAAATTGCTTATGCCACTGGCACACAGTGCCACAAAGACAAGAACAATAAAAAATATAATATAAACTCAAAACATTATAAAACTGTCCAGAAAGTGTTCTGCACTATATAAACTATTCTATATGCCCAAAATGCTGCGGTCAGTAAGGGATTGGAAAAAAAATATCTACGGATAAATAATTAAAATTACTGCTGAAGTCTAATTAATGTAGCCACATTTTTAAAGGCAAGTGCTAAAATACATTAGTAAGCATGTCCTAATGGACCGTATCATCAAAATCCAAAAGTTTTACACCGTGAATAATGTACACAAGTAAGCAAGTTTCTCACTGTGTTTGTTATTGCCTAATGGTCCATGATATCCAAGGCCAACCTGCAGGGAAGAGCAACGTAGCGAGCGTAGGCCAAATGATAGGCCTGTCCTTGTGTGGCTTTGCAAGCGTAATGAATGGCTCTGAATGAATCCGAGGACAGACGATTTCATTATGGCTGATCTACTCCTGTAAGGTACTATTTGTGCATTTAAGTACAGTTGTAGGAGTGTTTATACACCATAGGCTTGTTCATGAAAGTTACTCATTGATGCCATGCAAGCAAACATCGTCATTAACCCCGTTCATGCCACAATTTCTCATTGAAAACCATTCTGAAACAGTTTTTGGCAGCCTGTAGTAATAGCGCCCCCTAGTGGTAGATGCATGCACAATATCTACTAGGAACAGAAAGTGAAGAAATACATGTGTTCAACTGTGAAATACATGAAGCCTTTCAATGGACGGTACAGTAACACACTACAAATGAGTGGTCAGATCACTTTTATTTTTTACATTGCATGTCCTAGCATGAGTTGGAATCACTTCATAAACCGCTGTTCACAGAGAAAAGGCCACGGCTGACATTTGCCCTCTGCTCAGCATATCTGAGCTTTTTTACAATATCAAAGCAGAGGCTCTGCACAGGATCTGTTTACAGGCCCTATCACAGCCGTAATTGGGACAGTGGATGAAGCGGCCTTGCAGGGAGTTCAAACAGCAGCTGCTTTCAATTTAGCCCTCAGCTGCTCGGCTCTCTGAGACACTCCAAAACAAGAAAGAAAGTGGGCTGTAGCTGGTTTTTTGGAGAATGTGTGTAATATTAGATATGCTGAATGGTGCTGTGGGCGAATCAGAAGTGAGGTGTGGTTTAAGAGTTAACTGAGCTCATACAGACCAAGGAAATAATGAACCAAATCTATTACAAGCCAAAGGAAACACACCGTCATCAACAATGACATCAATCATACAGATCAATCAAACAGAAGTAAAAGAAAATGATGGTGTGTTTCCTTTGGATTTATTTGGTCGTTGGTACTGACTTAACGTTTAAAAAACAGAGTCATTTTGTGCCATAATATTTCTAAAAAGAATAACATCAATAACAGCAACTATAATAACAACTATTGATCTAAAACAGTTATCTTTTTGTTTGGCATTGAAACCAATAGTAAGGATGATGCTAAAATGGTTTTAATAATAGTAGTATTGATGTTGTTGTTAAACGTTTCCCTAGACATAAAATGCCAAGTTACAGATCCAAAAATACAATAAATTTAAATAATGCTAATATTTTGTATAATAAATAATAATAGATGGAAACGTATGATGAGAATATGATGATTAATGATGAAAGGTTACACCTACGATTACTACTACAAGTACTACTACTACTAACAATATTATTAATAATAATAATAAAATAATAATAATAATAATAACTGGGATGTTTTAGGTGGTTCATCCTATATTCCTACTCCATTTCAGACATGGATGTTTCATTCCTCTGCACTTGAGATCACGTGGCAGCCCCTTTACTGCAGGTTTTTAAGATACATGTGAGATGTTCAGCCAGAGTAAGCATGTTTCTTATTAACTCTTCTGTTTCTCCAGAAATGAATGAGCAAAATTAAAGTACGTCCAGCAAATTAACTGAATCTCAAACATCTTGGTAGCCCAGGGCAAGGTGTGCTAGATATGGACCTGATTTAAACACTGCAACACTACTGGTGCAACGTATGGAATTGGGTCATACCTGCTGTATTGATTTACCAAACTATTTAAAAGGTAACCAAGAGAATGATCACTATACTCACTGAAGTTTCCGAAAATCATTGCAGCGACTGTGGCCCACTGTGTCAGTGCAGTTCTATGTTTCCATTTAGATTAGGAAGGACAGTCAGAACACCACACAGATCAAGCAGATCTACTTTTTGGGCACCCATACCAGTTCAAAACCATCTGGGCTTTTGCGGCCTGTTCACATGTAGGATGCTTAACTGATGCTTAATCTCCTAGCGCAATGAGTACCACCCCAGGTCCCGAAGGCCCGCTAGCCTGCACATTTCAGTGTTTTCCCTGCTCCCAACACACCTGATCAGCTCACTGAATTGAAGCAGATGAGTTTTAGCAGGGGAAGCACTGAAGAGTGCAGGGCAGTGGGTCGTCAGGAACAGGCATGGGATAACAGTAGTGTGAGATAATAGTGGCCTCTAGCGGAGCAACTTGGTATTGCAGCCACTCGATATTTTTAAGGTACTGCAAGAAAAGAGGATCAGCGTAGAAAATGACCAACTGATAACTTTTATACAAATAGAATATAAAAACTCATTTGTTGCAGCCGGGAAGCTTCCTATAATGTAGTGAATTCTCTGCCATTTTATGACCAGATATAACTATAAATGGATAATTCTTGTTTATTATTTTATACCATTTGCTTGACATTACTTGCTTGTCTTCCCCAAAATAAGTATATAATACATTGTTTATGTTTTGATGTCTGGTTTATGACTTTATAACCCAAACTGTACAAATTATTATTGGAAAACAATTATTATAAGGTCTGGGTAATAAACTAAACTAAACTGATATATATATCAGTTTAGTTTAGTTTAGTTTATTACCCAGTCCTGAGTTGTGATGGACACACATTAATAACATTAATAATCCTGCTTTGTCTATAATGATCCCTTTATGCAGGTACATGAAGGAGACTGTGACTCTGATGCTGTAAAGAAAGCGTAGAGGACAAGCACGAAAAGCTGGTTCTGCAGAGTGGATTTAGGAGGAAAGAGGACTTCACAAACACAGCATGACGACTGCAGTTCTGCTGCCATCCTACCATTCCGGTCTGTAACGAGCCCAACAGCCGAGTGTTGACAAGGGAAACACACCGTGACCACCTGTTCGGCGCCACGCCCACTCAATTATGCAGCCTGAGACGCCTCAACCAATCAGAGGGCCGTATGCGAATTGAGGCAGATAAGTCCAGGTAAAGGGGAACTTTCTTCGTGACTTTAATGAATTGGAAAACAGGTCAGAGGAAGGGAGAGAGGACTCAGTGTCATAGGGACGGTTGTGGTGATATTTAGAACTCCTCTGGATTATATATTACTTTAAGCAATATTTACGTGTTGGCTAATCGTTTACTCGTCACTCTGAAGGTAAGAAAGAGAAGAGCGGAAGAAAGAAGGGAAAATGGCACATGTAAACAGAGAGAGGACAAAGAGGACTCGGTAAAGACTCCAGCTACAGTAAAACCAGACCTCTGACGACACCCAGACGATGGAGATAGACTCAGTCCGGGTGGAGTCGAGTGTTTGGGTCGGTACCAAAAGGTACCGGGCCCTGCTGAGCGGCTGGTTCTTCAGCTGGACCGAGCTGGACAAGAAGAACAGAGACAAGACAACCAGTAAGTGAGAGCTGAACCTCCCTGAGGCAGTACAGCCTCAAAACCTGTACTGATTACAGCGTGTTAAAACTGATCCTAATTTGTCTGATTTTTACAAAAAAGTCATTTTTAAATAAATAAATAAACTGGTCCCAAATGAACCCCTGAAGTCTGTTAAAATAAAAAAAAAATAAAAAATAATAAATGTTGTTTATAATGTTGGCTTAAATTAGTCCTAAATTATTTTCTGAAGTCAGCTATAACAAAAAATATAAATTAATAAATGTTGGTTATAATGTTGGCTTAAATTAGTCCTAAATGAACTCCTGAAGTCAGCTACAATTAAAAAATATTTTTTAATCCCTGTGTAAAAGTACTCTTTCCTCCTAGCTGAGTAATGGAGAAAGCGTTCAAGATTTTCTAGATATATTCTAGATGAGTTTTTTTTTTTGGACCACTTTTTTTTAAATAGACCACACAGGCCATTCCATAAATCAGAGTTGAGACAAAGCATTTAGGAAAAGCCAGAGCCTTAAAAGAAAGAGCCGTTATACCTAGATACATCTCAGCAGTGAGAGTCTAAATAAATAATTTTTCCTTTCTGTAGAAAGTCTTGGTTTGAGGTTACGCCGAAGTAATAGACACTGGTGATGGATTCTCGATTTAATGAGTAACAGGTGTATCACTTAAATCCCCGTGTCAAGTGTCTGTGTGTGGTTCAGTTTCAGTGCCGATTGGTGAGGTGGTGGCAGTCGCCGAGGGCCGAGTGGAGATTCAGCCGCAGAAGAGAGTCGAGGATACCGACCGAGACTTCACATGTAAGTTACTGTTGGTGAAGTTTATGGTTCAGCTGAGACACCGGTTCCTTCAGCTCCCGTCTGGTACCTGATCTGAGCAATCAGCGTCATCCGTAAAAGACAAGAACAGAACAGAGAAAATTCAGCACCACTACAACAGGCCAGGGCAAACCACATCAGGGATACACTGATACTGAATTTCCAAGTTTGTAACCAATAATAAACTCCTTGTTAGGTTGGTTACTAGGGATAACACCACTAATCAACTTGTGAATAACTTCCATGAACATAAATACTTTTTTCTTTTCATTTTGTAAGTGCCAGTGCTCTGAGTTCTGATTTGTCAATTATTTGTAACCAGTAATTAACTCCTTGTTAGGTTCGTTACTAGGGCTAAGACCACTTATCAACTTGTGAATAGCTTCCATGAAATCAAATACTTTTTCTTTTTGTTTTGTAAGTGCTCCGAGTTCCAGTCTATCATCTGAATTTCCCATCCAGGATTTATTCATGGCTCATGTACACGGGCACCATGCAGCTGAACGTAAACACGACATCGGGATTGTCTTTTTACACAAAATCGATTTGACAGATGGAAGAAAAAGATTTTTAACGCTCTGATACTTGCACTTCAGTGGACGTTTTTATTGAACATTCACGTAAAGACAACAAAGGATTGGAAATTGGATCAGCTGAGCAGCAACAGTGATAATACGATCAGCAGATAGAAACATTTCATTGCTGACTCATAGCTGAAGCTCTGCACTGGGTTTGTGTTTGTGTGTCGAGGAGTTTGAGGCTCAACCACAGCTCGGAGCTCCGATTATTAAAGGAAGCAAACAAACCCCAAGCAGCCGTGAACTTGACAGTGTTGAGTGGCTTTAGCATTTTTAAAAGTTGCATTTTGTTTTGAAGTGATTTATTTTGCTCACTTTTGTAAAACTATAACATTTGAACTTGGTGTATCAAGCCCAACAATAGTAATAGAATACATTGCAAAGTATTTTCATTTCTTTTCACACTTATCTCTCCCTCATGTCCTATTTTCCCTGCCGCAGTGTTTTACGTGAAGCGCAGTCGCAGTGGAATTGGGAAGGGGCCGTTGTGGAGGCTGGGCAGGACCCAGTTCTCTTGCCCCAGTCGTGACCTCAGGGACCAGTGGGTAGCACAACTGAAAACTGCACTTAAAACTCACAGTGAGTCCAGCCACACTCATTAAGATAAAACTGTGATTGTGATGTGTGTTCATGTGAATGAATCCCTGATATCATATCTGTTCACTGGAACATATAAATGTCTTGATACACACACAGCATCTGACATCCAAAAAAAAAAGAATTTCAATAGTAATAATAAAAAAAATGTTTAAAGATAATTTGCTTATTGCAAATTATCTTTAAACATTCTGTAATATCAGTACTGCCATGGACAATATTGTGATAGTGACTAACAAATTATTAGAAGTGGGCGATATGAAAATTTTTAACATCTTTAAGGAATTCAAACAGACAAAAGTCAGTTCCAACTAATTGCCGTACAGGCAGTGTAAAGTGGCTTGTTCGTAGACTAGTGAAAAGGTTGAACAATGGTCAAAGAAATTGAACTTGAGTTTAATTGTATTTTTTACTGTAAAAAAAATCCCAAAGCTTGAAGTTGGTGGAGCTCCCAATTGGCACTGTCCAGCCATCCATGGCCAGGAGTCCAAGAGAGCGCAACTGGCTTTGTTCTCTCTGGGAGAATAGGATGGCCCTCCCTCTCCTCCATCACTCAGCGTGATGCTGGCCAGTGCAGGAGTTGGCAGTCCAAGTCATCTGAGGCTACAAGACAGATCAGATTAACATGATAAATACTAACGTAGATGTCCAATTTCTATTCAAACCTGAATTAAAGAGAGATGTATTGAAATGTTTCTCAGAGGTGTTAAATTTAAGTTCCACAGTTTAACTGCACTGCAGTCAATCCAGTTAAACAGGAATAATTATGCTCTCTTTGTAATGAAACATGCAGACGCCTATTGTTCTTCAAGCGCTGACGATATGCACTGTGTACTTAGGACGGCATATCGCATATTTCTCACAAGAACACTCAAATATTGTCATGTTGCTCACCCCTACAAACAGTATAGCCTATGTTACTCCCTTCCTTATGCATGTCTTTGGAACATAATTCACAACTCTGCACCTCTTTGTGTCTCTGTTCGTATTCCCTCTGCCAGGTCCCTCTCGACCTCACAGGTTGCTGGTGTTCATTAACCCCTATGGGGGAAAGAAGAGAGCCAAGCAGATCTATCACTCTTTAGTGGCTCCTCTGTTCGAGCTGGCTGGCATCAGCTCTCATGTTGTGGGTAAGCCACTGAGACGCTGCTTATACAACACCACTCCGGTATCTCTGATGTTTGAGTGTCCCCAAGCGTGGCTCTCAAGTGACAGGCTGTGGGCCTTTATCGAGAAGAGGAAGGGGAAAGATGGTCAGATAAAAAGGGAAAGGGGTGGATTGTCAGATCAATTATTAAGCTTATGGAGTGATCACTAGCCAAGGAAAACCTCTTATCTCTGAAGTGGTAACTCTGTGAGAGCAGGAAAAAATGTCCAAACTTTAATGTATGTTAATACATTATGTATGTTGTATGGATGTTAATGAATTCTAAGTAATTTAGGACCATTTCTGTTGGTCACACGGTGTGAAGAGGCTGCTCTGGGGTTTAAATTTTTTTTATATATATTTTTTTTTCAGTAAGGTTCTCTTATTTGTAGATTTTCAGGCACTGAAGGTTTGAGAGCACAGCATTTGTAATATTACCTTGTTTTGTGTTGGTGACAGAATGAGGTCACGGGCCTATTTTCAAGAGAAGGAAAAGGAAATAAAGCCAGATCAATTATTAAGCTTGTGAGTGTGCAGTACAAAAAATAGAACACAGGCTTTTCTTTAGGCAAAGTTAAGCACGTGAGCCTTACTTTACAAAGTAAGGTTCTATTAAAGGAACGGTTTGCTGAAAAATCTGATTTACACAATTTTCTAGATGTGGTTGATCATCCATGAAATGCTTGGTGTCCAAATTTTGCTTCCTTAGTTTAGAACTACCACTGCAAGTCTAACAAATTAGCACAGATATATAAAGCAAAAATACATTACCAAAAAAACTCTCTCCACCCACTCAAACATTACAGTCAGACAAAGCAGTTTTAAATGAGATGACAGTCCTAAACCACATTAACAACCTTAATGAGAATCTGGATAGTGATGCGGACTCATATGTATGACCCTAATGAAGATCTGAATGTGTGATGCATTTTTATGGAACTAATGTGGGCTATTTGCGTGACTGTTCAGTTTTAGTGTTTCTTAGTGACGTAAATCTCTCAGCTGCAATTTTGAACTAAAGAAGCAAATGTGTCTTTACTGTTTGACAACACTTGGAGTAAGCAGACAATTTTGTAAACGAAACTTTTTTGCTAAACTGTTCCTTTAAAATGGAAACTGTGTCACTTCATGGGCGGTGATGATGCATATCAGATATTTTTCAGATATTAGATTTCAGATTTCAGATATCAGATGAAGGCTTGAAACAAATCTTTTGTTTTCTTTTGTTTTAGTGACCGAACGAGCAAATCAGGCCAGGGACCATATTCTAAAGAAAGACCTGGCCGGGTTTGATGGGTAAGATACGTAACATCGTCCCACATCTCTTGAAATCAGAGCTTCATCTTTGACTATTGTCCAAGTTTAAGCATTTCAGAGGTAATTAACAGGAAACCCTATGGCCCAGTGTAACATTATGCAGTGCTAAATCCCTCCTTAGAAAACCTGTAGGGCAGCTTTACAGAAATAGTTCAGCCATGCTTTCTAAACTTGGTAACAATGAATGGAAGCCAGTAGCCTGCAGTCAGAATGTTGTAATCTAAACAGTGCTAACAGGTGTCAGTTCCCTTTTAATGATTGTTAGCAACTTTAGCATTATTGACTGAATCAGTTGTTTAAATGTGAGCCCAAGACTCTCGAGGGGTTTGAAGCTTCATCAGTGCTTTACTGGGCAACTGGTGGCCTAGTGCTCAGGGAGTTGCCCGTTCAATCAGAAGGTTGTTAATTTGAATCCCAGCACTGCTAGTGGTACCACTGAGGTACCCCTGAGTAAGGTACCATCCCCACACACTGCTCCCCAGGTGCCCCTCGTTGGTGGCAGCCCCCTACTTCACTTGGTGAATGGGTTAAATGCAGAGAAAGAAGTTCATATTGTTCATGCTGTTTGCTGTGCCGTGGTTTGTTCACACATGAGCATAAGGGCCACTTTACTTTACTTTACTTTGACAGTGTGTTCAAGCCAGCAGTCATATTTCTTTCCACTCCTTTCAGTGTGATTTGCGTGGGCGGAGATGGAATGTTCAGCGAGCTGCTGCATGGCGTGATTGGCCGGACGCAGCAGGAGGCGGGCATTTCGGAACATGACCCTTCTGTGATGCTGCAGCCATGTGACCTGCACATCGGCATCATACCAGCAGGTCTCTCAGAGTTTGCTGACTAAAAACTGTGAACAAATAAGGAAGCGATGATGAATATGATCAGTGTGTTGGGTTAGGGCGGGCATATCCTGTGGAGTATATGGTTATTGAAGATTGAATAGTGGTTGATTGTTTGCTGTGTTTATTCTCCTCTACAGGCTCCACAGATTGTATTTGTTTTGCCACCGTGGGTGTGAATGACCCCATTACATCAGCACTGCACATTATTATTGGTAACTCTGCATTTTTTAAAACATTTCAAAATCTACAAAACCAGATCTGGAGAATCGTATCTGTATGACTCAGTATTTATTCCCAGTAGAATTAACTATGTAGTGTTTGACACCCATGTAGCATTGGGTTTATCTTATGCCACACAGGACCATGGTCATTTGCGTAAAACATCTCACATGACTTTTAGCCTTCCATTTGAACATTTTAACATCAATTCATCTTAAAGAAATCATTCAGCAAAAATTGAATTTACATAGTTCTATTAACCCCAGATGTAGTTGATCAGCAAAGACAGAACTGGAGCTACGAGACTACCATTGCAAACAAGTGCTGGTCACTCGTCAGTAGTCACCCAATTTGTTTCTGTAATTACATCCTGAAAGCCTCTAAACATTCAAGCTGCAGCCAGCTCTTCATTAAGGTGGCAAAGACTTGTTGGTATGGTTTAGGGCACAGTATGACGTATAGAGAGCTATAAAAAGAATTTAAGATACTTGTAGGTGTTTTATGCAAGTGACTGCAGGACTTAAGGTAACAAAAAAATAACCCTTAAATCAATAGTTTGGCAAAAATCGAATTTATTCCCTTAGCTCTAACAACTAAACTAAAAATAACAGTACAAGCCTGATTATTGTACTTCTGTACATTTTTTATAGATGAGAATTTCAGTTTTGGGAACCACATAAGCAAGTGAACTTGACAGTACTCAGTACACATGGTTTGTGGCAAATGTGTGACATGCTATACATGATTATAAGCTTCAGGTTTTATTCAAAAGCTGTAAATTAAATGTTTTGTCACCTTTGATCTAAGAAACAAACAATTCCAGTGCAGTACTACTACGGATTGATTGAAATGATAGAATTTAATTGTTTCTGGACTAAATACAGTTAACCTGGCTTCATAACATCATAATCTCTCTCTGTCTAGGAGACTCTCAGCCTCTGGATGTCTGTTCTGTCCATCATCAGTCCACACTGGTTCGTTACTCTGTTTCATTGGTGGGTTATGGCTTCTATGGTGACGTGCTGGCTGAAAGTGAGAGGCACCGCTGGATGGGACCTCTCAGATATGACTACTCGGGTACAAATAGTCTCTTCGTATTAAGAGTTGTTTAAGCTGGGAACTCCTGAGAGGCTGGGAACTGTTTCAGCCACAGCCATCTATGGCAGCTGATGCAGCAGAGCTGGCAATTGTGGGATTCACCCTCCCAGCATTGATAGTATTGTTTGATTTGGGGAGACCTAGATGGTGGGTTAGGGTTAGGGTTAGAATGGGACATGACCAAATTGGCAAAAAAATTGAGAAACAATCGATTAAGATTGTTTATATATAAACAAGTGTATTTCTTTACATTTTATATTTACTTATTCCTGCTTTTCTATCTAACGCTACTTCATGTTCTCGCAAAACCATAGAAAATGATCTCAATCTGTGGTTTTGGACTAAGTGGGCTTTCTTTTACGTCAACTTTTCCACCGCCCTTATCCTCTGTATCCTCTGTGTAGGTTGTTTAGTGTACCTGTGCAACAGAAGCTATCGGGGAATAGTGCAGTATCTACCGGCGGATCCCCAGATCAGCAGCCCTAGAGACAACACCCGCTGCCTCTCCGGGTAAACACAGGCTTTTTAAAACTGTTTATTAATGCAGAACTTTTTACAAATCACAGAGAAAAAAAAATCACTTTCAGCATATAGAATATGAATGTCTTACCTGTTTCACTTCTAGATTATACATATGCAGTACAGCTTGTATGCATTCATTCAGGCATACCCTGTGGTATCTAGAGGTAAAGATACCAGTGAAAATACAAATAATGAAATATTTAACAAAAAACAGTGCTAAAAACTAAACAATGCAGAACCTTATACAAATCACCCAGAAATATACATAATTTTTTTTCACTTTCAGCATACAGAATATTAATGTCTGACTTATTTCACTTCTAGAATATGCAGTACAGCTTGTGTGCATTCATTCCGGAATACCCTGTGGTATCAAAAGACAAAGTAGAGGGGTGGTGGAGGCCTAGTGGGTAGGATTGCCTCTAGACCAAGAGGTCATAAGTTTGAATCTTACCTTGAGCATACCACCACTGGGTTCCTGAGCAAGACCCTTAACCCCAAGTTGCTCCAGGGAGACTGCCCCCTGTGGTTAGGGAATGGAAGTCGCTTTGGATAAAAGCATCTGCTAAATGCTGTAAATGTAAATTTTATTTAAAAAAAATAAGTGCTAATAAAGCTGAGCAATCTAAAACTGTTAACAAAATTCTGATTTGGCTTAAGTATTGTGGTGAGGTTAAGATTTAATGTATGGGTTTCAGGCCTAATGGGCTTGAGTCCTACAGAGTTAAACTCATTTGTTAATTGTCAGGTTGGGTAGGTGTGTTTTAGAGAACACTGGAGCAGAATTGAAAATTCCTTGTATAGCCTAAAGTGTTGTGGCTTATTGAATAGACATGTAAACATCAATGAGCATCTACAGGGGATCATTAAGGTGAAGTTTTGGAAGTAATTTTCTTCTGCTAGGAAACCCAATTTGGTGAGGATGCACTAGAGATTCAATTATATGAACCCCAGGGGAGGGCCATTGTTGTTTTACCTCTGCAGAGTTTAGAAGGAGAGTTCTGAGCAAGCTGCTGATGGCCTGAATTCCTCAAAGCATTCTGAAGCTCAGCTGTTACTATATAACTATATAAAAAAATGTGTGCCCGTGTATCTTTCAGGAATCATAATCTGTTGTGTGTGTGTGTGTAGGTGCCGAGTGTGCTCAGAGAGTACAGAGAGACTGTTTCCCCACTCAGACAGCTGCAGCTCCCTCTACAGCAGGCAGCTCAGTCAATACAGCAACGAGTCGGAGGGTAAGACCCACCAGCTTCTCACTTTTACAGCCACAGCAGCCACCGCCATTCAACAAGCATGTCAGGATAGATCTAGATTCCTGGCCACAGTCAGCTTATAGGCAAACTCCTGGGTGTCTGTCCCTCAAACCACATTAAACTAAGCCAGGTTCTCTAACTGGGTTTCAGCTTTGCTAAACCCAGCAAACACAACCTTCAGTTAACTATTCAGTGTAACACTTGAAGATGTTTCTTATGTGCTGGTACATGAAAATATGACATTTATGGCTAAGAGCCAATCACATAAAGCTCAAAGAGAAGTTGAGCTGCTTATTTTTTAAAGAAGGACAAAAAATCATAATGTTTAAATACAGCTCTGGAAAGAAATAAGAGACGGCAAAAATGGTCAGTTAAAATATTTATATTGTTCTTTAAAAGAAATGGCAAAAACATAAAAATAAGAGAAATGATGCAGTGTTTCCAGAATTTAAATAATTCATAGAAAAAACATCACTTGTTCACTCAAACAAAATGGCAATAATTACCTTTGACAAACTTCTAGTAGTGTTTTACCATCCAACTGGTCACATTGCAAGAGGAGAGTGTTGATTACAGCAGTGTTTTTATACTTTTCCTCATTAAATAAGATTTGATTCAGGTGATCACTAATCAGTCCCTCATAAAGCAGAATGAAGTACCTGCTCCTTTGAAATAAAATCATTGAATAAAATCTTAAAACTTGCAAGCTCTCATGGTCCAGTTATAGAATGCCAGCTCAAAAACCAGCCTGTTTCAGCTGGCACTGCTATTTGAATCAGGCACAATGCAGGCCAACCAATCGGAACACAAAACATTTACATATATCAGTCTTATGGGCGGCGCAAAATCAGCCTGTTTAAAGAAAGTGAGTATAGTTATGTGGAACTGTATTGTGGTGTAACGCGGGCCCTTTACAATCAGTCATATATCTGAAGCACAGGAGTGGATCTTATTAGTGCATCTTGAATTTCGTCTAATGCTTCTGCAGGAAATGACAAGAAACATCAAACATGGCAAACATCTGCAGTGCTGTGATGCTAAGTTGTGAATTAATAAGGCAGAAAGTCTCCTTCTACCTCTTCCTCCTTTTATCTAGTTCCGCACCTTCCAGTCCTCTTGCAGATACCCGCTAATTTGCGCTGCGCCGAAGGAAATTCGGCATGGCTCACGGGCCCATTTTGATTTCATTAAACAAAGTATTTAAGCATAAAAATTGTTTAATCGTCTTGTGTCATTAAGAGATGGATTTCGCTTTGCATGCAATTTGCATATATTTTTCGTTTTTCTGTTTTTTTCCCTTTCCTGGGCCCCGCAACTATGCAAATTCCCAGGCCCAGGTTATGGCGGAGGTGTTTATTGTTGTCACTTCAGGCTGTTGTGCGCTCCCTCGCCTCCGCTGTGCAGAGGTGATGCTAACATCTGGCTGCCCCGGGGAGGAGGAGGAGGGAGAGAGAGAGAGAGAGAGAGACGGGGAATCACGCTGATCACGGAGAAGCAAAAACTAGAAGATAGTACTTAGCCGGTACTTATCCTTTAAGCTTCCCACAGAGAGGATGAAACTTGCAATTCCCTTTTGGTGATAAAATGGATGAGCATATGCCAAAAAGAACAGATTTCTTTCCCCCCCCCACATGAAATTGGCAAGGAGCAACATGGAAACACCGTGAATTAAATGACGAAAAGTTGTATGACTGATCGGGGAGCTGGTGAATGAGCAAATGAATATTTCAGCATTGCGTTTGCAATCGGGCTTTGGAAAACAATGCAATGTGCTTGAATAATTAAATCTTTCACACATTCGGCGAGTCTCAGGAACAACACTGGTAACAGAATGATGATATGAATGGCTTTTCAAATAGGTTTTGAGGGTTTTTTTGCTTTCAGACAAAATCTATCCATTCATATCCACAATCACCTCCGCACAGAACACAACGTTTTTCACCATATGTTCGACAAGGTGGACAAAATGAAGATAGGTGTTCATGACCACTTAAAGTACTTAAAGGACGTGGCCTGTTTCATTACAAAGACAGAATAAAATGGAACGTTTTGAAGCACATTGTGTGCCGTGACACATTTTTGCTCATATTCATGCACTCATCTAAGTCTGTGAAAAAATTACATAATTTTCTTACCTAGGTTGTTATTTACAGTACTTCTTTGGTGTTTCCCCTATTGCAAAATAGGCATGCCAAACATTCTCTGTGGCTTCTATGAGATTCAGGTCTTAGGATGTCTCTGGCAGGCCAAAGCTGTATTTGAATGATGCCGCACACTTGGAAACACTCATTTCCCACTTGTGAATTTCACTGCACTTTCAGTCTTCTTTTCTGGATTTTTATGTACTCTTTGATTTCTTCTGTTGTTTCATTTGATTTTATATTTATACTATTCCTATAAAGCACACCGATAATGTGCTAAATGCGCTATTGTGTATGATAATGGGCTAAATAAACAAACGTGTCTTCACTGTGGCCGTAAAAAACGTATTACAAAATTCTAGATGGTAGAATGTCCAATGTGATAAGATCTACCTAATGGAATTCTATGTGATTTACATGCTTTTTAATACAACAAAGAAAGAGCAACATAAGTATTTCCCAGATCTCTGTGCTTTCTTTTTCCATGTAGTAGGCCTGTCTTTGACCAAGCAGACGAAAAAAGTCGTATTTACTAGTGACCATCTGGTATGTCCAACCTTCCAATGAGGACAAATTGAGCACGCTATAATGTTCATTGACTTGTATAAGCAGGATAGTGCCGTTTTATTGACAAGGAAAACCAACATAAGGGAGATGTAAACAATCAAAACCCTAATAATCAAACACAGATGTGTTGTTGTGGATATTTACAGAAATTATTTTTTTTTTTAATAAAGCAACATCATTATGTGTTTCACTATGTGCATTTTAATCTTATTATTATGTGCAATAGTCTACCATGTGCCATATCATGCAACGTTCTTATCGGGGGCTAAAACTATTATCATTATTTGCAATAACATTATTATGTGCATGAGTCTTAACATGTGAAATATCACTACTTACTATCACTATATTACTGATCTACTACTGATCTCTATTACAGCAATAACAGACTCCTAACCACCATCTGTGTTATTAGTAACTCACTGTAAGTTACTTATCTATAGTATATCTCGTCGGGGCCCATACATTAGTGCACATGAATTTCCAATGATGGTAAAACAAAACTCACGCTACCAAGTAACGGTAGTGCTGCAGCCACCAGAGCAGAAGTTCTGATGGAACTTCAAATGCAGGCCTTGTAGCTCTCCAGGCCTCGGGAACCAAATCCTTGTGAACGCCGTCAAATCTTTCCTCTACCTCAGTTCAGCAGCAGACACACTGTAGGCATTCGCAATGGACTGTCCATGTAACAAATCGTTTTTTCAATATCAACACTCAGGGGCAAAATAAAATGTTCAAAGTAAATGTGGTGGCCGCACAGAATTACTGAACACTTCTAGATGAAGAAATATCATCTTTCGAAAGTTTGTTTTTCTGCTATGCTGCTTAATATTTGGTTCTATACAAAAGTACTAAGACTCCAACGATTTTGTAGCTTCGAACCGTAATAAAATCCAGATCACACGCTGGTAACATTTTTATCTCTTCCCCTTTCAGCTTTCTCCTTTTCACACTCTCTCGTCTCTCTCTCCTTCCAAACCTAATTAACTCCCTGATTGGCTGGAAACCTGTTTGCCTCATTAAACATGAATAGACTCTGGAAGCTTTTATCAGAAACAAATAGCGAAAGATTGTGGAAAATTGAATCTTATCATTATTATATTGTACAATACCATTAATAAACTAAACATAACAACAACAACAACAACAATAATAATAGTATTCAATCACTCATTCATTTTCTGTAGCCGTTTGGCACTTAGTCCTTACTAGGGTTGCGGATACCCGGAGTCTATCCCGGGGTCTTCGGGCGCGAGGCAGGGACTCACCCTGGGTGACACACACCATTCATTCACACACTCACACCAACGGTCAATTTAGAATCCCCAATTCACCTGACTGCATGTCTTTGGACTGTGGGAGAAACCCGGAGACCCCGGAGGAAATCCACACCCACACGAGAAGAACATGCAAACTCCACACACACACACACACACACACACACACACACACACACACACGGCCAGGAGCCGGATTCAAACCCCCAACCCTGGAGGTGTGAGGCAACACTGCTACCCACTGTGCCACCATTAGGCCAATAATAATAATAATAATAATAATAATAATAATAATAATAATAGGGTCCTACAATAATATTCCAGACCATGTCTAGTGCAAATATAAACATGATCAAACACATTAAAGTAGCACTCCAAATGACAATATTTGGACGAAAGAAGACAACTTTTATTTTTATTTCAAACAATGATGCTGATGCATTGGATTTTGGATTTTTGTTGGAGCAGTTGAAGTTGTTTTTGAACACCTACATCATGTGTCTCACCAAGAAGCCAATCTGAATGTTCACATTGGTCCACATCCATGAAAGTAGCCTCCAAACGCAGACAGGAAAGGAAAGAGTGACTTAAAAAAGAGAGAGAAATATGTTTTTGTATTGCAGAACGTTTTCCATTTGTTCTCGGAGGAGCTGAGAGATGAATGTATGCATTAACCTAAAAATCTTATAGAGGCATATGGTGGTGTCAAGGTGGAATTAAGTCTGGAAAAAAACTCTGGTCTTATGGGCCTGGCGAAGCGATAGACATCTCCACTGGGCTGCGCGAATGTGGAAACCATTTTCCCCCAAAAACCCTGATAAATAGGATTCTTACATTGCCTCAGGAGCAAAAGGCTTATGACTGTTGCCATAGGAAACAGAAGCAAATAAACCATAGCTCAGGTAAAACCTCAAATTAAGTTTTAATGCACCAGGACAGTTCAGTCTCGCAGAATTGCTTTAACCTTCTAGTATTATCTGAAGCCCCATTTGATACCACAGAAGAGGTGCGAGAATGAGAATGGAAGTACAGATACAACACTGATAACTACCAGTGGCGCCACCAGATATATTTTATAGGGGTGCTTTGGGTTTGCTGGACCGTCAAGAGTGGGGGTAACCATTTTTTTTTTGCTATTGACAAAACACAAACCTACTCTTCAAGACTAAATGAACTCTCCCATTGTCCAAATAGCAGTAACCTATACCACACAACATCTCCGCCATATTTTCACTCATTATCCAAGCGGATTATCTTACACCAGGGTGCTGGAGCCAATCCCAGTGGTCACAGAGCAAAGAGTGGAGAAACACCCTGGACAGGTTGTCAGCAGGGCATACAAACAAACATTCACCCACACAATCACACCTAAGGGCAATTTAACATTTCCAATCCCCCCCTGCATGTATTTGGACTGTAAGAGAACTGTAGGAGAACATACAAGCTCCAAACAGGACCCTTTGGCTCCCCTCCTCGTATCAAACCCGGGGCCTTCTTACTTATTAACACTGAGAAGGAGGGAAGAAGACACTGGGGAAGAATAAATGGACGCGTAAAGCAGGAGTGGTGATGGTCTTTTAACACCTGAGAAAGCTAAACAAACAGCATGAGCAGATAAACTAACAGCACAAACCAAGTGAACAGAGTAACCAGGAGTGTCGATGTGAAAAACGTTTTCTAAATGCCCCGGAAAGACCAGAACTCACTGTGAAATGGACTTTGGCTTTGTTGTCCCCTCCAGTGTGTGTGAAAGCGGTCCTGGATATGCGGAGTAGGTTTGTATTCTTATTTTGTCATGAAGGAAGATCTTTTAGGCAGTCATATATTATTAAATGCATAATATTCATAACATAAAATCAATGATGTCATTCTGTATTTACTAAAAGAAGTAGTCACACTGTATTTGCCAGTTAGATCCTAGCTATATTAACATCTCCGGGAAAAAGAGCATGAGGTCATTTTGTGAAGTACATTAAAGGGCTGTTTTAAATAAAAGGAACAACACATGAAATCAAATCATTAAAATGACTTACTGTCTGATGCACACATATCTCCTACTTTACCACATCCATCGGTGTAGAAAGACCAATATAGGACCACAGGTGACCAGATGTTGCAAAAGCAAAGCAATGGTAGCAAAATGGTTTGTGTTGCACTGGTATGTGCGGATCAGGCACAAGTCAAGTACGTGTATGGTCATTTCAACTTTATACACAGTTCACAGTGAAATTAAATAGTGTTTTTCGGGGACCCACGAAAAACAAAAACAGAAACACTGCAAGACTTCAGGCAGAGTGCAGGCAGAACAGGAACAGGAAAGGAAAATATGATGAAAAGGGAAATGTGATAAAGAAGCTAGTAGTTAGGAAACCTACTTCAGCATCATTAATGAGAGCACAAAATGACCCAAATACTGTATTTTCTTTAGATAGACAGGGCTTACACTGCGCAGCAACAGATGTAAAATGGCCAATGAGTGTAATTATCTCAAGTGATGCTCTTATTATTTCTCATCCTTAGAACAAATCTCATCCGTTGTCCATTTGTGTAGACGACAGTATGTCATACAAGCTCAGAAACCGTGTAAGCAAGTCTCAGAATATTAGCAGTCCCACGCAGCGCATGGTGATTTAGGCATGCAGATTATATCTCAGTGGGGTGTAAGCCTCCAAAGCTACTTTAGCCTCACATCTCCTGCTAAACTTCAGACACCTAAAATGTCTTTGACTGATCAGCTACTTTGGCCAAATGATCAGTTACATTATTCTGACAGAACGCATACTATATTAGATTACTATTGGACTATTACTGTCTCTAATGAGTTTATGGACATGAATAATATATCAAAACTTAAAAGGAAAATTGAAAAGTATATAAATATATACATACATACGCACACACACACAAACACACACACACACACACACACACATACCCCCCCCCCCCTACACACACACACACACCACGAAACCTGATGCCATGGTAGTCAATATATTTATTGACTACTATGGCATCAGGCATCAGAAAATCAGGAAATCATAAAATGGCTAGAGGGGGAGGGCGAGAGGAGAAGGTGAGAATGACAGGAGAGAGAGAGAAAAGGGAGAGAGGAGGAGGAGGGAGAAAATGAGCATGAGTGTTTTTCAGTCAGCATGAGTGTGTACGGTGAAGAGGTAATTAGAGAGCTGTCACTTGTTCCTGTCAGCCTCTACTCCCTCTGCAACTCCCAGCATGCACGATTTGAAGTGTGTGTGTGTGCGTGTGTGTGTGTGTGTGTGTGTGTGTGTATGTGTGTGTGTGTGTGTGTGTGTGTGTGTGCATGTACGCATGTACGTGTTATTGTGCTTATCGTGCTTGTGTATTTCTGTCTCCTATGGTGGCTTTTTGGTTTAAAAAAAGTATTAATGCATTAGTCTGTATGCGCATATGCAATGTGTGTGTGTGTGTGTGTGTGTGTGTGTGTGTGTGTGTGTGTGTGTGCAAATTTGCTTTCAGGAGCATTAGTTAGCCATGTTAATGCATTCTGTGAATGTGTCTCTCACTAGTGCTGCATTATATGGAAAAAAAAATAGTGTTGTGATTATGTAGTTATACACTATTATACATTAAATTTTATGCATTATTATAATACATATTACAATATTATTGGAAACAACATTAGAGAACCATTAATGTGATTTGTTTTAAGGCTGCATTAGTTTTTGATAGACTGAAAAGATCTCGTCCTGATTGGTCATGATGGTCACAGCCAGCACTCTGTGACTGGTTGTTTGCTTAGAGGACTAATTTGCATATTAAAGCCTTCCGTGTCAGAGGTGGAGAAGCTAATATCACTATATTAAAGGAATCGTACCTTCCATACTTTTAAAGTCACCTACTTCTTGATTTATGTACTAAGAATAAGAATTTATTTTCTGTGCCCACTTTCCAGCCTCCCTTGCCTTTCTTCTGTAAAACCTTTTTTTTTTGCTGCTGCACCTTTAAGACTGATTTATGTAAATGAGCTCCATACTGAATGGCTGCTCTGTATTGTGATTCATTAAAAGAATCGTCCAGACTGAAACACTCCAAATTTGTGGGGCTATACTGTCTTTGTGACATTACATAACGGCGCCTGTGGCCTGGTGGTTAGGGATCTGCCTCTGTGATCAGAAGGTTTTGTGTTCAAATCCCAGGACTGCCAGTGGCACCACTGAGGTACTCCTGAGTAAGGTACCGTCACCACACACTGCACCCCAGGTGCATTTATTGGCTGCTCACTGCTTCAGATGAATCTGTAAAATGCAGAGGACTCCATCAATTTCCTCTGGAATCAATATTGCATTTAAAAAAATCATTTAGTTAAAAAAATACACAAACAACCATTCAGATGGCCAATTTTGTCCTTATAAATGCACATGAATTAGGGAATTAGTTGTTTGTTTTGAAATGCGAGGGAAATATGACATAGGCCCTTTAACAAGCAAATTATATCGCATATGACACCCTATATGTAGAGCAGAACAAAATGACTACGTCGCTGTGATGCCTTGTATTGTACACGTGGCACCCAGGGCTGAAATAACAGACGATGTTCAGAATCAGGCTTAATCACCGCCCATGCCAAAAGAATCTCACATTCACTTACATTCACAGTGATGTCACCGGTGTCGTTCGGTGGTTGCAGTAGCATTACAGTGATGCTCCATTTTGCAGGAGCTGAAACATCAGTCCCTGGAGTGCTATTACCTCCTCATTGGATGAGTAGAGCAATGTGACAGCAGTTTATTTGACAGGTACATTGTCAATGTGTCTTTAACAATACATTCATATCACTGCAATGTCACCTACAATCCACTGTACTCCACAGCCATATGGCACATTGCAGCAGAGTGGACGTCTAACCAGTCAGATTTACTGATGGATAGAAACGGATAGAGGCGTGGAGGAAAATAGTTAAACAATTGTATCAATTTGACGCCGCTGCTTTCGGCGCGCTTCAAGAGTTGCGCCGAATTGGGCATTCAGACACGTTTTTAGGGGGTAAGGGCGCTGAAACGCATTCCCCCCCCCAAAAAAATATCGAACAGCTCTGTCAGGATGATTTGAGACGTCTAAACAATTCAGCCTTCAAATTTCACCTCTTCAGGAGCTTCATGCTCGCAAAAACACACATATTTACAGTAGGAGGCTGTTAAAGGGATGGCTTGGCGTATGACATTTCAACTGTGAGACAATTAGGTAAGACAAATATCAGACGTTTGCTTGGTTTTTAATTAATACATTTAGTTGTACATGTTTTCAGGTGCAATTCATAGTGCAAAATATCAATGGCATGGCATTACTACAACAGGACAGGCAACAATAGAGAGGATAGAGAAAAGGAAAAAAGAGAACTGGGATAAAGTAATAAGCATCAAATTTTAAAAATACGGTACT
>JBBPCX010000141.1:6156684-6179067 GCA_037974365.1 Hydrocynus forskahlii
TGGACAACGCTATGCTTCCAAATTTGCGGACAGTTTGGGGAAGACCCTTTTCCATCCAACACCTTTGGGATGAACTGGAACGGAGATAGAGAGCCAGGCCTTCACGTCAATCATCAGTGTCTGACCTCATAAATGCATGGGCACAAATTCCCACAGAAACTCCAAAATCATGTGGAAAGCCTTCCAAGAAGAGTGGAAGCTGTTGTAGCTGCTGGGGGGGGGACCAACTCCATATTAAAGTCTATGTATTTGAATGCAGTGTTATTGTTGGTGTAATGGTTGCAATACATTTAGTAAATACATTCATAGACACACACACTATATATATATACAACTCCAATACTGGAGTTTACTGTTATGTGTAGGTTATTAGTAAACTGTGTCTCCAAAAATACCAGTCGATTTGTCTCTTTCATTGTTACTCAGTTTATAAATGATTAATATGCCTCGTGGTTATCATCTGTACGTCTGGCTGTCTGTGACGGGGGGTGCTCATTACGCCACAGCACCCCTCTGACTCATGAGTAGTTTGTAGAGTTGGAAAAAGAGTAGGCGAATTTGCATTCAGTCTCTAGAAGAAAAAAAAAAAGAGGGACCATCATTGTTGTAAATTAACTGCAATCTCGGACTGGGTGAAACAGTCCCCTGGTACAACCACTCCTTCATTATTTATTAACCTTGACGAAGAACACCCTCCACATGACTTGCAGTCTCATACAGGATATACAGGGAATGAGATGAGACATGTAAAAAGTAACAATTCTTTGGCATTTATTAGAACAACAAAAAACAAACAGATGTTTAAAGTTGTCTCCAGTAAAAACTGGTTATGGGCGGCAAAGTATAAAAAGTCATCTGGAATGTTTCATTTCATGTGAGCTTATTTCCCAGGAACAACTTAATTTAACCCACAAGAGAGGAGGAAAGGGACCATTTCCATTATATTAACATGATTCTTTTTTGGCTCAACACCTTTAAAATCTCCACAGGACTTTAAAATCTCCACAGGACTTTAAAATCTCCACAGGATTATGACTAATAGATACTGCAACCTTGGCATGTGGCAGCCCGCGTCCTGTTCCGCACAGCTGAATTATTTTATGACATTTATGGTATCGACAGCGTCGTGTTGGCAAGATAAAGGCCACCTGGCTGGCTTTACAATAATTCCCAAAAATATGTCCTTATCACAGACTATTAAACAGCATAAATAAGACCGTCAGCATCTTCAAAAGTAGTAGGTCGGACACAAAGGATGATACTGCACATTCGGCGACCACAGGTAAACAATACTGCTACCAGGTGAGGCAGTCTCACACTCTGTTCACTTTTAAAGGTCGTGCCTCCACTCGTCCTCCCTGAGTCTCATTTCAACACATTCATAGGTCTTTGGTTGCTCCACTGCATGGACATAAACCGCCACGCAGCGTTCGTCCACTCAGACAACGAGTGAACTCTGGTATGTTTTTAAGCGCACGAGTCTGAGTTGTAGCTTCCACTGGGGTCTCTCGGGCGCAGACATCCTTGCTCCTCAGGTGGATCGAAACAGAGGTCAACTGAAGACCCAGTGTTGGTGCCGATCTTCTCTGTTACAGGGGCTCATGATTATCTGGTTATCCTTCAGATGGAGGCACCTATCAGAGGAGGGGTTCTTTACTAGATGCTCCTGTAAAGGGTACAAAAGAAAAAAAAGAAAAAAAAAGGTCAGTAGGATGGAGGGGTGAAAAATGTTTCAGTGCATCGATCTGATCCACCAATTTTGGAATGTGAGATTTGACTACAATAGATCAAAGTGTTTTTGGACAAATTAATATTCTCTGATCCCCCCCTCCCCCCAAACATAAACAAAATGGATTAGTAAGTCAGTAAATGATTAAAGTTTATTATTGATATTCCACTACCATGTAAAATTGTCCAATCATATTCGGTCTATTAAGAAATAAAAATCTAGTGGGACAAAATGACAAACTATGTGTGGTCAGAGATTGAATCTTTGTGAGGTCTCCTAAAACTACATTTTACTCACTTTTTAAAAAATAAAAATGTAAACATTTTTTATGTGTTTACACTGTAGTATTCAAATCATAGTCCACAGAGTCAATATATGGAACCGAAGCTGCAAACAGCCAGTTTGAAATTCACAGTTTTCATGACGATCTGAAAATCAACACATTTCCATATATCTTGCTATACAACAGTTTAGCCTCGCCCATTCACTACGAAGTTACTGGAGGTACCTCAGTCAAGATCCACTCCTGCTCGGGAGCCACTCTGGTGCCGCGGCCCTTCAGCTGGCACAGCTCTATTCTTACATGCTGTGGGTTAGGGCTGGCATGCAGACACAGCTGTTTCCCTATGTTATGCCTGAGCTCCTTGTGTGAGGAGTACTCAAAGTACTGAAAAGAGCAATAATTAATGCATCACTGAACACAGATTTCAAAACTACAGATGCAGAACAAACCAGCGCGTCATCGAAGCTTTAGACTTCCATTCAAAAGTTTGGAATCATTTGACAATTCGTTTTTATATACAGTCTTTCACACGCATTGTGTCATCTGCATTTAACTTATATTTCTGTTGCACTTATCACAAGAAAATAAAGTGACTTGTACTTTGTATTCGCTCATTTAACTTTTTGTGTATTCACCCATTTAAATTTAACTGTACAAAATTCATTTGTACAGCCCTCGTCTCTTAGGATATACAGTCTTACAGTACTTCCAGGTACAGATAAATTGTTACATGTAAAATAAGTTGTTACATGGTAAATAACATGGCTCAATTATTTCTGAACATTATTTTTTGTTGTTCATGATTTTTCTGGAGGTCTCATCACCATATTTGAAATGTACTTTAATAAGCTTATCCCCCATGCTACAAATCTTTCCCAGATATTTTAAAATCTACAGCTCACTTCATCAATCTGAGCTTTTTATGCAAAGGATGTGCATATTTCAAATATCGTTGTTTAGTATTTCAAATACAGTTTGTTTAGCTGCAACCAAACTGGTTTAATATTATTGCAATAAGTTATTCCAAACTTCTGAATGATAATGAATGTAGTATCAATTCAGTTTGTAAAACCAAGAAGGAAATTTCATTACGTCGAAGCCATACCTGGTTTCCGCCCATGTTGTGGCATGTATACATTATAACTGGTTTTCCTCCATTGTTATTCTCCCCCACATCCAGACAGCTCTGAGAGCCCAGGTTCTTGAGCTATATGGTGGCATAAAAACACAACAGACTGAAATCTCTGAACAGTTCATTTGGTATGATTTAGCATCTCTTAATCCTCCTCCTGGGGACCCAATTTTCCTTGCCTCAAAACACCTGATCCAGCTCATCTACTGATTACCAAGCTCTGGAGGAGCTGGATCAGTTGAGTTAACCCTTAGGACTGATTTCAACAAATAAAAACAGTCTAAAACTGGTGTTTGCTCTCCTACACTCTCTCCATTTGCTGCACTTTCGATCAGCACGCCAGCGCTCAGACCCCCCACCTCTGCGGGGTTTTCCCCCACCCACTTGTGAGTTCTCCAGGGTTCAACTCCTGAAAGTTCTCCTGAGTTTTTCTGTTTGTTTTATGACCTAAAATTAAAGAAATGTGGGTGTTTTTTTCTTTATGGGCATTTCTGTGTGATGCCATTTTTTAAAACCCCAGTAGCGGTTGTTATTATCCCATGTTTTTATACGACAATAACTTAGGTTCTACGTGACACAAAAACACCAAACAAAGCTCAGCATTACATCTGACACCTCGCACATCAACACAAACCGGGGGAACTTCAATACAGGGAGCAGTTTTGCTGTATGATAACAATTCACCATTTGTTGTGGTGACGGCATGCAGCTCATGTTCTAAAGGTTAAGGCAGGGAACAGCTGAAACCGCTGGATCCTCAGGACCAGGACTGAGAAAGTCCAGTGTAATGAAACTTCAGGACTTACTGCGCCATACTGAACAGGTTTAAGATCAGGAACAAAAGCTTCTGGGTAGATGTTCTCCAAATACCAGGAAAAGTTCTTGCATTGTAAAGTTTCTCGAAGCTTCAACCGGCCAGAGATGTCACCGTATTTATTCTGCAAGACCAAACACAAAACAAGCTGGGTTAGGTGGAACCAAATCTCCTGTTACAGTGACAAAAGTTACAGTGGTCCTCTCTCCTGATTTCTTCTATTTAGGACATTTGGTTTCAGATCCTCAAACAACATGTAATATAAGGGGACACAGAAACGCAGTTTTTAAATGATTATTTAATCTTTAATCTTTCAGATTTCATTCTTTTTGTTTCTCTTGAACTATTCAGAAATGGACTATCTACTACACAAAATGAAATTGTGCTAGAGCTTTAAATCAGGGACTGATAACTGGACATTAACCAGCAACATTTTCTGGTAAAGACTTCACAGTTCTGTCAACTGCTTCGATCATGGAAAGTCACTCGCCGTCTTGCGAGTTTCCCCTTATACAAATCGTGCAATCTTCATTAGTGGACTAATCTGTAATTTTTTTGTCAGGGTTTTGCAAACAATACAGATCAAAGTGCGTTCCGTATCCGTTCAATACGAAGCACATCTTTTATCTTTCAAATACGGAACAATTCCGTAATTTCACGGAATGTTTGGCAAACCCATTTATGGCGATGTGTCAAGTATTTTTTAAAACACAGTAAATGTTAAAGCAGTAGATTAGAGGAAGACTAAAGATGGTATTTTGAAGTTTATGTAACAGCAGCTTAATTTCACCAGTTAGCACTGTGCAAATGGCATGTCTCATAATCTAAACTAACTAAATTGTGTGAAGTTAAGTAATATCAAGACTTGCTTATGGGGTTTCTGACAGTTATCTAAAAAATGGATGGGAGTATGTTGCCTAGCTGACCAAAAGACTGTAAACCTTGCTTCATCATGTTTCTTAAATCAAGGGTCTTAATATGTTATTTGACCTGTTAACAGCACACTAGAGAGCTTGGGGGGGGGGCTTTTATACCCCTCTCACAGATGCCCTGCAATGGACATGGTGAACTTCAGCTATCAAGCGGCTTCTCCAGAGCATCCTTCACAGATTACGCCATTCTCTTAAGACCAAACAAGCTTTGGGTGTGCCATTAAACCAAGGTGAAAAATGAATTCAACTAAACCAATTGAAGCAGTGGTTGGAAAAACAATATTAGCATCTAAAAGCATTATCAGCTATCTTGAAAGTTGAATTTTGTCCATATGTAGCTACTTTAGACATTCGTTCACAAAATATGAGAGAAATGTTCACCAAACTACCACTTGCAGTGCAGAAACTTAATCACAGATCAAGAAGAGTCATTCACCTCTCTAGCCATCCTGGCTGCGTTCTGGTTGCGGCGGTAGTAGATGAGCTTGTAGTCGTCCATCCACACCTCAGCCAGTCGTACTTGGTTACGGGTGATGACCTCGGTCCCCTTTGGAAAGGTGTGTGGGCTCTTGGTGCGGAAAACGTGCCCCACCACAGAGCACGGGATGATCTCTAGCTGTCCACCACACTGCCACACCTACGGACATTTAATACATTTGCGTGAGCAACATTTCTTAAGAGGAAAATCTCCCACTGTATGCAGCAGATTCCAGATTGGAAGTGAAAAATGTCACTAAAAAGAAAACAAATTAACTCACCCTGAAGGACATCTCCACGTTCTCACCACCCCATATCTCCATCTGGTCATCATAGGTTCCAATTTTCTCAAAGTAGGCTTTGGAAATAGAGAAGAGCCCACCAGCAAATGTTGGAGTTCTAAAAGGAGGAGAAGGGAAGTTTAAAAGGTGCCATCAAGAAATCTACCAAATAACGGTGGAAAACAGGTGTAATTTGATTAAATAAGTTCCACTGACCAGCATGATTCTTGGTACATAGTGACTTTAAATGACCTTACATTCAAATACATAGACTTTAATATGGAGTTGGTCCCCTCTTTGTAGCTACAACAGCTTTCACTCTTCTTGGAAGCTCACAAAACCAGGAATAAACCAGCTGAAATCCTGTGAGCAAATTAAGGCCTCCACAGAGTGGTGCAAACCGTTCTCAAACCAATAATGAAGTCTGATCAAGTCAAACTGCTTAAGAGAAGGACCAACCAGGTCCTTCATCCAGAACACCCTGTAATATCAAACAAGTGATTGCTTTAGAGCACTAGCTGTTAAAAGAATAATTCAGTCAATTATGCAAACTACCAGCTTCTATTTATTGTTAGCAACGTGAATGTGTACAGTTAAACTATGACTGTAAGCAAAACTAACAGTCATTACAGGCAGAGTCAGGCTTAGAGAGTTTGGTTGTATTAAAAAAAAAAACCCAGATGCAATTGCTTTGTTAGTGTGGCTCATTAGAGCATGTGAGAACACTGCCAAAAGAACCCTAGTCTTGATGAAATACATGGACTAATTCCACCTGAGCAGACTGTTTTGCTTTCAAACAAATTCTGGTGGTGTTGAAAAACATTCAAGCTTGTCTAAACGGCCCAAAGACAGAATTCTTGTTACCTTTTTTTCTGCAGACTTGCTTTGGTACATGCTAAAGATCAGAAAACCCCCACAAAAGGCCCACAGAGGGTTCAGAAACTTTTGTGAACCTTATCACAGTTACTGTTGTCAAATGTACAGTTTGTTTTTTACGCACAGACTCTAGAGGCTTACTGCTCCTGTATATCAGAAGACTGATAAAACAAGACATAAACAAAACTAACAAGTCCTGGTAGAACAGAAAACAGCAAAGTCTCAACTACCTTATTATTATCACAGTTGTCGTCAACAAATGCGCATTACAAAATCTGCCCAATCAGTTGTTTTTCCTGTATCTCTTTTTATTACGTTCTTTGGTCTGATGCTCAAAAAACTAAATGCAACAATTTACCATTTGGTCTGGACCAAGGAAAATGAACTATAAGTATAAATTCTACCTAAAAGGCATCCAATCTAAGAAAGTTAAGACTGTTCCAGATTAGAAAAGAATTCAATGAAAATACATCTGAAATAGAAGCAATTTTTGGCAAAACAGAAATAACCAAATACATACAGCTTGAACAATCATTTCAAAACCGTATATTAAGCCACAAGCAACATCTAAATTGTCTCAAGACTGATTTGACAGATCTACAAAGAAAAGGTCCCCTTACACACACAGAAAAAAAAAACTAAATTCTAGTTCTATGTGGAATACCCCAAAACATTCTCTAAAAGTTGTATTTCATCCAATACTCTTTACAAACCAATAATTATTTTGATTTCTCTGACATAACTGCCTCAAATGAGTTATGCTATACTAGGGCTACACAACATGGACAACATACAAGTTTTGTGATTACATTATCTGTTCTGATATGCCTTACAATATATTAAAGGTAACACAAACCGAAATTTTGAATGTTCTCTGGCATGATATATGATGTTAGGGAGGCTTTCTGACCAAGCTGAGCATTTTATAAGATCGTAGGTGGTGGTCAGAGGAGGAAGTGAAACATGATGTTTTTTCTTTAACATTATACATCCGCTCCAGTCATGTAACCAAAACTCAGCAGACCAAGTATGGTATGATAAATGGTGTTTAATATGACCAGATTCATGTTTCCAAAGTTCATATTCCATCAGCAGCACAAAGGATCAGTGTACTGGGAACCTGCTCTTCTGACTTTTCTTGCCGAAACTAAAACTGACTGTTTCTTTCAATGAGCCGACTACGGCTAATACTAAATTTAGTGGAGCAAAAGTAAGGAATAAAGCAGCAACATGATTAGAACATATCAGAATAAGGATGCTACTCTGAGGTCAGTGGACAAATGTCACTAAATTACAACTAACAACCGAATTACAACCAAATTTTGTCTTTTAAATGGTTGTGACAATGTCAAAGTTAAATTTTGATTTCAGACTGGCTTAATAAAATACTTAAAGAAATACACTAAAGACACACATTACTTTTCTCATCAAAACGTATTTATATTTTTTTTATTACATCATCATACTGGGACATTCCAATACTATTGTCAAGGAAAATCACATATTCTAAAATCACATATATATTTTAGGAGAAATCAGTATATTCAGTTGGTAATTTATGGTCTAGATGATTTTCAGATGATTCTTTACTCATTGTATGGAGAATTTTGCTGAGATGATCATTAAAAGGTTTTGTAACAAGTCCTGGGCCGTTAAGGCAAAGGACACAATTGTATTGTCTTGTTATTTTGTTGAAACAATCTTTTCTGAGCTAAAGTCTCTGAATGTTCTTAAGATTATCTCTGTTGTCTTGTCCAATGTTCTTGTCCAAGGCTGTTTCCATGGAGCCCCGTTAGAGAAAGGATTAACTCGGCGCTTCCTAGGCGCATCTTCAGGGTGATGAGACTTTATTGCGGATCTTGACGCAAAGGGGGCCCAGCCTAGTTAGATAAATGACTTAGCTGTTTTTGAGGTATACATATTCCCTGCAAAGGTCGATTGTTAGAGAGAGCGACTCCTGACTGGGACTGCCCCAGTGCTAAGGATCGCCTTTCCCCCTTCTGCAGAAGCGAAATAAAATCTTTGTCTAGAGCGAAGAACCTTTTGTCAGTTTGCTGAATTCCTCCCTGCCGTGACACTATGTTTCACTATGTGAAATCTAAGATTTCCCAAAGAATCCATAATTGACCCAATTGGTTGTGAGTGGTGTAAATCTCTGCCCTGCTTCAAACACATCAAATAAATGAGATCCTGTGTCCTGAAAAACAGTAATGGTCAGTAACCAACTGTAACTTTGTAAATGGAATTGGACTTCCAACAGTTCAGCAAGCCATTGGGCGGGGCTGCCTTATCTACTGGATCTATAGGGTGGGTGTGTGTGCACGTATTTACGTATGTGTATAAGACTCACTTCACAGGGTAGGTCTCATCCTTACGCAGAGCCTGCGCATAGTCTGGAATGCCCTCCCAGCCAAACGTGAGGCTCCAGTCGAAGTTGCCTCGGTTGTGGGCGCGCGCGGTGGACACTGGCTTGTTAAACTGGAAGCTGTTTAAGTCGATGGTGGTGATATCAGGGCTAACAACAGCTGTTGGCTCTTCCAGTATCCGAGCAAGAAGTGGCTCAAGCCAGCCATGGAAGCACTCACCTAGAATTAAAGTCAGGTTTATTTATATGGTACATAGTCATTCAATGTGCTTTACAGGGACAGAATAAAAAAAATAGAATAAAATAAAATAGAAGAAATGAAAGAAATAAAACAATACATGAAATATCAATAAAAGAAGATTGAAAGTGCAGTGGATGCGCTTTTTTTAGCAGTTTTTAAAGCTACAGTTCATGCAGATCTGATACTGATGGGCAGTTTGATCCAGCAGCATAGTGACGTGTCAGTTTGGGCTTGGTTAACTCAAGAATTTTAGGTCACCATTTAAACCGTAATCACTTGCTCTGCAGGTTTTGAAGACCTGCTCGGGTTAGGGAGTTGACACAGGGAGGGTAACAGTTGAGTCGTGCTGCTCGGAGGAACAAAGCGTTAACAATAGTAGGTAGATAGTGGACAGCCTCTACTGGAAAGAGCAAGTGTACTGACAAAGGAACAGATCGTTCCTCATCAGTAACATTCAGTGGTACAAAAGCACATAATACCTGATAAAGAAAACAAGCGTTCACTGGTCTACTGCCAGTTTCACCGGTTTCAACAAATCATTTTTGGATAACAATGGCCAGTGACCCCTGAGGAGCTTTCATAATTTTTCTATCCTCGTTGCTGCCCTACTCAATGCTTTTGTACCACTAAACATTTTGTATCCTCGGCTATCGTAGGTATGCAGGAAGAAAAAAGCTTAAAAAAAGTTTTACAGGAGCAGGTTGCTGGCACAATTATTTTTTTTGTCCAGTTGATGCAATGGGAAATGCAAAAAAAAAAAAAACCATGAAAAATATCAGATTTAAAACCTTAAACCAAAGTAGCTGTCAATACAAATATAAAACAATTCTGTTGTGATACTACTAGTTTATAACCTCACAGAATATATGAGTAGGAAGTTTTGTTAGCTGTATCATAACTTTCTTCAGAGCTGAGAATGCTGTGCTGAGTATGAAATTGTAATACCATTAACGTCAAGAATATCTCACGCTTGAAAAGTGGTGATCAAATCATGAATTTACTATCAATAAATAATTACAGTATATTAATCCCCTGATGACGTCATGTCCCACTCCCAAAAAATTAAATATAGAATAAAATTCTTGTAATACTCCAGTCTACCATCTGTCAGTCTACTCTTACTAATAGAATGCCTGCTAGTTATTAGATATTGTTGTATATTGCTGTTTTATTCAATAACAAATCACTATATGACAAAAGAGGGAACAGTTTTACTATTAGAGCCCCACCGATCATGATTCATGATTTTATCAGTATCAATAACTAGCAATATTTTGAGCTGAACCAGGTATTTGAGGTATTTGGTGAGAACTACAAAGTAATACTGGGCTGTCATGAGGAGATCTGAAAATGATTAAGCAAACACAGATTTACACAAAATAACTATTTACTGTATTCATATTAATTGCATACATTCTAGTATTAGCTTTTAAAAACACACTGCTCAGCTAAACAGGCTTTAAATATAATTTTCTCAGGCGCCTAAGACCTTTGGGTTGTACTGTACACACACTTCTCTTTTCTGCAAGCACTCTGCATTCTGTTTTGGCACAGTTGGGTACAGTTAGTGAGAAATGGACAGGTTTAGGTCAGTGTGAATTGATATGGACTACATACAGTGGGCATCCAGGAAGGTCAGGACCTCGCCCTGGGCATGGCTGGCACCCAGCAGCCGTGCTGTGATCAGCCCCTTCCTCTCTGGCTGGCGCACGACTTTAACAATCTTCAGCATCTTCACATACTCGTCCAGTTGAGAGTGCAAATGACCTGCAGCGGAGCCCACAAGAGCACACAGAGGCACGGTGTTAAAAAAACATCACCAATAACAAGAGCCTGTTTAATGCACAAGGCCGATTTGCATCCCCCTGCTGTGAAACCCCCCCACCTTTAGTCTTCATTGGCTTTTATTTTAAGGTGAATAAAGGTGCAATATTCTCAAAATTCAAAATCATGATGTCTAAATATATCACTGTACCTGAAGTACTGTTCTGAACTATTATAACACTAGTTATTTATTCCAAACAAAGAAACTCTTGGTTTGCACATATCGGCACCACAAGTCTTTTTTTTTTTTTTTTTTTTTTGCTGATGGAGGTTAAATGAAAAAAAAAAAAAAAGTCTTGTTAGTGAAGGGTAGTGGAGCGTTTCATGAAGGTTGGCCCCTTAATGCACTGACTGAAAATAGCTTGTTTAAAAGGTACAATATTAAGTATCAGCCAGTATTAAGTTTCAGCATCAGTACTAGAAAAGGAAAAGTATTATCAGGCCATATCCTGTTCTGAACGCAGCTGAAGCATTTTAGCTGAAGTTTTCACAATGCCTGGAAGCGCTTGACAGCAAATGTACCAAAACCTCAAACATGTCACTGTCGTGTCACGTATAGAACGTATTCACTGTACAGCCGGAGGTGTGGTGCACAATTTAAATTAAATCAAGGATAGCACAAAAATCCCAGACCATCACTAGGAGTGAAGAAAGTTGAACTACACAAACACAGGTCCTGATAGTAAAAAAAAAAGGAGACTAAGGAAATAAAGGGAAGTAATAAGGTTCTCAGAACGTGATACGATAGTCATCCTGTGTGCAGGCTTCAGCTGTGAGGGGAAAAAATGCTTCCTGTGGGTAAAACCTCGTTTCACCCCACCATGTTCATATACAGACTTCCCTTTTCAGAGAATTTACCACTAGTTTACTGACTCATGAAGACTGGCAAACAACTCAATCTTCTAACTTTCAGTACTTCCAATGCTTTATAAGTATCAGGTTGACATATTTTGGATGTTTTTGGATAATTTTGTAATAAAGACAATATAAAAAGAAATTAAGTTAACCAAGCAGTAAAAATAAACGTCTGGGAAAAGTTCACTCGTTTCCTGATTCAGTTCAGTCCTCAGTTCAGGTTTGACATATGACAGTTTACCTTGGAAATATTTTAATTATAAGCGCTGCATTTTTATAATTCAAGATGTGTAAATGTATTATCCATAGTAATTACCTTTATAATTATGATGATGATGATGATTTATTATTATTATTATTATTATTATTATTATTATGAATGCAAGATGTGAAGAACACAATAAGAATAAAATGAATTGCAAAACTGAGGTGAAAATCTAGACCCACTCCAGTGTTTGTCGCATGGTCGACTGTGGCAGGAATGGAGGTGTTGGAGCATCTTTAATCACATTACCCGGTTGCTCACTGATATGTGTTTTATTATTTGAGTGTGTTTTGTTTCATTCATGCGATGTGCTTTCGCTGTAACAATATTCTCGAGGAGCAGAAAAGTTATTTGATGTTCCTGAAATGAACTGCGCTAAAATAGGCTTCATGCCAAGACTGAACATTTAGCCTGGAATAGAAATGGGCTTCTGCAGATTTAACTGAAATGCCATAGATTTTGTTACACATCCTCTACAGCCGGGGTGGGCAACTCCGGTCCGGGAGGGTCGGTGTCCAGCACAGTTTGATGGTAGTTTTCTTCAAACACATTCACTAAACCTGACTATAACTGGTGAGGTGAACCCGGCGTTTCTGAGCAGGGAAATCACCAAAACGTGCTGGACCACGGCCCTCCAGGACCGGAGTTGCCCACCCCTGCTCTACAGGGATCAAACCTAAATTTACATTTTTCTGCAAACCAGTTTTTTGATTACTTGCATTATACTTATTAGAAAAGACTAAATATAAAATGTGCCTTAGTTTTTGCACAGGTCCCAGTTTTATGTTACTTCTTTCTACAGCTTGTTAAATTCAGCAAATAAGTCCCAACTGTGTATTAGAATATGTAGAAGATATGCACTTATTTTTACGTAAACAACATCTCTTATACTTACATTTGTAAACTTGCATACAATTAAGTTTGAAGTGATTGAATCCATTCTTCCAAAGTAATAGTGCTGCATTAAAGCAATTCTTTTTAAGGCTGAAACAACTTATTTTGGACTATTTTGCTCTGTTTTCTCCAAACAAAAAAAAATCACACAAAATAGACCATTACACAGTACTAAAAACCCTAACCAGCCATTCACAAAAGGTTATTTAACTTTTTCTTATCTATCAATCAATAGTGCTGAAACTGAAAATCAATCTTGTGTTAAACCTGAAATGCCACTATAGATAACATTATTGCCCAGAACTATGTTAACTGTCCCAGCAGACATCTCGCACTGTAAAAGTTGCTTTGTTTGCAGTTGGGGCAGAGCTGCCTCAATAAACTGAGGCTGAAGATCCATCTCTACGGATCAAATGGAGCTGAAGTCTTATCTGAGACTTTGATAAAGCTGCACCCACCTGCTGTACTTGCGTCATCCACCATTATGATTTCCTTCAGCAGGACTGCCGGTGACGTGTGCAGGACGCTGTAGACGGTGCGCAGCAGAGTGGACCAGGCCTCGTTGTGGAACACTATGATCACGCTGGTTGTGGGGAGAGGAGGACACCGCCGGTACTTGCGCTCTACACACCTGACATACACACACACAGGAATCTAGGGGTTACACATGATCTTTCATTATTAAAAATGATACTTAGAATTTCAAAGAAAAATTATAATTTCCCACTTGTGGGACTAATATTTATTAATATTTATTATAATAAAGGTTTATCTTATCTTATTACCCAAACAAAGCCACGAAACCGTTGGTGTCCAGCGATGGCTGGACATAAACTAGCCCATCAATAACTAAAAGCTAAGGACACCCATCAAGAGCCCGAAAACACCAACACCATATTTAGGAGCCCCAAATAAATGAGCATTTTGCAAAACAATGGCATCTGTGAAACAAGCTGCAGGTGTTTGTAGAGCTACTATTTCATCACTGTTACTCTGACAGCAAATAATAAAGCTTACAATGTTTCTGCATTGAACATTTCCAAGCAGTTAACTGAACTGAATTGAATTGTGGCCCCTTATAGCCACATGTGAACACGCCACAGCACATTGTGAACCATCTAAAATTCTTTCACTGCATTTAACCCATTCACCAAGTGAAGTGGTGGGATGCCAACAACACAGTGCCCGGGGAGCAGTGTGTGAGGACAGTACCTTACTCAAGGGTACTTCAGATTCAAACCTACATCCATCTGATAGCAGTGGCAACTCCTTAACCACTACGCCACCAGCTGCCAGACTTTTTCTTAATTTAGGAATTATTTCTAATTTTCCCTGGATCTTGTTGTAACATCCAACTTTTTTAATACTTCAGTAGCTTTACTGACTGTGGGACATTCCCCTGGTTGTATTCGGTCTTCGGTGTAAATTAAACTGAATCACTCGTATTCAAGATATTCATGTGTGAATTAAGCATTTCACAAAGGCTTCAAGCAACCAATCAGACTCTTTCCTTTTAGTCTGCTCAGAGATTGCTTGGAGGCAGAGCTGGAGCGAACAAAATGTGAAAATAGAGGATGAATCTAAGTGCAGTTTAACACGTAAAACATCAGCACACATGAGTTGTGTGAAGATACAGTTGGGGCTAGAGGTAAATCAGCCCTAACTTATCCCAGTCTTGTTTTTCTTGTGACTTGTTGACGGTGCTGCAGTTAATAGGTTCACAGAGGTCCAAAGTAATCTGCTTCTACAGATTTGTTAATAGTGAGTGAAATATTAAACCTTCTTTCGAGGCTTTTTTTTTTCTTTGAAAGAATGGAAGGAACTACTAGCCTGTTTATACCAGCGAACCTGTCAGTGTCTGAATTTTGTTTGTTTATCATGAATTTGGTTCTCTGCACTGAGACTACGGTAGCCTGAGACTAGGGTATTGGAGGCTTACACACTATTTGTCATCGTGTAAAGAGCTCAATGGTCAAAGTACCGTACTGTGCAAAAGATTTAGACCCCTGTGAAAATTATGTTTAATATGCGTTCAGGTATGTTTAAAATGCGTTCAATGTTAGAATATATACAAATAATGCAGTAAATAGTGATTTTATGTATGTAAATGTGTTGCTTAATCATTCACAGTCCTCTCCTAATGATATTACCTTATAGTTTTCATCAAATACCCGATTCAGATCAATTGATACTTCATTGGATTAAATAAGGCGCTGCTGATGGAGTTTCACAAATCCATGCAAAGGCTGGAAGCACCAAGGTGAAATCTGGAAGTGAACAATGTTCTTCAAACCAGCTCACAAAAAGTATTTTTTTTTTTACAAACAAAACAAATCTTGATATTCTTTAATGCTTTCCTGTTTGATAGCATTTATTCTAATGTCAATTTATGTATTTACAGGCAAAAAGTCCCTTGACGACTTTAAACAGTTTGCACAGTACTGTATGTTGAATGCTAAAAAACAGCAACAGTAATTTACCCATTTTTTCAGATTACAGTATGTACGGTGGTGTATAAGTTCTATTACTTGTTAGCTGCATAGGCCTAACTGTCCAGTGCAAAACAAGAACAACAGACATGCCTTGGACAATCAACTACATTGAAAGTATGAAGAAAATTGCATAAATTGTCTTTTTTCTTTGGAATACTACATTCAGTGATGAATCAACATTAAAAGGGTGGTTTGATTAAAGACTGCTGCTAAAGCCAACAATGAATGAAGGCCAGGAGAGCCATGTGGCATGAGAACATGCCAGCTGGCACAAATTGCTTTCACACATTCCCATATTACAGCGCTGGCTCCAACTATGACATTAACAACACAATTTAACCGAGGACACGGCTTAATCCTCAGGACTCAGGCCGCTGACTCATAACACTCAACTCCACACATCGATGAAACACAGCGGAGTGAAACATGTCTACAGCTGGAGCAGTTCCTCCTCCTGATCCTGGTGACCACGCCACTGGTGAAAGCTTGTTCAGCAGGCCCTTCACTCACAAGCACCATTATCACTGACTGTTTGTCCAGCACTCACACAGTGTCAGCTCCAGCCTTTGAGTCAACACAGTACTGTTAACCTCAGAGTTCATATGTAAATATACCAAACAGAACCAGTGTGTGGGGACGGTACCTCAGAGGTGCTAAACGGTCTTGGGAAAAAATTAATTAATTACAAGCGCTCTAATAAATCTAAATTAATCGCACATATTTTTTGCTGTAAAAGTGTTTCCAGCCAATCTTTTTTTGCACTGTTCATGTGCAATAATGGTCACAACAATCACAAAATTGCTGAACGAAAAAATATGTTAAGGGGAAAAAAAATAAAAAATGCTTAAGCAAAACAATGATAGAACTATGCCCCTCTAGAAGGTGCAGTTTAAGACAATGTACACACAAGCAAAAGGTTGTATAGTGTTTTTAAAAGTCGCCCCCTAATTTAATGGTTCCTGAGCCCATGCGTACAAGGCGTCTCAAGCCTGGGATTAGGGGCTGTGCTGGCTCGGACCGCCGAATTCGCTCCTAAACACTTCGCGCTGAGGTGGTAGTTTAGATGTGATGTACTCTGATGATACAAAAAATCCTTACTGCATGAATTACAGATAAAGATACTTCTACCAACCGTCCCATCTTGCTGTTTTTAAAGATAAACTTTCAGTTCACTGGGCCAAGCAGCGCGTTCTCCTCTTTATTTTATAGAGCAACTGTGGCCAGAACAGGGCTGGATGCTCAAAGTCAAGTGGTGCAATTAATCAGTTAATATTTTCAGCATGTTATTTCTTCTGTGATAAATTAATCGAAATTAACACGTTAATTCGACGCACCTAATATATACATATATAGACAAAAAGCCAAAATGTAACGTCATGATAATTCACACTACTAGGACATGACATCTAGTTTTTCTGAGCTTTATAAGTGGGAACAGAATAAAGTGCCTCATTAAAACAATGCTTAATGCTTCACATTCTAAACTGACCACATTCAGTTAAACAGGCTTAATTTTACTGTCTCTGTAGTTGGTCTGTGTACATCTACCATGTGGTAATAAAAGCATTTTGTGAAGTAATTTATCACAATATTGATGAATATTTTGCCATTCCTTAGGGCCACATTTATAAAAGGCAGCAGGAAAAACATTGTTTGATCACTTTTCCCAAAAATAAACTATGATAGATGGAACAGGACAGGGAAAAGAGTGAAACAAAAATTAAAGCGGGTAAAGAGTTATTGTTTCCTTTACAGGCTCTCCAGATGTGGCCAAAATACATGCAGTGACACATGCAATTGTCCAGTGTTTCAAATGTACTGATGATAACCAGGAGAGATTATCATGACATAGTTTAACCCTGAAAAAACAATAGTTATAATGCTATGAAACATCTATCTGTATGTAAAAGAAGTCAACCCAGTTTCTTAACCCAGTCCTTGGGGCCCCCCGAGATGTTTGGCATTTTTGCTCTAATCTAGGTCCGAGTACACCTGTTCCAGGTATTAGGTGTTCTTAATGGGTTCAGGTGTCTCGAGAGCTGGAACAGAACAAAAATTCAGAACGTGTGGCCAGCCCTGAGGACTGGATTAAGAAAAGCAGGACTGAAGTGCGCTGCTTGCGGAGTGACATGTGCGTTCTTACTCAGGTGGGCGTGTGTCTTCGCCGAGGCTGCGGTGCAAGGAGATCCGGTCGCTGGCAAACTGGTTAAAACAGTGCCGAGTCATGCCCTCCTCCTTCTCTTTTGTTTCCTCTGGGCTAAGACTGTCCTTCTGGAAGCCTCTGCCTGCGGCCCCCGGGCTATTTGAGTCCTCTGTCGGTCTCTCTATCCACGGTTTGAGATCAGCCTGTGTGTAGAAGCCTGGGGGGCACTGCTGGTCAATGGTCGGTTGTTCCACCACTGATGGAGGCTGAGGAGCTCCGATCTGGAAGGCAAAGTTGTTTACGGCCCCTCGGACCATCTCCAACATTCGTTCCTTTCTGCTGGACAGGTCCTGAAGCCAGGGGTCCTGAGCCCCACTACCCACGTCCCTTTGCAGAACCACCAGGACCACCATGAAGAGCGTGCCACCCAGGACCGCCAGCTTCAGAGGGGATATGCGACGCCTCAGACGCATCCTCGCAGACGAGCCCAAAGATCCGAAAGCTGGGAAAACAGAACAACACACCATTGCTCAATGATAATCTCAGAAAACCTCACTGCCATTAAATGAACAACTGATTAACTCAGGACACACCAGCCACGTCTGCACACGTATTGTGGGAAAGAATTACAGGCAGCCAGCCAGTATCACTGAGGGAGCGTCACACATTACAACTACTATAGTTCACCTGACAACAAACGCACCACACCCGATACGGCCAACCCTGAGGCAGCTACGTGGCAACAGGTGGCTAAAGTGAGCGCTCGACCTCGACTCACACTCCCATTATGCGTAATGAGCGATGCCACACACTTTGCATCTACACACACCAGCAGTGACGGGTTTTGTCTTTGTGCAGTCCGGCGGAATGCAGCACTTCAACGGTTACTCAGCAGCCGACCTGAAACATGAAGCAAGACCCAAAGTGCAGAACTCAAACACCAAATTTCGTAGAACGAAAACCAGACCATCCCACAAAACTGGTTCACCTGCTTCGTCTGCTTTGACACATAACAAAACGAAGTAAGGTGCAGCAGTGTAGACGCATTCCATTCTTACCATTCCCAACCAGCAGGAACGCTACTAATTTAAGAATTGGATCTGATATCTGTGTGTCTGCTGACACTGACATATAAAAACAAATAAAATGTAGAAATTGTGAGTACTATCTGGCTAGATCAGCATGATTTCAGTGCAACTTTCTCAACAAACAATTAAACAGCACTTTGACAAATGAGATAAGTCAAAACAGCTGTCCAATTCTGATCAGTTTTTCAAGCAATTATGCCGCCGCAACCACTATCTGTGGGTCTGTTTACAATTATATGTAAAAATTAATAAAATGTAGAAATGAGTACTTTCTAGACAGATTAGATTTCAGCTCAATTTTCTGTTCTTACAAAGCACAATAAACACACCATTAAATAGCACTTTGAGAAATAAGAAACCTCTGATTCTGTCTGATTCTGATAATTATTGTTTTAGGCCGTTATCCACCAATACTACAGATATCTGTGTGTCTACTGCGAGCCTATATATATAGAGGCTAAATATATATACATACATACATAGGCTAAACATATATACATACTAAATTAGTATGATAGCCCTTTGACATCTAAACAATTGTGTGATTCGGATTCTTCTTTTAAGCAATAATATGCAGACTAAAACGATATCTGTATCTACTGACGCTGATATATAAACTAATAACATGTAGAAATTGTGAGTATTATCTAGCTAAATTGGATTTCAGCACAACTTTCATTTCTTCCACAATAAATACCATCAAACAGCACTTTGACAAATGAAACACATCTAAACAACTGTCTGATTCCAGTCCTTTTTCATGTCGATATGGCTAATATACTAGAATATACTATCTAGCCAGACGTGAGTGGATTACAGTCCAATTTTCAGTACAATGAGATACATATAAACTGTCAGATTCTGATCATTTTAAAACAATTAGATGCCGATGCCGATTTATTCTGATATCATCGTCAGAGAAGACCAGCAGAACCTGGACTGACTGTCCAGCCACTCAAACGTCCATCAGAGAGCTTTCAGAGTGGCTAACACTGAAACAAAAATGACATAAATGACCCTACCAGTCACTAAAGGCTCCTATTCTCACTTCTGTGCTGCAACATCTGAGGCAAAACTCGACTGGTTTGTGTCCTGCACTTCCTCAACGAATGTCTGAGAGACAAGAACAGGAAACCAGTTTCAATAAATGTGACAAGGAAGCACTTTTCTGCTTCAGGAGGCTCCTTGGTTAGAGAAAATACATTTAAGAGGCTGGGAAAAATCAAATACACTCATTTTCCACCCAAAACAGACCAGACGGAGACGTGCGTGGAGCTGCTCCCCATAGATAACGTTCAGAGAGGAACTCAAAGTCTTTAAAAAGTGTTTAGAAGATAAAAGTAGTGTTTAAAATGGCATGGTTGAATGAAGATAAAGGAAAGAAAAGGACAGAGAAATAAATTTGGGTTGAAAGCTGCTGGGTGAGCAAAAGAGGGGTGAAATCTTCGGTTCTCCTACCTGCGGACGGAGGCGTCTCTCAGAGTCCCTCGAGGTCTCACTACCCCCGGTGTGGTAATTCCTCTCCTCCCGCGGTTCGGTTCTCTCGGAAGGGACTAACAGGGTACTGTCGAGGGGCTACAGGGAGAAGGAGACCGGAGAAGAGATCCTACAGAAGAGCCACACTGCCCACCCCGCTTCCCTCTGAACGCTACAGGTGCCATTCGCCCTGAAACGAGCAGGCAGCGCCATCTGGGTCCTAAAGGCTTCACTACACAGCAACAATGAAGGGTCGCTTCTTATTCCGACCCTCCGTTCCACCTTAAGTGGTGCATCCAGTGTACACAATATGGACTAACGTATTGGGACCATTACACCACCAGGCACTGTAAGATTGCAAAAACGAATGCAAAAAAAATTGTTTATCTATAAGTTGCGTCTTTGTGAGCTTAAATCGTTAAAAAGAAAGATTATAATGAAATTAATGCTCTTTATCTCGTGTATGGACATACACTATATGGACAAAAGTATTGGGACGCTTGACCATTACAACAACAGGCACTTGAAGATTGCAAAAGCGAATGTTAAACAATTCTTCTTGTGTATTTATATGTTGTGACTTTATGAGCTTAAAGCGAGAAAAAAGAAACATTCCAAAGGAATTAGAACTTTTTACCTCAAGTATAAACCTACACTGTATAGACAAAAGTATTGGGACACACCTGCTTTTCAGAGGCCCTTACATCCAGTGAATCTGAATGTTACCGAATACATTTGGACAACGCCATGCTTCCAACTTTGTGGGCACAGTTTGGGGAGGAAACTAGTATTTCAGCATGACTCCATAAAGACATGGTTGAATGAGTTCAAGGTGGAAGAACTTGACTGGTCCACTCAGAGCCCTGACCTCAACCCCATCCATCACCTTTGGGGTAAACTGGAACGGAGATTGTGATCCAGGCCTTCTCGTCCAACATCAGTGCCTGACCTTATAAATGCTCCACAGAATGAATGGGCACAAATTCTCACAGAAACTCCAAAATTTGTGCAAAGCCTCCCAAAAAGAGTGGAAGCTGTTATAGCTGCAAGGGGGGGACCAACTCCATATTAAAGTCTATGTATTTGAATGCAATGTCATTAGAGTCCCTGTTGGTGTAATGGTCAAACATCCCAATACTTTTGTCCATGTAGTGTATCTACTGCACCATTTAAGAAGGAGCGGAAAGTTTGACTTGAAAGCTTTTCCTAAAAAAGCAGTGCTGTGTTCATCTTTAAAATAAATAAAATTTAAAACTGTAAAATAAAAATTGATGCTCCTCTTTTATTGCATACCTTAATTAAAGTATCAGAGGGGGTGCAATAAGCTTACAAGCGTTACCTCCGTACTGATCAATAATGAATGGAAAAGCAATTAAATACTGTCTCCAGTGTCGTAGCGTCTTGAAACTGTATACAGATTTATTCAGAAACGGAGAAAAGCCTACCAGACGGCAGGTCTATCACTTTACAGGTCTGTGGGTGAGAATCCAGATTGCAAGTTACTGATGGACATGAAACTGAAGGATGTGGACTAGCCACTGGAGGAAAAAAGAACAAATAAAAATGCTGTGCTCCAAGTATAAAAATACACACTAATCAACTGTAGCACTTTAATGTTAATGCTTATGAAGCTCTGTCATTCAAAAAAAGGGAATACTGTTAAGATTTCAAAGCAAATCACTATAAGCAAATCACTCAGACTAAGCTGCAAAAACAGTTTCTTTTGAATGACGTCACAAAAACCAACACAATTACACCAGCCTGTTCAGTCCACAGCAATGGATGGGTGGCTCAGTCCACACAAATAGTCCAATCAGAACAAAGGTCATTTACATATACACATCAAAGGCACAGCAATAAAAATGCCCTGTTTAATTATAAGGTATAATGAAAAGTTGGAAAAATGGTAATGTAGAGTGAAATACAATAGACTTGTTAATGTCATACTACTGATATAGTAGCAGTACTGCAGTATCATTGAACTCTTCAAAGCTTTCTGGATATTTCAGGGGTTGTTTTTATCGTCTTTATCGTCTAGTGGAGAAGTGTGAGGTTTACACCCAAAAGGAACATGTTGAGGTTTTTATTGTTTACCTAAGAGAAAATGAGCACACATCTACACACGCTTAGCACATAATTGAAGTTATCAGGGAATATCAAACATGGCCTGTGTAAAACATTTAACCTTTAATTTTTGTTCCAGGATTTATAGAAGT
>JBBPCX010000141.1:6190550-6205528 GCA_037974365.1 Hydrocynus forskahlii
AATCCCTGGGACAGGTTAGGCATGCCACATTAAGCATCCACTAGAAAGTGACGCACCATTGTGAGACAGAAAATCCAGGGTTAGGTCAAAATACGCTTAAAGCTGGATGAGCAAGACATCCTGCTTCAGGAGACAGACCCTCATTAAACTAAGGGTTTCATTCCAAACTGCACTAAAGATGCAAAGCCAGGAGGAGGGTTCACTTTTATAATAAACATGCATTTTGCATTATACAGTTATATGAAAAATTTGACACACCTGGTCAAATTATAAAGTACATATTAGGTTTCAGAAGAACATGCTTAAATATAGAGTTCTCCTGCAAACATAAAATGTGCCCAAGCTTGTGCACTTTTTTCCCCAATTCCAATAAACAGTAATTGTCCAGTAAAATGTGCAGAAGTGTGTTCTCAATAGAGAACATGCACTTAGTTTCAGTTAACAAAACTTTGATCAGGGCAGGCATTCATGCGACTATCAGCTGTTATTCCTCTCAAACCTCTTGACATGAAGATGGATGTACAGAATTATGGACAATTTCCTTTGAAACCGCTCATGAACTGGCTTTGCTGCATGAAACAAATGTAAACATTCAGAAGAAATGTAAAATGTATATTTATGTACATATTTTTTGACAGTGGTTATGATTTTTTCTTTATTACTAGTGAAAATAGATACTCCTGGGTAAATAAACAGCCAAGAACACCTTCCTGCCTGCAGTTTATTGATTGATCACACGTACAGACATCACTACACAAACCCAAACACAAGGCCCATAATGATAAAAAGGATTTTGGCCACGAAAGAAAGCTCATTCCGTATGAAAAAATAAAGTAACTAAACTACGTCAAGTAACGTACATAATCATAATTACTAGTATTATCAAACACGAGTTTTACTTGAGGGGATAGTGTGTTACTCCTTCCAGTTATTAAACAGCATACTTAAAGACACATAAAAATACATCAGCTTTTACTGCTTATTGTGAATGACAACGCCAAGAAGTGAAAAGTAGCACAGGCTATTCAACATTTTCACACCTTCACTAAAATAATCTCTCTACACAGTCATAAATAAACATATTATGAAAATATGAAAACGATCTTCATGACTCATAAATTCACAGAAAAACGTGGGTACTTCATGCATGATGGATTGTCTGACGTGTCCAGAAAGACAGGAGGATGTGAAAAGGGTCTGATAGATGTTTTTTTCAAACATCTATCCACATCTTTTTGCCTGCTGAAACGTATGAGATTGAACTACCCGAGCACGAGAAATACCTTTGGACTTTTCCCAACAGTGCAAATCTGAATTTGGCAATACATCTGAACTGAGCAATCCTATACCGTCACCATTTGGAATGTGCGGGGTGTTTGGAACCTGAAATTGGATTGTCGTGACTACTTCATTACATTTTAATGAATTAAATATTACCGTCTCTGTGGTTTACTTAGTTGGCAATTGGATGACCCATATTTTCAAATGTGTAAAAATGTTGGTGATGTTTGGTGCACATACCCATTTATATACATTGCTTTGCCGGTTCCTCAGACCCAGTTTAATCTTAAATCCAGATTAAAAATTACTACTGATGATTCAGCATTAGCACTGTAATTAAGACAAAAGCTAGGCTCAATCCACATCCAGAAAACTGGCCTATAATGTTTTTATATACAGTACAGTAAGTCAGAGACCAGCCTTTTAAGTATTGTACTTCCAGCATCAGGAAAAATCAGAAAACATGTATCAGAAAATCATACAGAATCCTCAAAAAATTAATTACATGTATAATTTTTTGTCAGTATTTAGTGCAGGGGTCACCAGTCATACTCACTGGGGGGGCAGTGTTCACTTCATTTCAAAAAGAATCAAATGAGTTCCTGCTCAACTGGTCAAGCTTTGTGACCCCTGATTAAGTGTGCCCACCCTTTATTATAGTTTGTTTTGGAGACCTGCTTTCAATTTTTCAGAGGAATCTTAAATTTAAAAAAGTTTGCTGCAACATCCAACCAATTACACAATTACCCAGTTAAAAATTTAAACGTTTAGTCCATAAACCTGCCACCACTTTCAGTGTTCTAGTACAGATTTTCTGTTATTTGTCAGATCTAAAGCAAGAGTGGTGGGCCGTTTATCTGATGGAGACGATTTTGATGGTTTACCAGGCCTTACCAGGTCAACTGTTGTTGACAGTCCTATTTCCTCTCATAAACTTTTTATTAATTTATCACTTTTTATAACTCCAGCTACTCCCACTCTTTTTCACAACTTTTCTTCATCTTTCTCCTTCCTTATGCAGGTCAATGACCCATCTAATCTCCCCTTTAGTCATGTTAGATACTCATGAGAAAGAAATGGCAGCTGAGGTGTGTGTGGGTAACTGGGCGAACATATCAGTGAGAGCTCTTCTTGAGAAGACACAGCTATAACTGGTTCAAGACTGAAAGGATGGAAGAGTTGCATCAGATGTCTAAAAGTAAAGAGTGGACAAATTAAATACCAATAGATTTGGTACAATACCAAGTGTTCTTTTTAGGATTGCCTAATGTGAGTACATCCCAAGACTGAAGAATGATTACTCATAGCCATTCTTGCTGGAAATTAAATCAATAAAAAAAAGTTGGTCTCTAACTTTTGCACCGTAAATACTTACTAATTGAGCAATTTTTTTTGTCATTTTCTCCCCAAAAATAAACTTTGAAGTCTTTGAAGGGCTATGTTTGTTAATGTTAAGGTTAGTCCATTTTTTGTTTTACCTTTTAAGACACTACTTATCAAAATAATTGGTAGATTACTTGCTTACCAATGTTTGACAGTAATAGCCTTAATGCTGCGCAGGGCTGTCATGCTGTGGATTACTTTTGGCAGACCAGTAACTAAAGAACAGTTTTTCTTCACCTCCATTTAGTTTCCAAGGCATGGATCACTAGGCGCTATTTCAAAACATGCCACTTTACCCCTGTGCCATACCTTCAGAGTCCCTCACAGCCAGCGTAATACTGCATGCAAACATACACGGCTGTGGTAGCTTTAGTTTACAGAGGCGAATGAAGCGAACGCAAGGACTGTCTGCTCACCCTCACCACTCGCCCTCCAGCTGAGGTGAATATGTTTTAAAGTGCCTAATGTACCTAACATCGTAGTGTCACATTCAGAGCGGCGCCTCTGGGGGCGCCAGTCAAACTGGTCAGCGTGCCGGGTTCACTTCGCGGTTCTGGTTGAGCTCGTTGTTGAGGTTGTTAAGAGCTTGGTTGCGGTGGTGTCGGTGAAGGTGGATGTCATTGGCCTCAGGCATATCGATGGGTTCAAAGGTGCTGGAAACAAGGGGCATGAACTGACGGAATATGCTGACGCTGCCGTGCCAGAAGGTGGGCTGTGGCAGCCGGCCCGCTGCGCTCCACGAGCGAGTGGTGGGGTCGTAGACCTCCACCACATCAGAAAGCTCAAAGGTGTTGTCATAGCCTCCGGACACGTAGAGACGACCACCCAAAGCTGCCACACTGCCTCCGACATGGACCTGAGATAGAGAGGTTCCATTGTTTATTAGTATTATAAACAGGTAACAAAGTAATAAATTATTCAGATGCTTGTTACTAGAGGTGCACCTATAATGGATTTTCATGGCCAATTCTGATTTTGAATTTTGAATACCCTTTTATTTTGTATCATTTTGTTTTTTCAATTGTATTTTTTCATTTTTAGCTCATTTGGTGTGACCTAGGTGAACAAATTAAACACACCTGAACCAGTAATTTGTAGCCCGAAATCTATGGATTAAAATCACTAAAAAACACTTTATTGTTGATCAAAAAGGCCAGTACATTTTGGGTCCTCAGTGTCATTCAAGTATCAGATCTATTTCGCACTACTTGCGTGCATTTTGTGTGAGCATGACAAAAAGAAAGACATACAGGGCACACTGGTTACACGGCTAGCTTGAAGGTAGTGGGGCTATGGGTATAAGAATCTTTTTCAAAAAGAAAAAGGATGAAGGCAACAAGACACAAGCAAAACTAGAGGAAGAAGAGTTACTTTCTGTCCCTGCAGAAGCAGATGAGTCAGCGTGTGACAGTGCCACTGCCTCATCTTCAACCTCATGTTGGAGAAGAGGGCTCGTTGGCTAGCTAGCTAGTCTAACTCAGTGGTTCTCAATGGCTATTGAGCACAAGACACTAACAAACTGGAATATCTGGCTAGAGTACAGTGTCTCACATTTTCTATTTATTTTAATAACTTTGAAATGGTGCAATTATCAGGTGAAAATTGAGAGATTTCTGTGCTGGGTTAAGCCCTTAATGTTTCAATATTCTAGCAACATCTTTATTTACAGCTAAAGGTTATTGCTTCATAATTGTATTAAATATTTTTTTTACTATTTATAAACTTCCCTGAAATCTAAATTTATTATTACACTTCCTTTTATGAACTGCATTAAAACTACAGTAAAAATTATTTTAGTTCAGATCTTGGTTCACTTCTGTAAAAGAATCTAGGGCATGGCCTAGGTTGTGTGTTAATATGGCAATAATGTGCTGACAAATCCCTTACTTGGTTCATTGGATTAATCTTGTCCCATTCATTCTTCTGTGGATTATAGACGTCAACTTCTGCTGAGTCGTCCCTGAAACACAGTGATTATGATAACCCGATGAGGTTCCCACTCTGTTTTTCTATCGAAAAACACTCCTGATTGAAAAGAGAAATATTATGAGTGTGGATTGTGACACCAATATCCTTACCTTACAAAGTAAAGGAGTCCATTGAGAGTCACTGATTTAGGAGCAAAGGACCAGGGAGGCAACTGACCACAGTTGACTAGGCTCCAGCGGTTAGAGTTAGCATCGTAGCACTGTATGGCCATGGTGTCTTCCCCAGTCAAGGATCCGATGGCGTAGAGGCGCCCGCCACAGGCCGTTGTGGAGCAGTTGTCCATGGGGTGCAGCATGGACGGCAGGGCCTCCCAGCAGTCTAGAGAGTGGTCATAGCGCTCGGTGCTGTCTGTTGCCACCACGTACAGCTGGCCTTTCAGCACACAGGAACTGTGGTACTCACGCGCTTTCAGCATGGGAGACACCTCCGTCCACTCGTTCACACTGGAGTTGTAGCGCCACACGCAGTCATAGAGCCGAGACCCATCAGAACCACCTGACGCAAACAAGCAAGAAGGGTTAAAAGGAGGAAAAAAATAATAGGAATGCACAGTCACATTGCAATTGTATCGGTTTTGGTAGAGAAAATATGTACTCCAACAGTATAATGTTTAGAACACACTGGACTTCTTTATTTGATTCATTTTACTGCAAATATATTTTTCCGTAATTCTAATCCAGGCAGATATAGCCCATGTTTTCACATTTTAAAATGTTTAATTATGAAAAATACTGGATTTTAGCATCTTCCCCCAGTTCCCATATTGACAAATCCTGAAAAATCAACACAGTATTAATAAATATTAATAAAAACACGAACACGACGTGCAGATCACACAAACAATTTCGTGACTGGTTAGAGGTCTGTTTGCATTTACAGATCTACACTGGTACTGTGTAAGCCAATTTTGTGATTAACATCTGTGATATTTAGGGAAGTACATTGATACTGGGTATTTTGTTAGACATATGATTTGAAATGATTATTGTAAATATTATCAGCAGATATTTGCTTAAAAATATTGGTATCGGACAGATTTTTAGATTTGGTTGATATTTCAATGATGGGACACTGGTAATGACAAACTGGAGATCACTTGTTGTGCCGCGTTTGACAAAAATGTGAAAATCTAAATTTCAGACTGAATCCATCCGAAGCTTCAAATCACAGCCCTTAACCAAAATTTGCTGGGGTAATTCTAGACCACTGCATATATCAAATATTTACAAAATGTACAAATCTGCTGATGCTGAAACAAACTTTTATGTAGAAATGAATAAAACTGACATTCTAGAACAATAAGTCCTCTAGAGCATGTAAATAGGCTATGAAATATTTGTTTGAAATTTTAGTCCAATTATTTCTGTATGCAATACTGATACAATTGTAATATTGTCATGCATCTATTTAAAAAAAAAAAAATTGCAGCACTTAATGATGTCAAGGGCACCACCACAGTAAGCTCATACAATATTATGCATCCCTAAGCATCAGAGACCTACTACAAACTCCTGGGGCTTAAGCAATGCAGCCCAAATCTCTCCAGTCATTACTCAGAGGTCATTATGTCCTCCTGCAAAGAGTAAAAGTCATCTGCTAAATCACCTGCCAATGCACTGGTAACATTAGCCTTGCCATTTATTTGCATTTATGTAACAACAGCCAGGACATGCAGCTAGTGCTATCTTTGCTAATGATTTGTTGCTGCTGCCGGAGGCTCTTGACACTCAGGCAGTGTGTGTGAGGGTGCAAGATGTTTCCCCGGTGGTAACACTGTCCAACACTGTCCAGTGGACCATCATTATTAATATGAATGCTGCGGTTATTCTGGCAGAACACCACGTCCCCATCACCTCTCTCCCATATAGCCGAAGAGCCGTTGGTTTATTTATACTTGCACTGGCTACCGCTTCATAATACACAGCCTAAAGAGCAACAGAGCGCTAAAGCTGAGAAACAAGTTCATGAGGGATTATTTTAGGGAACCTTCTTTTAACGCTCGTTAATCTTCAAGTTAATATGCAGAGACGAAGCTTGTTTGCCTGCAGAACCTGTTTGTTTCACATATTTACGCCTTCAGTCCCGTATTTTTTAGTTGCACAAACAAACACGAGGACAAATGTTGCCTGTTAAACCCTTTTCATACCAAATGTACAGGACATAATTGAGATATTTTACTGTTTATGTTGGCTTTGTGTCATTTATACATACAGTTTATGTCTTTACCAGGATACACACATTCATTCATTCCATTAAGTCCCAGTAAACAGAAGGTCACATTCTCAGCAGGCCAACAGCTACCTAATTTAATTTTACTTAGCAAAATTAAACTGTAAAAAAAAAAGCACAGAGGAACAATTCAGCTCTGCCAGTAATCTAGACATGACTTTATTTCCCAGTTGTGCACTGTAAAATGGGTTTAAATACAGATTGGAGGTAAACTCTGCAGAGGGTAGATCTCCAAGAGATGGTTGGTGGTCACTTCACACTGTATTTCACAATGTTGGTGGATTTTCATGAATTCAATGCCAGGAACACAAACAAACAAATGTCCTGAGAAAAGGACAGAACTAGACAGTTAAATCTAAAGAGTAGAAACAGGTTTGATACTAGGTGTGGGAATTGGGCAAATACTTTTAGATTAGATCACACTAAGGTTTAGACCTCTTAAATGAAGTGGTTTATGTAACAATTGCTCACAATTACTCAATGATTCAATAGTGGTAGTGATCCTGTGAAGTAGCATCATTCTCTGGAACCTACCTGTGACATAAATGTCATTTCCTAGCGCTGCTATGCTGTAGCCTCCTCCAAGGTGGTCGGGGAACTCGGCCAGGTATCTCCACTGCCCAGTCTGGGGGTTGAAGCAGTCCACGGTGACCAGTTCGTCACAGTCCTGATCACAGCCTCCTATCACCACGAGGATCTCGGCCAGGCCCGTGGAAGGCCGTGGGCGCATTCGGTGGCATGGACGGTCGTGCCGGTCGTACTCACATGACTGAAAGCTGCGTGCCTCGTTGACCAGCCGCAAGCATGCAGGCGACAGATAGACGAGCGGGTCGCTTTCGACGTGGGCCAACAGGAAGAAGCGCCGCATGAAGGGCAAGCGCACCTGCTGGAGCAGCTCGGGCCAGTAGTGCAACCTTCTCTGCAAGTCAGCTTTGACCCAGCGGACGGCAATCTGGTATGCCGTCTCCTCCTTGTCTACACACAAGCCATCATCTGAAACAAATTCCAGTAGCCGCTTCCACGTCAGCTTCTCGAATTCTGTGCCCTTAGCTAGTTCCACAATGTTCTTCAGCACAAAGCGACGGGCACTTGCTGCTAATTCTCGGCAGGCGTATGCTTCTGCGAAATCCTGGATCTCCAGGCAATTGGAGACGTCCAGTCGCTGCTCCAGGAAGGCACAGCAGGCCTCCTTGACGGAAGGGAACTGGAAAAGGTCGGCGGCCTTGAGCAGCAGGTCCACATTGTCATGTGTGACTGTCACGCGGCCAGTGTAGCAGAAGTCCACCAGCAGGCCCAGGAGCTCAGCTGACACCTCGTGCAGCACCACGCGGTCCATGGCACTCTCACGCAGCGTGCCCGCAAACATGGCACGGAAGTAGGTGCTAGCAGCAGCCAGCACGGTGCGGTGGCAGTGGAACTCCTTGCCCTCGGCGCATAGTGTCACATCAAAGAACTTACGCTCGGCCCGCAGCTCATGGATCCCCCGCAAGAGGTTGATGGCGTGTGCTGTGTCGAAAAACGGCAGCATGGAGGGCTGCGTCTGCAGAACTGGCTTCTCCATGGCAATGTCCTTTTAGTTATCCTCTATCTCTGGCAGTGTTGTATTCAGAACCCCCGATTCATCTGTAAAGAGAGGAAACATGTTATGTATGTACTTGACATGAACGTGCGATGTCGCAAGAAAGCATGGGACCACTGAAGGACGTTCTCACAGAAAGCCCCCAGAGGTCTCAGTAGGCCAACAGCTCCTTCATCTCTGATTTATTTGTAAAAATACAACACCCTCCCATGGAGTTTTTACTTCACAAAATTTGACTGAAAAAAGCACAGAAGAAACATTCAGCTTTTCCAGTAATCTAGACATGGCAATTTACATTTACGGCATTTAGCAGATGCTTTTATCCAAAGTGACTTCCATTCCCAAACTACCGGTGGCAGTCTCCTTGGAGCAATTTGGGGTTATGGGTCTTGCTCAGGAACCCAGTGGTGGTATGCTGAAGGTAGGATTCGAACCCATGACTGGTTGGTCCAGAGGCAAGTATCCTACCCTCTAGACCACCACCACTATTTCCCATTAGTGCACTGTAAAAGGGGGATTGAATATAGCTAGGAAGTAAACTCTGCAGGAGGGTCTATCTCCAGGAGAAAGGTTGGTGGCCACTTCCCCAAGTATTTCACAGTGTTGGTGAATTTTCTTGAATTCAATACCAGATACATAAACATAAACAAATGCCCATAGCCTGAGACAAAGAGAGAACTAAGCAGTTAAAATAAAAGAGATTAAACAGATTTGATACTAGGTGTGGGAATTGGGCCAATATCAACAGTTTAAGTATGACAGCCTTCATTTGGATTAGATTAAACTGAGATTTAGTCCTCTTAAATAAAGTAGCGATAGTGAAAGAAGAAAATGCCCTGTGCGCAAAAACAGCAACAGAAAATACAACCCCTACCACCTCCAGTTCACGTTCATAAATGAGTTTTTTTTTTAAAGATTAGTGGGGCATGAAAAAGCCAGAAGAACAAAATGAGAAGAACAAATAGATTCAATGGTAGAAATAGATGAAACACAATTAGAAAAAAGTGTAGAAGACTGAGGATGAGTAGCAGGAGTACAAATAGAAGAATAAGTTGGCTAGGTTTAGAAGAAGAAGACAGGTTTAATCCTGCTCTGTACTGTTTTTTCAGTGATAATCTTGCTTGAAATCCTACATTATCCAGCATTAGGAGTAATGTAAGTCAAAAAATCATACAAGCACAAATTGCAACCAGAAATTCCATGAAACAACATACATTCAGCCTTCCTACCTGTACTGCCTCTTCAGGCGTCTACTCAAGTCGAGACACACAAGATAAAAGCTAGAAGCTTCTAGGCTGCAATATCATACTGTTATGACGAACACATGAGTCTGTTACTCTTAAGAAATACAGCTTGACTCTTTGCCTAGTCTATAAATACACTGGCAGTGTCCATTTCCACAAGGTGGGTGGGGGTGTACGCCTCACACCCTGCAGCCTGTTTCACTGGGGGGATTACTGAAATTCCCCCCTCCCCCCAACCACCTCCTCTGTGCCGTCACGGCCCTCGAGTAACGGATAACACCACTGATACTGCTGCAGTCAGGCTGAGTTTGTGTCCCTAAAGCTCTTTCACTTGATGCTAATACGGAAAAAATCATGTTCTTTACATATCACAATAAATGTGACGACAGAATTAAGAAATCATGTAATTAGATTAAAAGGTTGTCACTTGTTGCCTTGGAAATGAAGGGTTCAAATCTAAACGAATCATCAGTGGGCTGCCTTGCAATTTGAGCAGCAGTTCTTGATCCAAGTTCTGGTGACTCATTGCCCCGCTTTTAATTGCACTTTGCTTGCTCCAAACTGTCGGATTCAACTAACCAAGGTATTCTTAAGCCTCAAAAGGGACGATTCGCCCTTGTTCTGACCGATCCAATCCAAATATTTATGCTTTGGGAAAACTGCTCATACAAGAATGGCTCAAATTACCCCACCACAGCCAAAGAATCTCACATATTTATTCCCACCAAGGTCTTGATGAGCTTTATTTTTGAAAATGTCACGATGCATTGCATCAGCCACCTACTTAGACACTCTCAAAAACGCCCTGACACTCCACTCTTAGTATGCAGAGTGAGACATGGGATGTGAAAAAGCAGGGCAAAATAGTTTTGTCCTTCATAATTGATAAATTAGCCCTGACAATTGTAAACTATTCACAAAAACAGTACTGCCTAGAGCACAAAAGTTATAAGGTAATGAAGGCAAGAGGCATTGTTTGCTATTATTTACTGAGAAAAATCAAACACTGCGATGCCTGCAGACTGTCCAAAACCAGAATATCTAGAAGATACACCAACATAGATATTTAGATATGAGAATATGGCGTCCCCATTTGACTCTACAGGACTATGGAATATGCGATAGTCAACCTGTTGTCCATCAAGACATAAAGCAGTGATCGTCAACTGGCAGCCCGCGGGCCACATCCGGCCCGGCAGAGCTTTCCCTCCCTCCTCCCCCCCGATGGAAAATGAATGGACGTCTATGGAGCTAGACAGCTACATTCTGCACTCACCCGCAGAACGACAGCACGATAGGCCGGCGTGGAATCCTGTCTGCCCAGATTCTGTTGTTTGGAAATACTACCTTGGAAAGTAGCTATAGCGACTAGTTTGTACAGTTTTTTGGGGAGTAGGATCCTTTTATTGAACATTTTATTGAGTGATGACTGCGTGGGACACAGTAACCCTGCAGTGTGTCTTGTAGTTTAAAGGTGAAGATTAAAACGATTACATTACATTTAAATGTTTTTGACCCTTTCATAAGGTGAGTCAGACTCCTAACTGGAGAAAAACACAAATCTACAGTGCGCAGGTTCACTGTGACTCACTGCATTAATCTTTTACAGATTATATCATAAAGATCATAGGAGGCCGTAAGCAGTGGGCACAAATATAAATGAGTGGATCTCTGTGTCTAGATTCTTACCATGAGGATTCTTACCCTTGCTATTCACCCACCTAGTATTAAGTGTTACAAGTACTCTTGGGGTAAAGCTACACGGGGTAGTTTGTGGTCATTAATTAAGTTGTGGCTTGGAACTGTGATATGTGTAGAACTGCACGGACAGATTAAGGATGATTGTGTGTCTGGAACTTGGTTGTGCACATAAAATGGTCTTTCCTTCTGGAGAAACTAGACTCAAAACAACCTGCAAAACATGCAGAAGTCATCTGTGACAAGAAAATAACAACTAGATGCCAGTGAGCCTCGGCCACATTCCACACAGAGGTCCAACTATGCGGCCAGCAACACTCTGAAAGATGGATCACCAGCAGGGAGGGAGAGAGAGAGAAACGGGGAGAGAGAGAGAGAGAGAAACAGAGGCAAGAGACAGAAACAGGCGAGAGAGAGAAATGGGGCAAGAGAGAGAGAGAAACATGGCAGGAGAGAGAAGGACAGAGAAGCAGGGGCGAGACAGATAAAGAAAGAAACAGGGCGTGAGAGAGAAACAGAGGGGAGAGAGAGAGAAACGGGAGAGACAGAGAAAGAAAGAAACAGGGCGAGAGAGAGAGAAACAGGGGAGAGAGAGAGAAAGAAGGAAACAGGGCGAGAGAGAGAAACGGGGGGAGAAAGAGAGAGAAACAGGGGAGGGAGAGAGAGAGAGAAACGGGGGGAGAAAGAGAGAGAAACAGGGGAGGGAGAGAGAGAAAGAAAGAAACAGGGTGAGAGAGAGAGAAACAGAGGAGAGAGAAAGAAAGAAACAAGGCGAGAGAGAGAGAGAAACAGGGAGGAGAGAGAGAGAGAGAAACAGGGGAGAGAGAGAGAAAGAAAGAAACAGGACGAGAGAGAGAGAAACAGGGGGGAGAAAGAGAGAGAGAAACAGGGGAGAGAGAGAAAGAAAGAAACAGGGCGAGAGAGAGAGAGAGAAACAGAGGAGAGAGAGAGAGAAACAGAGGAGAGAGAGAGAAAGAAAGAAACAGGGCAAGAGAGGGAGAGAAACGGGGGAGAAAGAGAGAGATAGGGGAGAGAGAAAAAGAAAGAAACAGGGCGAGAGAGAGAAACAGAGGGGAGAAAGAGAGAAAAAGGGGAGAGAGAGAGAAAGAAAGAAACAGGGTGAGAGAGAGAAACAGGGGAGAGAGAGAAAAGAAGGAAACAGGGCGAGAGAGAGAGAGAGAAACGGGGGAGAAAGAGAGAGAAACAGAGGAGAGAGAGAGAAAGAAAGAAACAGGGCAAGAGAGAGAGAGAGACGGGGGAGAGAGAGAGAGAGAAACGTGAGAGAGAGAGAAAGAAAGAAACAGGGCGAGAGAGAGATGAAAGAAACAGGGCGAGAGCGAGAGAGAGAGAGAGAAACAGGGCGAGAGAGAGAGAAACATAGGTGAAAGAAAGAAAGAAACATGGGCGAAAGAAAGAAAGAGAAACAGTGGCGAGAGAGAGAGAATGAGATAAAGAGGGATGAGCGAGAAAGAGAGAAACGGGGTGAGAAAGAGAGAGAGAAACGGGGTGAGAAAGAGAGAGAGAAACGGGCAACAGAGAGGGTGAGAGAGAAGCGGGCGAGAGAGTGAGAGTGAGAGAGATAGAGAAATGGGCGAGCGGGAAAGAGAGAGAAACAGGGATGAGACAGTAAGAGAGTGAGTGAGAGTGAGAAAAACAGGGTGAGAGTGAGAGAGAGTGAAAAAGAAAGAAACAGGGACAAGAGAGTAAGAGAGTGAGAGTGAGAGAAATAGGGTGAGATAGAAAGAGAAACAAGACTGAGAGAAAAACAGGAGCGAGAGAGAGAGCAAGAAACAGCAGCAAGCGAGTGAGAGACAGTGAGAGAGAGAGAGAGAAATAGAAGCGAGAGAGAGAGAGAGAGGGAGAGAGAGAGAGAGAAACAGCAGCGAGCGAGTGAGAGAAAGAGAGAGAGAGAAATAGAAGCGAGAGAGAGAGAGCGAGAAACAGCAGAGAGCGAGTGAGAGAGAGAAAGAGAGAGAGAGAGAAAAACAGGAGCAAGGGAGCAAGAGAAAGGGAGAGAGAGAGAGAGAGAAACAGCAGCGAGCGAGAGAGAAAGAGAGGGAGAGAAATAGAGAGAAACAGGGATGAGACAGTAAGAGAGTGAGTGAGAGAGTGAGAGAAACAGGGTGAGAGAGAGAGAGAGAAAGAAAGAAACAGGGACAAGAGAGTAAGAGAGAGTGAGTGAGAGAAACAGGGTGAGAGAGACGGAAAGAGAAACAAGATTGAGAGAGAAACAGGAGCGAAAGAGAGAGCAAGAAACAGCAGCGAGCGAGTGAGAGAGAGTGAGAGAGAGAGAAATAGAAGGGAGAGAGAGGGAGAGAGAGCGAGAAACAGCAGCGAGCGAGTGAGAGAGAAATAGAAGCGAGAGAGAGAGAGGGAGAGAGAGTGAGAAACAGCAGCGAGCGAGTGAGAGAGAGAGAGAGAGAAACACGAGCAAGGGAGCAAGAGAAAAGGAGAGAGAGAGAGAAACAGCAGCGAGCGAGAGAGAGGGAGGGAGAGAAAGAGGGAAACAGCAGCAAGCGAGTGAGAGAGCGTGAGAGAGAGCGCAAGAGAAACAGGAGCAAGCGAGCGAGAGAGAGGGAGAGGGGGAGAAAGAGAGAGAGAGAGAGAGAGGGAGAGAGAGAGAGAGAGAAACAGGAGCGAGAGAGAGAGTGAGAGAGAGCGAGAGAAACAGGAGCAAGCGAGTGAGAGAGCAGGAGAGGGGGAGAGGGAGGGAGGGAGGGAGAGAGAGAGAGAGAGAGAGAGAGAGAGAGAGAGAGAAACAGAGGCTCCAGGGAGAGCGAAGTGCAGAGGAAAGTTCTGCTGCTTTTTGAGAAAGAACAGCACTGTGTCCTGCATAATGCAGAGCAGCAGGATGTGGGATAATGACATTTCCATGTACAGGTATATTATTCCTCAGAAAAGGCCTTTTATAGCTTCTGCAGCAGTGAAGGACGTTCTCACTTAATACATGACTAACTTCTCCTTCTCTACTAAAACTGATTTAGGTAAATTCCTCATCTTCCTTTAGTGCAGACCTACACTATGGGATTTCATCAGATTTTAAGAGATTGGCCCCTTTCAACGTATTTTGATGATCAGAGGTATATTTTCAATCAAGAACTGGGAAGCAAATGATGGTGTGGATGATCTAGGGGTGTGAGAACAAATCTGACTCAGTCTTCATCCTCAAGCTGGGGTTTTGAGTGATTATTTGTAGCTGAAGCTTGTGTGTGTGTGATACCCTCTCTCTGTCTAAAAAAAACCTAACAAACAACTTTCTGAAGGTTGTGTATTGTAGTTGTGGCTCAGACTCAGAAGCACACATATACATATGTATGCGCACACTAATCCTTTACTAAATTTACAGGTTTAGTATCAGCTACCTCATCACCTCGTTATTAACTGTCTGTTTTCTGACTATCGATATCTCTCCATCACTCTATCTATATCTATAAATACCTATCTGTCTGTCTATCTGTCTTTACATGCACACAACAGTATTCTTATATATATTTTTTTCCATACATAGACATATGTGTAAATACTATATATGTGTGTGAGCGCACACTCACACACATTTATACACACTATTTATT
>JBBPCX010000141.1:6212573-6228592 GCA_037974365.1 Hydrocynus forskahlii
TAGTTAAGTGGTTCTTGCCATAATGTGGAGTAGAACTGTAGTGGAACAGGATCACTAACTGTGTACCAACCCGACCAACACAACTGATGATCCCAAACACATTAAGAAGGCAAGAAATTCCACTTAATGAACTCTTGACAAAGAACACCTGCTAATTAAATACCATTCCAGGTCAATTCCTCATGATTCTGACTGAAAAAATGTCAAGTGTGCAAAGCTGTCATCAGAGCAATAGGTGATGTTTTCAATATTAATCTACAATGTAGCCAATAATACTGGTCAGTACTGAAATATGGACAAGCTCTTGGACGAACAATACTACTATTGGTATTTATGAAGCATGAATGTATTCTATTGCATTCTAACATAGCTGGCATTTTCACATGGTTGACGCTAGACTGGATCAGTGGGAAGAGCAGAAACAAAGCTCTGCACATCACCACCCATTTATTGACCAGACATTTATAGCAATTGCTCCTCCCTCAATGAAAAAATAGGAAACAAGTGAAACAATTCAGTGTTATTTTTCAAAAAAAGTCTTAATAAAATAACCGTTTAATTTTTTGCATCCTTTCATGCAATGTCTTTATTGTGTATGCCCAATTATGGAGAGTAGTATCAATAGGAGTATTGATAAGTAGTATCATTATCGATATTGATATATGATGCCCATCCTATGATTTCATAACCCAAGATGAAGATGAAGGTCATTTTCTACGACAGCAGCATAAACAGAGCAACAAGGATTGAATGTAGAGGTATAAAAGACCAGGGCATCCCAGGAAACTGAACTGTGGTCAAAATTTTGGTGCATAATAAACCATATAAATGTTATCAGGTGACTTCAAGTTCAAACTGAAATGCAGCAAATGTGTTGAATATTGGCTCTGGAATGCAGAGTTAATGTAGGAGCATGGCCTGCGAGCCCCGTCTGCTCTCTGGGTGAGGCAGAATCAACTCTGCTGGCAAAGGAAATGCTGACCATCTGTTCTTATTGAAGCCTCTCTGGCTGCCACATTGCCTCTCATTGATTTGCCATGATACTTTGTGGCTTTTAACACCTTCTTCCCTCAGAGAGGACAAGGAACCAACCTGCATTTATTCAGATTTGAGATGCATTGCTTCATTAAGCAAGCCATGCATTGCAATTGCCACCGTAGTATGAAGTTTTGTGTATTACAGTAGGACTATTATAGCAGCCTGACTGCTATTCACTTCAGTGCAAAGGTACTGAAACGTGACTTATTAAACTTATTGGAACCACGATTGAGGCCGACAGTTCTGTTCTTAGTGAAAGAATGGCAAAGGCCTTACTTTGAACTATGAAGAATCTGCCCGTTGACCTTTATAAATGTGCTATTACTGTGTATTAGTCATTTCATAACTCATACAGGTGAGACAATGCTTTCTGTTTTTGGAAGCACAATGAAATGACTATAACGTTAAACAACAATATGCTACAAATATAGAAGAGTTAGAAAACTACTCATTTCAGTCTGTAAACTTTCAATGTAAGTGACAAGGATAAGCTATTTTGAGAAAAGACAAAGAAAGTGTCATAAACACAGGCTCTGCAATGACACACACTTCTCAGTAGGTGGAACTGTTACTTATTCTTTGGCTGTTTGGTTCTATCGACTCGCATGGAGTCTGAGCTTGGACCGAAAGAGGGAGAAATGGAGAGAGCGAGAGAGAGAGAGGGAGAAGAGAGAGAGAGAGACAGACATCAATATTGGTGTGGTACCGTGATTATTTGCTACTCACTTGTACAATCATTTTGAATATCACTGACTGTCATTACTCAAAACAATCATCAGTTCTGCAGGACTGCTGTTATTTTATATTCATATTTTCAAATGACAGGCACTTCATCATTTGAACTGAGCATCTCACTCCACGCAGAATGAATGGAGCAGGTAGACAGGTTTTATTTTGAAACGCCATCGCCACACAGCCAGCACACGTCGTCACATAAATCGAGGGTTCATTATATTTTCATTTCCACCATGGGCCTGTGAGAGTCTTGATTTATGCTTTGCTTCACTGAGGGCGCGGCTATTAATCAGGTGGATTAATGAAAATGTCCCGAGCCCCTCGTTAGTCCCCGTCATGTTTATTGCAGGGCAATCGGAGATAAAAAAAAGCAGGATTGAAAGCTTATGGCTCTGTGTTTTGGTGTAACTGACAGAGGGCCGAGCGCTCAGCCTTCTGACACTCTGCTGAACGCACTGCCTTAAAACCCACCAGCTCAGACAGAGCGTGAATTATTGATACTACCGTTAAAGCACGGTGTGGATGGGAATGTCAATACAGTCGTCACCGAACTGTGTGGTGTCTGTGTGTGGGTGTGTGTGTGAGGAGGAAGGGAGAGAGAGATGGAAAGAGAGAGAGAGAGAGAGAGAGAGAGAGAGAGAGAGACAGACAGACAGACAGAGAGAGAGAGATCAAGAAAGAGAGAGAGAGAGAATAGATGAGGTGGAAACAAAGGAAAAAGAAGAGAGAGACTGGTGGAAAGATGATGAGATAGGCCAGAAAAGACAGGGAGAGTGTGAGAAAGAATGGATGAAAGTAACAAAGGGAAAAGAAGAGAGAGTGAGACAATGGATGAGATAGGCCAGAAAAGACAGGAAGAGAGTGAGAAAGAATGGATGAAAGTAACAAAGGGAAAAGAAGAGAGAGTGAGACAATGGATGAGATAAAAATAAAGAAAGAAGAGAGCGAGAGAGAGAGAGAGAGAGGCAGGCATAGAGGCCAAGAAAAGTAAGAGAGATAGAGACGGATAATGGATGATGAAGAAACAAAGGAAAAAGAACAGAAAGAGAATGGGACAGAAACAGAAGAGAGTGACACATATAGATTCCAGGATGGAGAGAGAGAGAGGGAAAGAACGTGAGGGAAAATTTGGGGTGCATTTGGCCACAACAGCCCTGAGCTGTGAGCCAGAGGTGAAAATAAATATCAGATAATGGACATTCATTACATGTCCACGGGTCTCAGGCAAAAGATAAGGGAGCAAAACGACTGCATACGAGTCTGAACAGAATGTGAACTGGAACTGAAAGGCCATGGAGGTGATTATGATGTTTGGGCGATACAGTAATCAGCCAAGACGGAATTATTGCCTTTTAATGCTTAGGCAGGGCTCATCAGAATAGATGGCGTCACTGCGGCTGTGAGGCGCAAGAATATATTTAAAACCTGAAACTGTACATCTCCAAGGAGACACTCATCACCAATCACCGGGAAGGCTCAGGGGTCATGAATCGAAAATTCAGGAGTTTTCCCACGGGGGCCATTGTGTTAATTTGAGCTCAGGAGCACTGTGTATCTCCGACGATTTCTGCTTCGGCCATCGAGTGAAGAACACTGGCAGCAAAAGAGCAAATTGCGTGACAAGCATTCAGAGTATTCCCAGAGGAAACCAAAGAGACGGCCTGTTGGTCTGGCAGTGACTGCTTAATGATGAATGCTTCGCTTAGAGAAATGCCAAAATCTCATTTAGATGGCCAGAAACACTGCCCTTCTTCTGCCTTTTTTAACATATAGCTTTTCTCTCAATTGAGCAGCCAGTTTCATGCAGTGTTAGCCCTCAAGTGGGATGATAGCACATCAGTTCTGGGAAGCTGAAGGCCAATAAACCACTTCTTTTCCAGCTGCCATGAAACATTTTCGAGCACCTGGGCGTGATCAGCATTAGAATGCTAACCGGTCGCCTCATGGCCATCTAGAAACAAAACTACCTGATATTTTGCTTCACAAAGAGGTGTGTGGGTCTTCTTTCCAGTGCAGAATAAGGGCCGGGATGTTCTCAATAGCCACAGGCATCATGAGGTGCAATGGGGGTTCAGTCTTTAGAGCACCACTGCACGAGTAAGCAGTGCTTTTAGTCCGTGCTTAATGTGCAATTCATGAGGTTCAGAAACTCTGAGCAGTAACACCTAGCAGGTCAGCGGGGCAAGGCTAAGCAGGCCCATGCCTCTGGCCATGTTTCAGGACAACTTATCATTAGCAATGCCAAGGTCATAGAGATCAGTAGAAGTTTTTTAAGTTATTTTTATTGTAGTGATTTCTGTTATTCCACAAAAATATAACATCGTATATAAATAACAATGTAAATGTTGTATACTCTGTGAGCCATTTTCACCATTCTCATAGTGAGAATGCCATTCCTAAATGAGTTTATTGCGTCACCTTATGGTGACACTTCTCTCTGGACTCTCCAATCAGAACTCAGAAATTGTCCACCAAACCTAAGAAATGTGATGCATTGTATTTACTTTCAAATTCAAATTTCATAAAACCTCGCAACACAGTCAACACCACCTCTACTTCCTGGTAGGATTGACAAACTTTCCAGAATGTCACAGAATAGATCCCATCCCATGAAACCTAGTGAGAGATTATAGAGTAACAAAATACTTAAATGTGTAGCTTGTTATTAATTTCTAACAATGTTTATTTTGAACATGTTAGGAAAATGTACTTTTTGCATAATTGCGTTAATGTCAGTATGGCAGCAAAGCCATCACTGCCCAACTCCAAATATCTAAAACAATACCGTCCAGTTCTGTAGTGACTCTAAACAAAGTGTACTACGGTTTCTTAATAGACTGATCTGGAGTTTAGTTAATGTTTTGTAAAACCTGCCTGAAAATAGTTGCTGTGAAAGAATGCATTGGGAGAATTATGTGGATTGGTCATTTATTGAATCAAGCCAATTCGATGCATTTCTTGTCAGACTATTCATTAGTTCTCCATTTTTCCATTTTCCAATGGGCTCCCCCAAACCATATGTACTCCTGTGAAACTTTCCAACGGTAACAGCCATATCTAATTTTAGCTATTAGCTTTAACCAGTCTGTTCTGTCAGACAACTTTAAGCTGACTCTGAGATCACTCACACTTTAAAAATGGAACAAAGACAGAAAACTATTTTTAATTAGATTAGGATTGCTGAAAATGTCACTTTTGATTATATGAATTGTGCTTTTGCCACAATTTGTTCGACGTTAAGCCTCATCATCAATAGCTACTGAGTCAGGTCCTGGGTGATGCCACGGCTGTACATGGCTAGGTGTCCAAAGGCACTTTTCCACTGGCATACAGGAACCATGCTGTACCTAAACTGGACTGCGATGTCACAGACCTTGCAGCACCTTTTGATTTTCCTTTTTATCTTTTAGTCCGGTAACTCTCTCCACTCAGCCCCAAAACCGCGTCGATGGATTCGAACCAGCGGAAGAGCTGCTTTTCATATTGTGGTCTTTATTATTTATATTGTTTATCATTTATATTATTTATGTTTCCGTGTTCTGATGACAACATTTCGACCAATCGGAAAGCAGTGGCGCAGTCAACTCGGCCGCAGACCACTTCTGACTCTGCTGGCGAGTATCTCGGGTTCGGCTCATGTACAGGTCGCTTTATTTGTGATGGAAAAACATTTGAATTAGCTTGAAGGAAGCACATGCTAGTTTTTACCTTCCCAGCGAGGTAGCATTGTGTGATGGGGACAACTAACTAGCGGGAGAAAGCTGGGTTTCAAGTAAACACATTGGGGCTAGCAACTACCCCATGAACAAAACTTTTTAAAATTTTTTAAGGAGTTTGGGGGAATATTTATGTTAAATTTAAAAAATCAAAGCCTAAGTGAAAATTTCTGTTTGGCCAACAATGGGTTTTGTTTTTTGTCTTTTTAAATCAGTTATTTTCTCCCTGTAGTTTTTCATTCAAACTGCTTTGTCAAACTGCTTTGTTGGCATGAGCAATTAGAAACATTTCTTAGGACTCCAAACTTCACAATAAGTCAAAAATGTAAATATGTGAGAGAGAGGCATTGTATACGTGTGGTGTATACAGTTTGGGGAAGCTGGTATGGTTCAATTTGTTTGCCTGGTCATTACAGAGACAAGTGAAACCTAATCATGGCTTAACACAGTTTCAGGAAAAATGAATATCAGTCAGACTTATTTAAGCTAACACGGTACCAGACATGTTCTCAGCCACGATTACAGACTCGGGCCTGTGTTTTGTTCCGCCTGATCCAAGAGGGACGTGCGAGTGAGCAGATGACCCTGATGCTGGCTGTGCAGGCTGGAGAGCATGAAACTCCCCGTCATCCCTCCACATAAAACATGTCTGCCAGTTAAAAGGCAGTCCCTGGGCTTTTATCAACCTTGCTGACAGCAGGCCTCACTTCAACACTGCCCTTCATCTTGAAGTCTGAATGTCAAGTTGCCTTTCAGGAGAGCACTGCAGGTGTCTCTGGTCTCTGCTGTCCAGGACAAGGGTTAAAACACTGCGGATGTCAAAGGTAAAGGGAAAGGATTTATTTTAAGTCATTTCATTATATTGCAACCTATCAAACAAGACAAAAATAAAAATGGCTGTTTTTGTTACTATGCAGAGATGGTTGGTATAAAGGGGCTAGAAGGGCTAAGTTGTCATTCCTGTACTAAAAAGTGAATTGAGGTAAATTTTAGATTTTGGCATGCATATCGTTTTACTTGCTTTGCTCAGAAAGATCAAATGCTCAGAAACTGATCACGCTGAGCTCCTGAGGACCTCAAGAACAGCACCACTAAACTGTTGTTAAAAGAATCTGCTTTGGATGGGACTGATTTACATCTAAACACTTTAGCTTTGTCCCCTTCAACTCGTTTAACTATTGGTAGTTACATTCACATTAATGGCATATAGCAGACGCTCTTACCCAGAGCAACGTGCATCAGTGCTCAAGTAGTCAAGTAATCTATTCTTCAACCTGAAATTCTATGCTTAAATCAACATCTGCTATTCAACCAAGTTAATGCCAGCTAAGTCACACACCTAAACAATTCCTGTTGAAGAAAAGTCAGAAATTAAGGCAGAAGTAAGAAAGGCATGGATGAAGAGTGTAGGTGCCCATTTTTTCAATGAATATAGGAAAGAAAAAAGAATAGGCAATAACAAGAGGCCTAGTTAGTCACCAAGGTGCTCCTTGAAGAGGTGGGTCTTCAAATAATGCTTTAAGACAGTGAGCGACTCCACATATCTGATCTGAAGAGGTTTTTCCACCACCACTGGAGCTCACACACTGGATTGCATTCATTCTTGGGTGTCAGATATAGATGTTTGTGATGGTGAATTCAAACTGGATAAATGTTGCAGTTTACTGGACTGTTTAAGGGTACATTTAAAGTTAAAGGCTCCATGATGATCCAGTAAATATGCTAACCTCAGAAACACTTAGATTGGAGCTCTGTGTGATATGGGAGCACTTTTTCAATGTGCTCCATCTTAATCTTTAGCTAAACACTATTGACATATCTCTGGTATATTAAGTTAGAAGGAGTATGCCTTATAACTGTGCATGTTAAATCCCAAATGACCTTATCAATCCCACAGCAGAGCGGCTGTTGAATCCGAATGCTCCTCTTTGTATGCCTGCAATAATTACAGGTGACTTTGTCTGGGTTTTCAATTACAGTCTCAATTATTCTTCCAGGGGTCACAATTAAGTACTGTGGCTCAGCAACAAGCTTTGTTCCCTGATGTCCAACACAGAATTTAAAATAGTACCATCCTTAAGCTAACACCTGCACTTACCACCATTATACTGCCATCCACTACCCAGAAAACAGCGTCAACTGTGCCCAAATAATTTCATGCATCTCTGGCCAATGTTAAAGGTTCAAGGGGTAATCTTCAGGTCAGGCAGTCATCCCCCTAGCAAACTTTCTCCAGTGCAGCATCAACAAAATGTGCTTCTGGATCACAAAATTTAGACAGTTTATCTGAGCAAATGAGGCAAGTGAATAGTAACAGTATAGTATGATGCATGGTAAAAAAAAATTAACTGCATGAAAACAGCTACTTAAACTATATCAAGGCTAACATGGAAAGAGTGCTTATCTACGATCAGTCCTGGACATTCATGCACAAATGAGAATTATGATACATGGAGTCAGTAGGTAGTGTGATGTGGTACAGGTTCCCACACTTCAGTAGGGTAAAGTGACCATTTGTCATACATGAACACATAACAGCACACAGTGTGAACAGCACAAAATTCTTTCTCTGCATTTAAGCCCTTCACCCAAGTGAAGGAGCGGGGAGCCAGGAACACAGTGCCCAGGGAGCAGCGTGTGGGGGACGGTACCTTGCTCAAGGGTACCACAGTGGGGCCACTAGCAGTCCTGGGATTTGAACCCACGACCTTTTGATCACAGGGACAACTCCAAAACCACTAGGCCACCAGCTGTCTCTATGACCAAAAAATGAATAATATTAATAGAATATATTCTGGTAATTCTGGTAGATGTTAACGTTACAGTGATATAAATGACTTGAATGCACACGCTTGAGGTCCAGTACAGAATATGAGACAAGGAAACAAGTTTGCAGCACTAAATAAAAACACTCCATTATTGTGGTGATGGGAATTACAGGTCACAATGTTTATAATGCAAATATGGCCAGTTTAGTTTCTATACAAGCCGGCAGTGAACAGAGTTTTGATAATGATAAAGTAGCGGCAAATCTAACAAAAATGTTTTATTTTGGCCCCTCATGTACCTCTGCAATGAATGGAATTTAATCCTATCTAATAATAAAAATCATAATCTATATTATAGTTGCATTTACACTTGAGGTTGCTCTATACAGGGGGTCCTCAGGTTATGACACAGTTCCGTTCCTATGACAGTGAAGTAACCCAAATTTTGGTGTAAGTCGAAACACACCCTAGCCTAACCACTTACTCATCACAACAAAGTTGTAAAATCATAATCTAGATCATAAAAACACAACTAAGCCACAGAAAAAGGAAAAGTATGCCAACTCGCTTACTCATCACGTTATTGCATATTCTTCCACTGTGTGCAACCAAACAAGTTCACCCATGTAATCTGTAAAGCTGAGGCTAATGGTGCAAGCCGAAACACTTACGTGTCAATTTTGTAAAATTTTAATGGGAGTGAGCGTCGTAAACTCGAAACGTTGTATATCGAGACTGTCGTAACCTGAGGACCCTTTGTACCATTAACTATTACCATTAGGGTGCACTTGGACCACTGCAAGCCAAAATCTCACCGTGTAATTATTCAAGTGCTGTTCAGTTGTTTACAAATCTTTTGTTTTAAATTGTGTCTCTAAACAAAAATCATAAATCCTTTTGCTAATGGTCTCTAACCTTGCAACAATTACCACAAAAGCATGCCTTGGTGGGTGAAGCATGGATAGTTTATGTTTGTTGCTGTGCAGATTGTAAAGACAGATTTAGCTGCTCTATTTCTGTGATCAAGTAAATAAATCTAAAGATTACCATGTGCAGACTTTGTATTGTTCTCTTGAAGGTTTGCAGCTGAAGGGTTCCCTAGATTATTCGTTCTCTTCTCTGGTATGAGCATGACTCAACACCCCTTTGGGTTTAATGCATTCCTAATGCCTGCATATATCGGTCTCTCCCATAGTAACTAAGTCCCCTGGCAAAAGAATGTGCCATTTCTGGAATCGAGACTGCACCACTGAGATTTAATAAGGCTAAAGCTAACAATCTTCTCCATGCTAAGGTGCAATTTATCTCGCTTGAATGCCACTGCGTCAGAAGGCCTCTGAGGGAGTAAAACATGTCAGGAATCCTTTTGCAGCCAGCTGATGGTGGATGCAAGTTCTTGAGATCATTCTGAAAGCAATCAGGTGAAAGACGATATTAAAAACTGGTGTACTCATTTGCAAGGCGATTTTGCCTTGCATGCATTTTGTGTAGATTGAATCTCGGCTCGCAGCTCCCTACACAGTGCACTAAGATCATGAAATAATGACTTCTGCAGCCAGAGGGGAGTCACTTGGGATTTAGCATTAGCATAGCTGCTCCCTTAGCATGGGCCAAAAATTTGCTAGGCTATTTGTGAAAACAAATAATTTGTCCTGTAGTGTATCTATCACAAGTGTAAAGAATTGAGCTAAAAACCCTGAAAAAAGTTGCTGAAGTTGCTCAGATTTCCTTTTTGACCTGCGAGCGATCAAACTCAAGCCAGAGTTGTTGGTTTACATTAGCAGCAGCATTATCATTATTTATCAGGCTCCTCTCTCATTTACACACAGAGAGAGGAAAACAAGGAGCCGCTCTCAGTGCTGAGCCCTTGACACACATCCATTAATTTCCATTTCCTCCTTCATCTCGTGCACTAATACCCCGCCAGCAAGAGAGAGGACAGGCCAGTGTTCCTTATTATTCCACTGACTCACTCACTGAATGAGGAAGAGCTACTGGCCAATGCTATAGCAGAGCTATAAAAGCATAATCTGCCAGGCAATCTAATGAACTTCTAGTATGGAAGTATCCCATTTAACAAGAAGACAGCGGTCCACTGTTGGCCTACTTTTCTACCCCTCCTAGCTATCTGGGATACTACTACTACTGGCTTTTTAATTCATTAGCGATTAAGCAAAGTTTCAAACATAACTAGATTGCATTTCCGTGAGAAAATGCAAAGTGTGATTATGTTTGCTATAAAGCTGGTGTTTGGAGACATTGGTTTTATGGGCAAAAAAGAATTGTGTTACAGAAAAAAAAATCTTCTCACATAAAGGAAGTTAGAGGAAGTCTCTTTCTAAGGAGCTGAATTCAAGAAGTATGAGAAAATGGTGGAAATCTCATATTGATTAGGATCTGTTTCAGATCCTAAGATTTGCTAGCTAATTCAGTGGCTTAAAGTGCAGTACTTTAATAGCTTGCTATTTAATATAATAGCATAAAATCCAATGAATTACTAGCTAGAATAGAAGTGCCAATTACTTGTCAGTTCTAAAAGTTGTTAGCTAGCATAGCAGCTAGATGCCAATCCTGTGAGTCGCCAGTCATAGTACAAAGAGCCCGGTCTCACGGGTTTTCGTGCAGCCATCATGATATACAATGTAAGGAAAAGTCATGAGATCGGGTTGCACGAAAAGTCGTGAGATCGGGTTGAGTATAAACTAGTACTCAATCCTAAGAATTGCTAGCTAATACACTGGCATAAGGTGTAGTCAATTTTATGCATAATAAATCCTATGAAAGGATAGCTAGTATATTAGTAACTAATTGCCAATCCTACAAATTGCTATCTAGTGTGGCAAAAAAATGTCAATCTTTTGATTTGTTGGCTAGCATTATATCATAATAAGTCCTAAGAATTAAGGTAAACTGTATAAACTAGTAGCCACTCATGTAACTACGACCTAATATGACCTATACACTTGCAGACAATCCTAATGAGTGTAGGTAAATAAAATAAAGTAGACATGATTTTATACACAGTCTGGAAGTCTTTTTGCACTGAAAACCACTTCTTGGCTCTTTTCCTCAGTCTAACTAAAGCTGTTGCTATCTGCTTTAAGAATATATTTAAATGAAACCAAGTTTTTCTTCTAGGCCTTGGGCTATGAAGTGTTCTGTTACAAAAAAATGTACCACCTGACATGCATTCAGTTTAGTCTTTGTTTGCATTGTTTAAATGAGCTGGAAATATATGGTAATATATTCAGTTTGGGAAGAAAAATTTATACTATGATACTGGTCAGAGAGCAATGCATGTCCTAAACAAACTACAATCATATTGATAGAATTGCCACTTTGTTTAATGGTTCAGCCACAATGCGAGCTAAATGGAAAATGGAACATTTACTAAGATTATACAAGGTTTGTTAGAGATTAGATTTCTGCTAATCTGCTGTAAACTGAATGCATCTAAGACAAAAGAAAACATCCAATACAAGGCCTTTTTCCTGAAAGCAAGCTACAGATTTGACTTCTGTTTGCCGTAGAACGAGATGAAGGCCAATCATTACATGCTGCAACTGGCTTCCAACCTTAGATTAAAAATAAAATCATTTTATATGCCTTTTCTGACTTGGAAGCTCCTTCATTACACAACAAAATCTCTTTCAGGAATAAGCCTTTGTGAATGCATTTGAAAGAATTTATCTGTGGCTTCGTGGCTTTACATTTTCACCCACTGCTTTTAGAATTCAAGGCACAATAAAAACAGAGACGGTCAGGGTAAAGATAGTGTTTTTTTTTCTTTTGTCTATCGTCTGAAACCAGACAGATGCACCAGTCTCCACGGCATCTTGTCAAAGCCCAGGATGCAGAAGAGCTGACAGGCCAGAACCCAGCAAAGACTCTTAGATATAACCAGGAGATGAGTGCTGAATATGTGATGTAATATTTACACGGTAAAGTGTGGTTATTACTGCCTCACTCACCTGCAAGGTCTGAATTCTGCAGGAGCTTCAATCCAGCCTGGTTCTATAAAGGTCCTGATGGCTAAAGGTCCTGATGACCATAAAGAGGATGAAATGCAGTTATTTACACGCTATTATACGTATTTGCATTTTACACAATATAGGGGCAGCTGGTGTCCCAGAGCTTAGGGAGTTTCCCCTGTAATCAGAAGGTTGTGGGTTTGAATCCCAGGACTGCTAGTGACACCACTGAGGTACCCTTAAGCAAGGCACCGGCTCCACACACTGCTCCCCGAATGCCCCTCATTAGTGGCAGCTCCTTGCCTCACTTGGTGAATGGGTTAATTACAGAGAAAGAATTTCACATTGTTCACACTGTGTGCTGTGCTGTGCTGTGCTGTGGTTTGTCGCGTGACTATAAGGGACCACAGTGGTCACTGGCCAGAATATTGGAGAAACACCCTGGACAGGTCACCAGTCCATCACAGGCTAGACACACACAAACACACTCACTCCCAGTGGCAGTTTAGCATCTCCAGTTCGCCTAACGTGCGCATTTGGACCATGGGAGGAAACTAGAGCATCTGGTGGAAACCTTACAAAAGACAAGGGGAGAGCATGCAAAGAAAAATAAATGATAATATTGATTTAAAATAATAATGTTATTACTGTATTTAAAATTTATCTTAAAATACATTTTAAATAATTAAAAAATAATATACAGCACATTTTTCAGATTTTAAGAAATCTTAAGTGAAATTCTATGTAACAGATTTTCTCAATTGTTTAAAATCTTTCTTTACATTTTTTTCTTTTTTGACACTGAGTTTTTGTAGCTACTGCTTGCATGGAGAGGCTTAAGGTTATAATGTGTATCGTTAGCTGTAGCTGGTGGCCTAGTGGTTAGGGCGTTGCCCTTGCACTCAGAAGGTTGTGGGTTTGAATCCCAGGACTGCCAGTGGCACCACTGAGGTACCCTTGAGCAAGGTGCCATCCCCTCACTCTGCTCCCCGGGTGCAGCATCACTGGCTACCCACTGCTTCACTTGATGAAGGGGTTAAATACAGAGAAAGAATTCCACTCTGTTCACACTGTGTGTTGTGGTGTGTTCACACATGACAAAAATTGACAGTTTACATAACAATATAATCACAGCAGTGTTGCACTTTTTACCAAATACAACATGAACAGAAAATGACATTTGAACACGCTGACCTGGACAGCAAATAACTGGATCCTTGGATATGGAATTACTCCCAAGGTACCACTTTTGTTAATTGTAAGAATACTGGTAGGACAGAAGCAGTTTTATTCAATGCATGATATTATTGCAAACTGACAAAGAAAACATTTTATATTTAAACCACCTGAAGAGAATGAGTTCAGAGGAGGAAAAATGTTCCACCATTGGTGCTCAATGACACTAAAGCAGTGCGATTTTGTCTTGTGCGCAAGTTTAAACCTTAAGGAAGGACATGTCAGCAGTTCTGAAACCAAGCATCAGAGTCACCAAGGTTTATGTTTGATCTTTGTTCCCACAGGGAGCCTGTGGAGTGATCTCAATGAAGGAGTCGAGAGAACTCTGGGAAGTTATTGACCTGGCCGGCAGCCTGGCTGCTTTATAGAAAAGCGATAACAGATGATGGAAGACCAGCCAGAGAAGTGCTGAATTTCAACCCAGAAAGGACTCTATGAAAACGTATACCAGTCTTTTAAAAGCATGTGTGACAGGCTACGTTGCTGTTTGGTCAGTAGATTCTGGTGTTCTCTATATCAGGGGTAAAATCTAAGGCAGGTGTCACCAACCTTTTTGAAACTGAGAGCTACTTCATGGGTACTGAGCCATACAAAGGGCTACCAGTTTGATACACTAGAACAGAATGTACCTAAACTTATCTAAACTTCATGTATAATAAACATGTTTTAAATACATTTTCTTTGATATTGTCATTTTCAAATCTATATAACAATCTTTTCTAACAATAAGAATGCTAGAAAAGAAGTGACCCCCCCCCCCCCATACAAGGGTGTGACTAGGTCTGGGCAATTGCACTATAGTACTGAATAATTTGTAATAGCCGCACGTTTTTTGGGATACATTATTGTCAGTACGTATAGGAATCACATACTTACAAAGAAATGACAGCAAAATAATTACATTTATTGCTTATTAGGCTCTAGATGGGCTTGCTTGCTTTTTTTAATGCCTATATAATGTGGTTGAAACAGAGATTTGGATGATTTAAGTACATTTTAACATGCCAGCTAACTACACTGAACTTGTTAAATTTATATAAAAAAGTAGCTCACATTACCAACAAATGGAAACCTTTCAATAAACCTGGTGCATCTGGGTGCTAATGGTGGTTATGGTGAAGCCTAGCAACCAGGCTAATTAGCTCATCGAACCTTCAAGCACCTCCTAAAGAACCCCAGATCCACCTCTGCTCCACAGAACCATGAATAAATAAAATGGGATGATATTTGATCAGAAAATTCCAATTATAACATACGCAATATTAATTAAATGCATATTTAAATACCTTTAATCAAAATCTCTGTCTGCAACCGCATTAAACCGTCAGTATAGACTTTTCTGTAGCAATTTTCAGATTTAAAAGTTCTGACCACAACATGATGCCACCTGCCAAAAAGAGGCGATGACAAGGAACAGAGTGTTAGAAGCATCCTGCTCGCTCCCTAAGTGTTGAACATTATGATGGCAGCATGACTGCGCTCTCACACCACTGGGGCTTGATCTGGTTCCGTTTGGTAGGAAATAACACGACATTATACCCTGGGAGGCTTCCCCAGCCGTCTGTCTTTCACAGTATGTGTGAGAAAGAACAGCTTGGCATGGCCCACTGAAGAAACCTGTAGTCAAGCCTCTTCTCTCAAAGCAACAAAGCAGCAAAGCAGCTGTGTCATTATAAGGGTAGGCTGGGATGAACCTCAGTGAGTATAGGAAGAGGAGCAGGCCAATTATTAGTTGGGACAACACACTTTCGCCAAGGCCTAAGATCTATGCAAGCACTTATAAAGAGTTTGAAGAGACTTCAGAGCTTATAATGATGGCTCATGAAAGACACTTCTCCAGTCTCAAGGGTGAATCATTAAAGATGATAACTTGATTACAAAAATTAATCATCGCCCATGGGAGCACGGATCAGCGTAGATCTGAATACAAATGTATCTGCTGGCAAAGAAACACAGAACACTTCAAACTATCATTTGATCAACATCATTTTTTTCTGCAGCTTGAGGGGCACATCAGCACTCAAACATGAAGGAGCTAAAAACGGCTCTTTGGGCCGATGCCAGTGAAGGACCAGTTTTGGACCTGAAGAACCTTTCAATAAATGCATGAAAGTTTTAAAGGAGAACAGCTGAGTTCAGTGATGTATGGTGAGGTGGCGGGCTTCATGTACCTTCACACTCCCAAAGGCCATAATGAATCTTTAGTGTACTCACAATGTCTCCCCCAATATCTACTAATTTTAAAAAATAAATAAATAAAAAAGAAAATTGCTGTGTTACAACAGGCAACCATGCATTGCTGTCTGAAATAGTAATTAATATAATCATAATTGCTATCAATATCACTAAACTAAACTAAACTCAACAGACTCCTGTTTTTATTACTGCCTGTTCTAGGTTCATGGTGTAGCAAAATAACAGTGTGTGGTTTGTCCATGTGGTGTTGCCGTACCCCAGCAGAAACAACTGCTTGGCTGCGTGCAGCTCTAATTAATAGGAAACTGTCTCTTTTTCATTATTTCCAAAAGTGTTAAAAAGTATAAAAAGTCTATTTA
>JBBPCX010000141.1:6228692-6245632 GCA_037974365.1 Hydrocynus forskahlii
GTGCAGCTCTAATTAATAGGAAACTGTCTCTTTTTCATTATTTCCAAAAGTGTTAAAAAGTATAAAAAGTCTATTTAAAAATCCAATTTAAAAAAGATACTTCACTGGTGCCCTATTAATAACCTGAATTCTCATATAAAATCCATTTTCTAAAGATAGTTCACTGGTGATCTATTAATTAACCATAAAGGACATATGAAATCCATATAAAAATGACATTTGACCGTCGACCTATTAATGACATGAAAGGATGTCTAAAATTCGTTTAGAAAGTCGCATTACTGATGATCTGTTGATAATGTCAATGGATGTCTAAAATCTAGCTTAAAAAGACACTTCACTGATGTCCTATTAGTAACGTGAAGGGAAGTCTAAAATCCGCATTAAGAAGACACTTCACTAGTGACCTTTTAATAATATGAGTGGACATCTACAACCCATTTTAGAAACAGGACACTTCATTTAGTGACCTATGTCAGTGGAGGTCTAAAATCAATTTTAAACAGATCATTATTTAAAATATTAATAACATCCACAGGCATGCAAAATCTGTATTCATGTTGCACATTATCTTCTAATTGTCTCCACAGACTGGCCCTTCTCAGTTACAGTCACTGTGCTAATTCTGCTTTTCTCCTCCAGGCCTTGTGCTCCTTCTGATCTACGCTGCTGGCACTTCATTATCCATTTCATCCTCAAGTCCCCCTGACATCTCACTCTTCACAGGTGACCGAAATCTGCACAAAATGAAGCAGTCATTCAGCTCTGCCTCGTCTATGAATAAATGGACGAAAGAATGAACGAAAAGCAAGCTTTGCTGCTACTGTTGTAACCATTCCAAGTACAATTTACAAAGTAATTTTCACGGATATCAGGAGCCACGTTGACAGTTTGAGGCAAGTGTGTAATGATGTGGCCAGGCAGTTTGCACAATGCTAATCGATAAGGTGTACGTTTCCATTATTTGTTATGTATTAGCCTTGTAGCTGCAGTGTAAAACTAAAGAAGCAAACGAGACGCCAGCTTCTTGGCCGATCTGGGCTGAGGAGGAGATTGTATTACTTTGATATTTTTCAAATACTGCTTTTAAAGAGTAGTCACACACCAACAGACAGCATTCTATCATGCAGAACCACTTTAACAAGGTGACAGACTCTAGAACCTAACCTCTCTTCCACCAAACTTCCGTTTTTGAGCTTTTTTAAAACTTGAAACCAAGATGAAGTTGTGTGAAACTATTTGGGTGACCATACCATCTCTCTGGTGGCTTTGAACTGTCAAAGTTTCGATTTTGGAAAGGTTCAGAGACACAAAAACTGTTTGAGCAAGGCTGTCATGAGCATGAAGTTTCAAATTTAAGAGCAACTATTGCTGCCAAACTGTCAGTGGCCTTAATTGGCCCAGGTAAGTTCCACCCTCTCCCTGACCTCTCTCCCATGACATTTCTTTTGATTTCTGCTCTGCTCTTCTTCTGTTTCTTGTTGCAGCTGCTGGAAAACAGCTACAGTGTTTGTCTCACGCTTCCCTGGTCTATTTTTGCGTGACCTTTCATTACATGTCACCTGGGTGTTTCTGGGGGCCCGTCTCAGTGTGTGCGGAGGCCGATTAAATGGCAACACCTAGAGAGACAAAATGGCAAATCCTCGCTTTCGGCCTGAAGAGCCTAGCACTCGTTGTTGGTTAAGTTTCTGACCGACTTGTTGCCCACTGACATTTAAGCATTGCTAATGACTCTGACTTTAGGCTACAGTTCATGTTCTTAAAAAGACTCTTATTAAAAAATGGGTGAATTGGAAATCTTGCCCCCTTTTTTGGTGAGACCAACTCATGCATTTTGAGAGGAAAAGGAGAAGGTGCACAGAGGGAGAGCCAAGAGTAGATAATGCCCTATTTGTCTGCACAGAAACAAATCTCATGCTTCAGCATTGCAGCCAAATATTGCATGATTCTGCCCATGCGATTTCACACACAGGGCGTCTGCCATTTGATACAGCACAGCTGTGACAGATGAGGGAGCTCAAGGTTCAAAAGAGATGCTCTGTTCCCTAAATCTTCAGATTAAAATTTTGGTAAGCCTGGATTACAGTGCCATGAAAAAACATTTGCCCTTGTGATTCTTTCTATTATTGTAAGATTTTATTGTTTCAGATCAAATTCAACAGAAGCTGAGCAATCAGTTATCATTTCATCTATTGAAAGTAAACAGTAATTGGCCCTCAGTCAACCAATAAACCAAATGCAGTTTATACCTGGGATCAATTAAAATAGACACACCCAGGCTTTATTACTGTTAGTCATGTTGAATTTACATAGAACATTTCCAGCAGTGTGAAAGTTGCTAGATGGGACTCAGCAACCTAAAAGAGCCTCAGTGAGCGGCACACTATTCTGCAGTAAAAAGCAATTCCAGTGGAGCCGAGAAAGGAAATTGTTGAAATATATCAGTCTGGAAAAGGCTGCAAAGCCATTTCTAGTGCTCTGGGACTCCAACAGTGAAAGCCATTTTCTCCAAATGGTGAAAACCTGGAACAGTGGTGAATATTCCCAGATAATTCCTCCAAGAATGCAGCCATGGCTCATCTGGGAGATCATGAAAGCTCACTCAGTTTATTATACAAAATAAAAATCCATCTACAAGGGCCACTGTTAGAGGGGATTGCAAAATACCATACAGACAAAAAACATTTGCACAGTCAGTCTTTTCTTCCAGAGCCGCACACACATGGAACACCATGCCTACAGCACTTAGGAAGAACACAAATACACACACTTTCACAAAATCTAAAAAGGCATGGTTATTGGATAATGAAACATGTAATCATTTGTAATTTTTCATTTGAATATGATGTTGTCCTAATCATCACACTATACTTGTTCCGTATAACGTATGTTATGGGAACTAGTTGTATAATGTATGTTAATGTATGTTATGTGAATTGTTTGTTTTTTTCCCCTTTTTAAATAACATCAACCTGTCAGGGACTGCGGATATAAATTAGCCTGAAGGCTAAATCTGGTGCATTTCATGACTCGTGAAGTGAGCTTGTTAATTAATGTACACTGTCCATTTTAAATAAATAAATAAACAAACAAATAAACTAGACGAACATCTAACTGTAGGCCTGGTTTGCCTTAGGTGAGGTCAGTGTTCATGATTTCACTCCATTAGAAAGAGACACATTCATCTTGTTTTTTAGGGATGGTGGGTCACCAAGGAGAAACTGGCATATTTTCTACAATGCTTATTGCCACATTGTGATACCATGATATTTCAATGCATTTTTATCCCCCTGAAATGGCACGGAGGCGGTGTTGCCTTACAGCAAAAAGGGCTTGGGTTCAGGTCCAGGTCAGGGCACGCAGAAGGGTCCCCTTGATGTAAAATTTGCATGTTCTACCTGGTTTCCCTCCACAGTTCAAAGGCACGCATCTACTCTGTTAGCCATAGACTGCCACCTGTTCTGTAACTCTGTACACAAAAGCCTTCTATTGTTAGTTATCTCCATAGAGACTCTCTTTCTGTCTCTATGGGTCGATCAGAGGACAGGCTCCCCCTTGGTTCTCCTGAGGTTTCTTCCTCCAGCTTTAGGGAGTTTTTACTCGTCTCTTTCACCCTTAGTTTACAAGGGGCTCAGACCTGGGTAGATATATATAGTGAGCTGAATTGAATGTCAGGTGGATTGGAGATGCTAGATTTCCCTGTAGTGTGAAAGTGTGAGTGTGTTCATCGATGTGTCAGGCAACCTGTTCAGAGTGTTTCTTCGCCTTTCACCTTATAACCGCACTGATAGGCTCCAGCATCTCCTGTGGCCCTGGTTAAAGATCAGTGGTTCAGACCATGGCTGTATTATTGCTGTTGTTCTTTGTCCTGTCTGCACTTGTGGTTTTAGGTTCTCTTCTGTTCTCCTATTGTAATGCACCATGGTCCTGGAGCCACGTTGTGTCGTTTTTACTGTGTACTATGTGTATATAGTAGCGATGACAATAAAACATACTTGATTACTCGACTTGGATGGAGGTAACACACCTTCTTGTGCCAAGTGTCTGTGTACTGATGAAAGAGGGCCCGTTACATCTACCATAAAACTGACACAGAGCAGCATATTCACAGTTTTATTGTCATTCAGGGGCTCCAGGTCTTGATGTTGGAATGTGTGAGAAAGTTGGAGCTGCACTGCATATTATAACTCAAGCTTTTTTGCAGACATTTAGGGGACATGCTTTAACTTTGGTAACTGCAGTTTTACAATATCTGAATATTAATGGTAGAGCCAGTGCACTCACTTGCAATCAGCTTCCACAGTTTCCACCAAAAACTTTGCCAATGCAGTGGGGCGTTCTGGAGCAGCTGCACATCATCAAGCCAAATGCCAAGTCATGGTCCGTCACCGAGTGTAAAGCCTTTCCAGAAGAGTAGAGGCCACAAAGAGGAGACAGACACGCTATTATTGTTGGGAAAATGCAGGATAAGCAGGTGTCTTTAATGTACATTGTTGCGTATTGTGGTGAAACTACAAAGCACTTGACTAACTGGTGTAGTATTGCCTCCAGAAAGTGTTTCCAAAAATACTGTGGACAGCCACAGGCCTGCTCTCTCACTGGACATACTACTGCTTGCCCACTTGGCCCCAGAGTAAGATCAGAATGTGTCCGCCAACTGCATGGCACCCCTTCATTTCCTCATGGCCACGAGACTGCTAATGGACCGCTGTTCCAACCAGCACCCCCACTTAACTCAGAGGAACATCCAAATGGCTTCAACCACAAGTATTAATTGTTTGAATCAGGCAAGATATGTGAGGAAAGGTAAAAACATCCTGGAGAGAAAATGTTTAGGTGGTGTGTATAAATAGCAGCTGCTTTCGTTAACCAGATGGAGTCAGGGAAAGACTATTAAGCCTTTAATGAGAGAACTTGGGTGATTACAGTGAAATGAGTAGCTAGTGAACGTCAGCAAACATTAGAAATCTAAACTCCTAATTCCCCAAGTCCCGAAGAGTGTACAGAATATTAAGTACAGTAATTCATCATGACTCCTCGTATAAATATGCAACGTGTACTGCAGCAATTTCTGGGACGAGAAGAGAGGTTTGTAACCTGCTATAACCTCAGATCACATCAAATATATTTAGAGACTGTGGTGTTATTCCCTTTTCGCAATATATATATTTGCCAAGAGCATTAGAGATGAGTGCATGTCACAGCAGGTGGAAATGTATCAGAATGTGGAACTGTAGCTTTCTGTGTGCTGCTGTGTTTTCCATCAATATATAAAAGATGTTCCATGCTGCCTTTATTGTTGGATGTACTGAGAGATCGCTGCAGTAAGACTGCTATGGGATCATTGGTGATTCTTTTCTTCAGAATGGTAATAACAGGCAAGTGCATATGTTTGCGTTTTCAAATTCGCAGTTTTTAGGCTCCAAACAATTTATGGGCTTCAAGATCCAAATCCATGCACCAACCAATGGTGGACCATTCGGGAGGCCAGGAGAACCAGTTTGCAGATCAGGTTTAGAGAAATGAATGTCAAAAGTTTGGACACACCTTCTCATTCAATGATTTCCTTTGTTTATATTATTGGCTACATAGTAGATTAATACTGAAAACATCACCTATTGCCCTGATGACAGCTTTGCACACTCTTGGCATTTTTTAAATCAGATTCATGAGGAATCGACCTGGAATGGTGTTTAATTAGCAGGTGTTCTTCGTCAAGAGTTCATTAGTGGAATTTCTTGCCTTCTTAATGTGTTTGGGATCATCAGTTGTGTTGGTCGGGTTGGTGCACAGTTAGTGATCCTGTTCCACTACAGTTCTACTCCACATTATGGCAAGAACCACTTAACTAAGTAAAAAAAAATGGCCATCATTACCTTATTACAAAACATATTCTGGTTTGTTTAACTTTTTTTTGTTTACTGCATAATTGCAAGTGTTCCTTCATCATTTTGTTCATTTTCCATATTAATCAACAATGTAGAAAATAATAAAAACAAAGAAAAAACATTGAATGAGAAGGTGTGTCCAAACTTTTGACTGGTAGTGCACCCCAGTAACTTTAACCTTTTCAGAACAAGCTTGCTGTCTGGACAATAATAAGATTTTTTGCTCATTTTTGACGTTACCATCCAGGTGCATCAATACTTCAAGAATTTGAACTATTATTACAGAGGTGGGTTTTTTGCTGCTTTTTGATATTACTGTAGTTTCTTGCCACAGTCATTTGCCACAGAACTGTATTATACACTGATATATACTTGCATTGAAAAGTGATGTTGGTTGACTTCAATAATGACCCTGCCTGGCTGTAATGTAAACAAATAACTTGCTGATGTTCTTCTGCATTACAAAATAAATGGTACAGCTCAGAGAAATATCTTTACTAAAAGAGAAGAGCAGATTATAAGGCTGAAATAACTGCTTTTTACAATAAATAGTAATTCCCTCAGAGTTGCTGGGTGCTGGTCGGAATACGCTGTCTTGTAGAAAACAGTGTCCTAACCTGCTGCTACTATCTGCAGATAAAGAAAGATGCTCTGTGGCTAGAATTTCAGCGGCCATCATATGCTGAGAAGGAATAAACCTCATCTGCAGGTCGAGTCCCAGGGAAGACTCCTGATGGGATTATTATGAGGCCATGTGCATCATAAGTCACCCGAACCAACATCATCCAATCCGGCCATTCGAAAGTAGCTGTTGTGTGAGTCTGGGGCAGCGAGGAGCTACCATCATGAGATACTCTCTTTCTCCGAAATGAATTTATACGAGTCCTCCTCAGTGAACTGGAAGCGCCGTGGCAGACTCTACTCAGGCAGCCAGGGCGGATCAGACATGTTCTCGGATATGAAGGTCTCACATGGCCTCAGGTTCTACTCTCCACCACTGACGCAGGGACACTCGTAATAAGAGCGAATATGGAAGAAGAAAAAGGCCATAAGATGATTATGGGCTTCATCTGACATTGCTGCAGTAGTAATAGTGTGACAACGAGAGGGCTGTTTACACTGGAAACTTCCACTGCAGACAGAGAAAATGCTGAAAATGCCTTCCAGTGGGCCAGCAACGGAAATCATTTGGGACAGTATCTTTATTTTTCCCACTTTTGATTCAAACTCATTTTAATTTTGGATGATTTTCTGTTTTGGTTTTAAAGGAATGATTCAGGGCCGTCGTTAGGCCTGGGTATCTAGGGCTACAGCTCTGAATGTTTTATGAAAAGCCCCAGATCCCAAAAATAATTATAAATGAAAATAGCCAAAAGCCCTGGATCTACTCATAATCATCCTTCCTTCCAGGCTTTCATGGAGATGTGGTGACACACGGCCGAGGTGAGCTACTCCCTCAAGCCCCACTGACAAATCGAGACTATGGCCCGATCAACAAACCAACCTCCCTGCTGAAAAATGTAAATTACAGCTCCGTCCATATACCGGACTCCCTCTTATCGCACCCCCGCCCCATCAACAATTCGAAACCAAAGCCCTGAATGTTTCAAGATCCTAACGACACCCCTGGAACAAGAAGAACCGCTCTAAACTCACTATATCTTGGCCTCCATCAGGACGAACTGCAAGCTGCCATGCATTTTTCCTCCTGAAACTGAGTTGTTGTTTTGAAATGAGATATGAAGTTTTGGTCCAACAGCAACAACATTATTACTCCTTTCCTCTCTATCCCCTATACATCCCTCTCTCTCACTCCGGCCCTCAGTCACACCCCTGGTGCTCCTTTACTGTCCCTTTATTTTCAGGCTTCAGGACCTAATTGGAAGTTCCTACTTCAGTTATATATTATTAGTATTCTATGGAGTGCACACATTTAATGTATTCTAAATAAGCTGCGGTGCACTTATAATACAAATAATTTAGGTCTAAAACCCATCATGGGCTGATCTCACTTGCCCAGTCTCCCTGAACACATGATGCGACCAAGCTGTGAGGCTGAAGCTAACACATGTCCACCCACAGATGGACATGGCTGGGAATCAGACACACAGCTTTCTGATGACACAGCCAGAGCTCCATTCAGAAGCCCACAGTGTGTTTATCTTTTGTTCACTAAGGCAAATTCTAACACACTAGGGTTAATTAATATGACAAAAAATAAGTAGACTTTAGTATATTCATTTGACCTAATTTCAGCCTAATTTAAAACAGGTATAAAAATGCACACTTAAAAAATGCATTGCTTTAAAATGTACTCTTTGATAGGAGCAGAATTGTGGTGTATTTCTACAAATCCTGAAGATACTCCACTGTCTACATACAGACATGAAAGAAGAATGTACTAATATTACAAATATACTTCAGATGTACACTGTTGATGTGATTGGGTGTGCATCTTAAATACACACAATCTTTTTTGCAATGATGGATTGTGTTTATTTGTGTTTATTGGTCAACCCATGCCATTGCATCCAGTCTCTGCCTCATTCATGACAACATTATAAGAGGCAACTTTAGACAGAAATTTAAAACTGAAGCTAGAATTTCAGTGCGAAGCAGAATCTGTCCTTCTCTACTGCATTTCTGAGTGAAGTACGGTATTCAGTAAGGCTTCTGAACTAGTTGAGCTTCTTTCTCCAGTATGTGTGGGGGCGGTGGCAGAGGGAGGTGAAATCAGTTAATATCATTTGTCCCCACCTGCTGGTGCATGGTGACATCATCAAATTATGTTTTAACACATCCTCTTCGATCAAAGATTACAAGAAAGTAAGAATTTTTTCTTTTGAATTTCACAATGGCATGAATCATGCTATGAGCAGACACTTGACTTTTTTTGGGGGCGGGTGGGGGTCTCTTCATATCAACTAAATCTATAAGCTGATATAGGCATCCCTCTAACATCTTCCTTTACTTTTTACTTTCTCCGAGTGTTGTTTTTCAGCAGGGAGAGCAGCAGCAACCATCCTCTCTCCTAATGGAAGATTATGCAGATAGTCAGCTCCTGCCTTGCTCTTCCCCAGAGATGTCCATTAGGGTGAAAAATAAAATGTTAATGTGCAGCAAGGAAGACACTTCTTCATTTGGCCCTAATGAGCTGGCATTTGGACGCCACACTGGTGCTTGAACCAGATGATTTCAGCCTCCTGACCTATTTGGCCCACTGTGGGGACCACCAACAACCATCTCTGAACTCATCCAGCTGGCACTGAACTACGAAGGGGCCTGTTCACTCCCCTCTTCAGTGAGTGGGAAGATGGTCTATAGCCAAACCAGGTGATGTGCCTGACTTCAGGGTGCCAGAGCTAATTTTGGGGGTGACAGTGGAAAATGTGGGTGAAATAAACAGCAAAAACGCTGCGTGAGACAGTTAGCTGTCATCCACGCTCCTCCCATCTGTGCACTGATTAATGGGAACTGTTGCTACGTTGGACAAACTGCACAGAATGTTGGAAAGAACTGCCTTCAGCTTAATGAGAAACGGTGAAGCACATTTTGGTTATGGTCAAAAGTTTGTAGTCAGCTGCTCATCCAATGTTTAGTCTGTTTATTTTACTGTATTATAAGATAAAATAAGAAAAGAAAGAATTTTTCCCGAGGGAAATTCTTGTATCATTAGCATGCTCAGTGCACCAAGAAAAAATAAAAGATAATCAGACAATAGAAAGAAAAAAAAAGAAATATAAACAATAAACAATACACTATGAATCCAAATGCCTTAATTTTACCACTTAAAATGACCTTAAGTTTGACTTTAATTTCCCCTACAGGAAATTAATGAAAATCAAGGGAAAAAGTGCTGATTAGGGGGTAAAGCTACTGAAATTTCCCCTTACTTTACAAATTTGCTCCTTAAATAATAGAACCTCCTGAATTAGCATCTTAAATTTAAGATTAAGGGGTTTCACACTCACGCCTTAAGTCTAATTTTAAGGTAAAATTAAGGGGTCGGTTTCACAAAGTAGTGGCCACTGGTGTATTTTCAGGTGTAAATTAAGGTAGGGTGCAGCACATTTTAAGTACATTGTGTTTCGTAGTGCAAAAACAATGACAAGGACTTTAGCGTAGCAAAAAACAGTGTAACTCTGACATTGCTGTATGTAAAGGAGTACTGCACCAGCAGATCAGTATTGTAAAATGACTTATGAAAGTGGCTTAGCATTAATGCGCTTAAAAATAAATGCAACAAAATAGTAGCAGATGATAAGGTTATGAGCTTTACATTCAGTAACACTCAATCAGTTCAACAGTTGAGTTGTGTAGTGCACAAATCCGATTCTGAACCAAATTACTTAAAAAACCTAAACAGATCACAGACATAACAGGGAGGAATTATACAGTCTGATGGCCGCAGGTAGAAAGGATTTCCTGTGGCGTTCAGTCCTGCCTTTGGAGGTGATGAGTCTTTTGCTGTGTGCTCTGAAAGGAGTTTGTCTTTGTTGCAGTAGCCTGTACTCATCTGGAAAGGCTCTGCACTAGATATTGGAACATTGCTGTGAGGGTTTGACTGCAATTAGCCATAAGAGTTCTAATCAGAATCAGAATCAGAAAACTTTATTGATCCCCGAGGAAATTGCACTTCCTCTAACTAAAAACATTTCAACGACTGTCACATTTTTCCATTAAAAAGAACTACTTATAATTGTAGGCATTAACTAGAGGTCAGGAACTGATGTTGGATTATTAGTTCTGGATTACAAACGTCACTCCTACTCATCCCAAATGTGGAGCTCCATCATTCCACTGCTCCACATTTCTGGTGGGCTTTATACCCCTCTAGCTGGTTTGGGTGAACCAGAACATTTTATTCTGTTATTATAATGGTTTTTTTTGTTTGTTTTCTGAGTAAGATTTCCTAAGAATGACCACACAAAAGCATCTTGGGCAGTGAATTAATAGGGTGATTTTCAAGCAGCATCAAGCATTGAGGTGTACTTGTGGTGTGATGTAATAAGACGTTTCCCTGGAATATTTCAGCCACTCTGATGAACTGCGGCAGGCAACAGGATGAGGAGAAAACTGTCCAAGGTCACACTACAAGTAGCTTTCTAGATAACAGAAATGTCACTTTCCTGTGTGCTCACTCAACACATTTCACATTTCAGCACCACTGGTGAACTGATGAGTCCATTAATGTGTTCAGAAAGTTGTAATGAATTGGTTAACCTTTAGCAAAATGGTCAGTCCCCAGTCAGTAATCACTGGAGCAGAACCACAGCTGGCACTGGATTAGCACTCAGTTGGTTAACAGCGAGTTTGATAAACACGATGCACCTCTGATTTTTCCCATTGGTTCCAGTGCCAAAAGGAAAAAAAGATTTTTACTTTTATTATGACATCACAACAACTTATGACAGCATATGACATCTGACTGACATGTTTATGGCATGGTCATGTCAGTATTATGTAGCAGGGATAAAGAAAAACGCCACCCAAATTGTGAGTAGTTCTTTTTAATGGAAAAATTGTATATTACTTTGCTATATTAACTTGCATATTAAGTTATTTACAGGGGTCTTTGTTTGCTTTTGCTATTTTCTGTGATTTGTGACTTTTAAATCCTTATTCAACCACATTACAGCAAGATTGTAATAAAGATTTTCACAAATGTGACTGTAGTTGAAATGTTTAGTGAGAGGAAGTGCAGCAAATTTGATTAGGAAACCCAGCTGGTGCTAGAAGTCACATTAGAAGTTTCTGAGTGGAAAAAAGAAAGTCTGCTGCTCTTCAGAATGGGTCTTTTAGGTGTAACAGATAGACGACACTTTTGATTATGACGTTAGCTTGCCGTATTGTCTTGGGGTACTAAGCATGCCAGCATGATTGGATATTATGTGGCAATTCCAGCCTCCCACCTTTGGGGAATGAGAATGAATTTGTCTTATTATAAAGAATGTCCGAAATATTGCACCATGCCTGACAGTCTTCTGTGCCATAACAACAGCAACAATGGGCATTTTGACACAGCAGACTCTGCTTAGCCTATGGAGCATTTAATTATCAGGCATATTGGAACATTTTTTAACCAATTTGACAGGGTTCAATCCATAAATAGCCAAACCAAAAATGGAAAGGGCCTGAATTCTACACAAAAAGCTGATTTTAGTTACAAAGACATCATATGACAACAAAAAATGCCTATTCACGGAGAAAGCCTATTAAAAAATAACCCCTTTACATGATCCCTGTTTGTCCTTGTCAAAGCTGCTGTCTTTGAGGATAAGAGGCAGTGGCTGTCCTCTCTTGAAGAGCAGGGCACCATTTGCATTCTCCCTCTCTCTGATCTCCTGTCGGATTAAATCAAAGTCGGCACCGGATTTCTCTCCCTCACTTTCATTTTTCCTCCTATCAAAAGGCGTGATTACAATCGCCTCTCTGTGTTTCAGCAGAGACGCTGAATAAAGAATAAAAGCCGACCAAAAAAAAAGGAGGAATAACTTAATGATAAATTATGCGCTGCCGGATGCAGCCATTGCTCACAGCAAGATTGCGGTGTTGATTTGGACCAATGCACAAACTATGAAATGGAATGTGATTTGTTTCTGTGTACGTTCTTGCTGATTGAACACCACTACTGCCAACACCCTCCCATTACCAACCCCTAGACAAATCATCAAACCCACGACCTCCCCCCCCCATCGCCAATCCCCAGACAAATCATCAAACTCACCACATTCCCCCCATCGCCAACACCCAGACAAATCATCAAACTCACCACCTTCCCCCACCGCCAACACCCGGACAACTCCCCACCCTCCCCACATCACCAATCCCCAGACAAATCATCAAACTCACCACCTTCCCCCCATCACCAATCCCCAGACAAATCATCAAACTCACCACCTTCCCCCCATCGCCAATCCCCAGACAAATCATCAAACTCACCACATTCCCCCCATCGCCAATCTCCAGACAAATCATCAAACTCACCACATTCCCCCCATCGCCAATCTCCAGACAAATCATCAAACTCACCACCTTCCCCCCATCGCCAATCTCCAGACAAATCATCAAACTCACCACCTTCCCCACATCGTCAACCCCAAGACAACCAGCCTCTCCTTAATGCCAACCCCCCCAAATCGTCAGTCCACCGGCCCCCCATCACCAACACTCCAGACAAATCGCCAACCCATCAGCCTACCCTGATTGCTAACTCCCTAGCCCTCCCCTCACTCCTTCAAAAAAAATACCCATGAAATTTGCTCACATGGAAAATGCGTGTTAATATTTTTCTATTACAGGCACTAACAGTCTCTAAAGATGTAATGATTATGCATTGTTTCCTATTAGATCACCTGTTGGAGCCCATATTAAAAGCACTCACTTAAGAATAATCTTTAATTAAAGTTTGATTTAACCCTCCAAATCACTTAGGAAATAACACTCAGCCATTGAATGGTAATATTCTCCACGAGCTGGTCTTTTAAAAATGTAATTAGTATGCAGGCACATGAGGCTCTTTAACTCTGGGGTTCAACGTGAAGCCGCCACGGTTCCTTTGTATGTTAGGAAACTCTAAAGTCGTCTCTAAAAAGGGGCCTTAGTAGTTCAGTACTGAGTGGAACTGGACATGATTTGCTGACCTCTGACCTGGGCCATCTTTACCCTTGGTCAGGATATTAGTAGTAGTATGTTCCCTGACTGTATAATCTACTCATTAAGATTGAAAAGAAGGTCTGAAGGCTTCATCAGGCTCATTTAATTAGAACTTCATTCTAAATGTTTGACAGCTTTATCCCCCTTAGATATTTGTCAGGCTCCTTTTTTAAAAAGCAGCTGAAAACATACTTTATTTCCTCTAGGTTTTAATTAGTTTTTTTGAATAAATACATGTAAAATGATATTTTGTTTTCTACTTTTATTTATCATTTTTGTCTGTCTTTTATTTTGTTCCTTTGTATAATTTTCTTTAGTCCATTATCCTGTATTTGCACTCCCTGTAAAGCACTTTCTGCTGCATTCAAATGTATGAAAGGTTAATATAAATGTACAGGCCATTTTATTATTTTTTTCCTAAATTCAGTACATTAAAAGTAATTGTAAGGATAAGTAGGTGTGCTTTTTATTTTCACATAGAAAAGTAACAAAATGTAATTTGGCCTGGGTGCCCAAACTTTTGCACGGATGTAAACGCATCCTAAAGATTTGGAGCACTAGAGCGTACGAAAAGTGTTTCTGGCCAATGAGAGTAGGAACAAGAGAGGTGTGGTTAATTAACCAGCAGCTTTGTGTACAGCAACATGTGTATCGCCGCTTTCAAACACCTGAGAGGGGACATAAGAATATTGTGTGGTTCAAACAAGCTGATTCTCACTCGCCATGCTTTCTCAAACACACACGCTCACACACATCTGCTCCTTTGGGCATGGTTGAAAGAGTGATGTTGATTAGCATGGCTTTGAATAACCGGCCTCCTTTGCCACGGGATCTTTCCATTAAGCACCTGCAGCCTTGGCCTCATCACTTCACAGAGATTTCTCACATGCCACACTCATTTCCATGTCAAAACCAAGAAATTTATCCTAACAGCCTCCAGGATGTGTTTTTACAGTGCTAAACACCTGCAGGAGAGTCACTTTGTGGTTGCGGTTGCTAAACCTTGTGTATGTAACTATAAAGAAGAAGAAAATACTTCCTTAGTTCACTGTATGTTAATGTTTCATTTGGTGATGTCGAGGGGGGCACCCAGGTTATACCGCCCGATCAAGTGTTTTATACTAATTATGGGTGTTACATTTGGAGTGTGTCAATAAATGTTTATTTAATGCACACAACATTCTTACCTTCAGTACTTTCAAATCAGGGGCGATAGTAGCCTAGTGGGTAAAACACTTGCTCGTGAAACTGATGACCATAAAGTTGCAGGTTCAAACCCACACTTTCTACCATTGTGTCCTTGAACATGAAACTTAACCCTCAGTGTCTCCAGGGGGACTGTCCCTGTAACTAATGATTGTAAACCACTCTGGATGAGGGCGTCTGCCAAATGCTGTAAATGTAAATAACTGTACTTGTATTTAAACAGACATAATTAACTATCAACCCTCCTCTTGCCAGAAGGCAGTATCAGAACAGTGACACCTTTTTTATTTCATTAACATAATTTTCTGCCTTATGTTTATGTTGGATTTTTTTCTGCCAACTTTGAATTGTTTCCGGGCAGCAACCATTTTCCCTCTTTTTCCCCACAGTAATGAATGCGCACCCCACTTATATCAGAATTATGTGTTTTATATGCTACCAACAGTATATCAATGGCATGAGGCATCCCCCACCCTAACAACCACCTGGAACACCACAACAACCACCTGCTGGAGATGCCATAGTAGCTGCTTGGCAACAAATTAGCAGCACAACAACCCAGTGCTGCCCTGGTAACCACCTGGACCACCATATGGACATCCTAGCAGCCAGCAGAGATACCACAGCAGCCGGGTTGTTGGTAAAACTGTGCACTCACTGCATTTTTCCTCAGGAATTGTATTTATATAAAACTGTGACGATGTGAGATGAAATTTGGATTTCAAAACCAAAATCAATCACAGCACACTGTTGAAAAGCAAAGTCTTCCTGGGTCCAGAACATCTTATTGGGGGGATTGCTCGTCCCACCTCTAATACTGGAGAGAGCAACTCACCCCTGCCTCACCAAATGTACACCTAGGGTTTAATTACATGTCATTTTGTTCTATTGGTTCCATTCACAACATAATGTAAAGGGCAGCTGGTTTCTTAAAAGCTATTAAACAAACACATAAACAAACAAACACAACAATGGACTTTTTCTTATTCTCACTTAGACTCTAATGCTGCAGTAGAAATGCATTAATTAATCAGTGACAGAATTTGCACTTAAATGGAATGAAACCATAACATTGGCTGTTTCAGATGGGCTTTTTCTAGGACGACAAATGAGGACAATTATTTCAGCAGAGTTCGGAGGAAGATTTGTCTTAATACAGGTTAGTATTACCTGTACATCTGTCGCCTTTGGGCATGCATGTAAACCCAAATGAATCATGAGGCTGCTGTCAGAAATGAGGTTTGATCACTGAGCCATGGAGACGAGCCATTCATCACCATTCATTTTAACAAAAAGTGACTTTTATCATTTTTATGATGGTTTTAGTGGACAATTACCTGATAATAATTCAACAACTGATTATAACACAAATTTCAAAACATTGACATGGCTATTTTTCCCCCGTATTGAGACATGTAATACTGTGTAATACTTTATTTTGCCAGTGCTTCTGTTCCTACAACATTCTTGTCTTAGCTGCATCAAAATAAGAACCTTACTGACCTGCTGTGATTTTTGAGTCAGAGTTTTAAAACGTGGCCTACATAAAATATTTGTATAACACAAAAATGCATAGCGTAAAATGAAAGTTCATGGATACCATTAACCAGTGTTTCCAGTGGATGCGTTTTCCAGCAGAAGAGGATTCTTTATGAATAATGAATTATCTCCCACATGTAACAAGTGCTGAGATGTATAAACCGCAGTGCGATACAGAGAATCAGTATAAATCCTGGGCTAACAGTCTCAATAAGATAAAGGCAGGATTTCTCCAGGTCAAGATAAGCTGAGCAATTCTAAAAGAAAAGCCATCAGGTGGATCAATTATGGGCTGCTGAACACTGTTCATTCACACAAAGTACAAAGAAATCTGGGAATTTTGCTTTTTTCAGAATGCAGGAAATATGTTCTCATTATTCCCTAATATAATATTTAATTCCACAGAGCACATAGTCACACCTGCGTAGGAAATCATGTGAAGTTTGGGTTGCTGTATTAACTTCAACTAAATTTAAATAAAAAAAAACTGACTACTGACTTGAATACCTCAAAATTTCTATTTTTTATTAAATAACTTTTTATGATGACTGTTTGTGTTCAGTTCAGCAAATCAGCTGAATTACAAACTGTAAAGTCTGCATTTGTACCTTTGTAATCCCACAGAGAAAGAAATGTTAGATTTTTTATATT